>JAZKJV010002138.1:0-339365 GCA_037367405.1 Ottelia alismoides | reverse complement strand
TTCCTTCATGGCTCCATGCCACTTGGGGTTGACTTGGACCTCCACAACATTCCATAGGAACACCATCAGCAGATAAGGAGTATCGAATATATTTGTAAGCAGGACTGAGGTTAACATAGACTGCATATCCTTCTATTTCATGTCTTGAGTGGCAACACTTCACAACTTTCTTGAGTGCAATAGGAACATTTTCCATGTCTGCTTCGTTTTCCGGACCATCACTATTATCACAATCAAGAGAAATAGAATCAGATTAATCTATTATCCACCATTGTGATTCATGATCTTGATAAGGGGAAGATGGGTCAGGATTGATATGGATCTCATTCAGTTCCTATCTACTCAGTTGACGAGAATTCTCTTACTCAAGATGCATGTTTTCTTGTTGATTCTGTTCAACCTCCACCTGCGATTTCTCCATCTTTGCTTTATCTATTCTCTCACTTTCTGTGGTTCTCTGCTCAGCCCGAATAACAATTTCAACCTCACTCTCAGGGGCTAACTTCTTGAACCTTCCCACTTCGACTTGCATGCAAGTTCTTCCCCCTGATGGGAAGGAAATGGAGTAGAAGTGATGGTTCTAAAAAAAGATGTTGTCTTTCACGACCATTTAGATACGGTCTTTAACACGTAAACAAAAAAATGTATTGCGATTTATCATCATTAACATCTATGAAATATTAATGATCATTCACAATTTGAACAAGTTGGTTCCCGAATATCATGATGCACAAAGGAAAATGGCCACAAATTTTTATTATCGGAAGATTCGGAACATAGGATAAACATTGCTGGTGTCTTCAACCAAGTCGACTGTGCTACAACATGATCAATGTAAAATCTCCTCACCATCTCCTTCTCTCGATACGCTTCTTGTTGTACCCTCACCTTGTTTTCTTACTCTCTCTATCATGAGTAATGAATGCCCCACTCTCCATAGTATAAATGTATGAACCTGTGACTTAACATTCATAGTAATTGTTAGCAAACATTTACGAGTTTGCCTTATTACAAATTTAAGTTCAGCCCAAAGATTTGCATGACAACCCCTGTGGAAAATTACCTCTAAACTATGGACTGTTTGCGCATAGACAGAGCTTCATGTACCTGGCTGCCTTTTTAATTTTCCAAGAGGCATTTTATAAAAAAAAACCTTTAAAATTTGTTTTTTGAAATGGCAAGTTTGGTCTCGCCATCAAATTGTTTTGTATTATGAGAACAATATACATATTCTTTTCCTGGTCAAGGCATATGAAATGGTGAGCCTGGTTCGGTATAAAAAATTAGTTGTGCTGAGTAAGATATGCTGATTCTTTCCAGTCAAGGCATGTACAAATCGCCCGGTGCTATTTCGAGAGGTCCTCACGAGGAAAAATGACATGATAGGTTAGACAGCTGGAAAATCCGTTGATATTTATTACATTTCACTGTCACTAAAGTGGTTATTCATTAGCTAATGATAAGGGCACAGAGGGCACTGAATAGGATTTTAGACAGATTGCACCCACAGCCCTCTTAGAAACACATGCTTGAAGCAACTGTAATGGTCCTACCTCACCAATTATTTTGCTAGTATTGAATTTCTTGTCGACACCACCAAATCGCAAATGCCTAGAAGACGTGCCAGAATTGTGTGTATAACACAAAAACACAAAAAAAAACACTGCATAAATGTGTAGGAAAATTCTGAATTTTTTTGCCCCATCTTCGCCTTCCATGGTGCTCTTCTTTTATTTTCTGAATGTGGTGTCTTAATATCTATACTATTTTTTTTCTGATTAGATAACAAGGTGCATTTTCTACTTAGATTGGATGCTAATCAGCTATTCTTTTAACCCGGTCCAGGCTCTGTGAGATAAGAAGGTTGTTTACAACATGCTCTGATCTGTTCTTTTTTTCTTTCTTAACGTTTTCAGCGTAGAAGGAGGCTTACGAGTTTTCTCAGCTGCTGCTTTGCCATTTGATCCATCATTCCAACTAAACAAGCTCGGTTTCTTCACTTGTCATGTGATGCAATGAAGATCTCATGGCATTTCCAGTGGTTTATCCATTTGTTGAGCTGATATTTCTGTTGGGATCAGTTTGCCTTTGTATGTATGGGCATATAAATAAATAAGGCGGAGGCTCGTCAAATTTGATGGGAATTTTTCCTCATCCCATTTTAGATGAGATTTTTCCATTGGATCCTAGCTTATGAATGGCTTATTTTACCCATCCTTGCTTGGCTAATTCCCATTCTGTGAGGCCCGCTCCCGCGGATCTGGGAAACCCGTTTACATAACAGCCGTAGTATCATATTCGTTAAGGACCACATTAGAGTACTGAAAATTTAGGGAAAAATTTTTTTTAATGACATTCACATTAACTAACAGGCCACAGAACTACACTATGTCACACTTATATTGCATAAATTCCATAGCAGTTAACATGTAACAACAAAATTGGCATTATGTACATGCATCCCAATTTTATCAGAAGAGAAATAAAAGCATAAATAACTTGAACAAACTATAGCATGCGTACCTGATAATTGTAACTACAGAAGCTGATGTTCAATTCTCCCAATACAACGGTACAGGTATTTTGCCTGCAATCCATGGAATAGGGAGAAAAGAACATCAACAAATGTCGAGTACATCTAATTTATTAAAATTAACAGGAATTTAGTGGTCCAAAAGAAAGCAAGTAATTTGGCCTTGACAATTAAAATTTAAAGCTACTTGCAATGAAACATGCTTAAGTTGTTGGTGTGTAAAACCCCATTCTATTCATCCTACACTAATTACCCACATTAATCATTTATATACCAATATCATGTGATACATATTTAAGTCATTGCCTTTCTATTAATTATAATACAAGTTTGACTGGTCTTGAGAATATGAATGATGAGACTCTGATATAATCACTATCTCTATTAATGCTTATAATGATGTTTAAAAATCTTGTGGATTGATCATAGTAATAGTATATGATGGATCTGGGGTTTTGATTCTTTCCTTGTTGATTTTCTCATAGTTTGATAAGGATGATTTTCATGATATGGTCTTTTCTCTTTGCCAGGAATTATTGGCAGAAAAGTAACTAGTTCAACGGAAACCAACTCAACTGTAATTCAACTTTAGCAAACTCAATTGTGACTTAATCCAATCTCAAATGTATCTTTTTCAGATTCAACTGTAACTGATTTAGATGTAGCCATAGAGGATTCAGATGTATATATGGATGATTCAGATGCAGCATCGCCAAGTCTGCTGGCGAAAAAAATAAACAAAACTCAAGCGGTGAGGTAGCCTACAAAAGAGGCTCTTCCGTCTAGCCCTCTAATTGGAAGGGCGGTCTAATAGAGGGATAGGTCTACTCCAAAACTACGCCACTGAGACGGGTGAGAGAGACTCTCTAGAAAAGTCGCTCTAAAAGAAAAACCGGCCCGACCGGTATGGGCTAACGAGCTCGAAAAACTAAAACCAAGAGTCTTCCAGCCTAGGTACCCTAAAGAACAAGGGTCAGCAGAACTAGTCTTTAAAAGAAAACCTGTGGATCCCAGAGAGGCGTAAAAACTGCGAGCGCTCGCGAGAAAACCGAGAAAAAGACTGGGATCCCAGACCCGCGCATTAAGCGGCCGCTGCCCTAACTGGGCTTCCTAATCTCCTGCCCAGCTGAGGGTCACCGCACCCTCGCACAGTCAGGCGTAAAGGTAACCATGACTGACACTCATTAATTATCAGTCATCAATGACTTGATCCTTCATCCTTTCTGAATCCTTTATGTGGTTGATTGTACAGATCTAGGTCTTTTTAATCAACGATCTTATTGATATAACTGATTCATCATTGATATCACTTATTCATCTACCCCATCATTTCTCAATCTCTTCAATGGTCGACTTTTCAATTCTAGGTATTTTGTCACTACCTATTTTTGATGATATGTATAAATAGTAGAGTATACCTAAAAGATTAATTTATGAAGACGATCGGTCTTTGTGGTCACATCTTATTATTTCTAAAATCATAAGATCACCATCTATGCTTTGGATATGGATCTAGCTAGTCTTTATCATTTTAAGTCATCATTTCTACAACTATGAGATTAGGTGTTATCCAACTATACACATTTTTTCTTTCTTTTTCCGGTGGATTTAATCATCCAAATTTCAAAGTCAGCGTCATGTAGGGCGACTCGATTTGTAATATCTTTGAAGCGGTATTAACATGATTCTAGTGAGTACAATTATCTAAGAATTTAATTTCAAACTATTATGAAATTTCTAGAATTTACCGAAGAAGGTTTCTAAACCAATTATGATGGTCATAAACATCGGGTATAAAATGTTTTAACTTGGACTTTATTCTTTTCAAACTTGTAAACTGTAAGTGTAAGTTCTTTTAATAATTCATTAATTGCATACATGATGAATCCACATTTCATCATCTTTATTCTATCATTTTGGCACCTAAAACCCTAGCAAATGCCTGTAATTAGCCTTAAATCAAGCATCTTAGCATTCATGCATGTGCATCTCAACAGTGTCTAAATGACTGTAATTAAGGCCAAAATTATAGAATAAATAAAGAAAAGAAAAAGAATAAAATATTGTAAATATTTTATGACTCAAAACCCCCGAGACCTAGGCATCTTGATGAATAGGTCGACAAGGAATAAAGTAGGGGGAGATAAGGTCAAAAACACAGAGAAAATACCTGTATTTTTATTCTTTATTCATTTTGGGACCTATTTTTGGTTCCACTTTTTATACATCAAATAAAGAAACTTTGTACATGAAAGTTGTAGATAATTAAATAAAGAAAAATACAAAATTGATTTCACAGAAAAAAGAATGTACAGATAAAAAGTACTGGTCTGAATAAGAATCCAAAATTCCAACTTCCCAGACCCGTATCTCGCAACTGACAACTCCAAATGTAGCAAACTCACCTTTAATTGTATATAGAATAAAATAATCTATCCATTGGTGGTGGTTTCGCATTTGGCGGAGCTATGGTTTGAAAGTTGACTTTTGGACCCCCATTGTATACTTGTACATATTAAAATATTCAATTTATTATTTATTTATTATTTTTATAATTTTATATTTTTATAATGTTGTAAATAATACTTATAATAATTATGTACATTAAAATAAGAATAAAAACCTAAATAAAAACAAAAATAAAATACTTAAAATAAAATACATAGATACATTACCTATATATATACCTATACAAAATACACTTGTATTTTATTAAATATACAAAACATATCAGAAAAATAAAATAAAAATATATTTATATACATAAAAGTATTTTATAATTTTATAAAACCATAAATAAAAATAATAAAAATAAAATACATAAATAAAAATAAAATACTTAAATATATAGATATAGATACCTATAGGGGTATAAATGCAAACTTGTAAAAATAAGTCTCATAAAAATAAATAAAAATCACCATAAAATAATTTATTAAATAATAAACATTTTTTATTTTATAATCATAAATTAATAAAATCATTTACTATTTTTTAATTAATTTCTAAATCTTTTTCCAGAGGGTTTTTCTGGTTGGTCCACGTGGACCAACCAGAGGGCTTGGACAGTTGACTCTGGTCAACTGTCTGACCTTCTCTCTGCTGCGTGTCAGACTGATTTTGACTCATCTTCAACAATTTTTGGGGGCCGCATCTTTCACCGAATCTGATCGAAGTCTTCACGAGAGTTGTCCACCTACAATCCCTCTATCTCGCCCAGTGATTATCTCGGGCAAGGGATCAACACGTCACTCGATGCAACTCGATTTGCGAGCCCTCTCAACCAAGTTTCAAAACAAGCCCATTCCCTCCATTCCTCTTTGGACCTGCCTTGTGGTATTGGTGGAGACTTCCGAGTGTTAGACTGGGATCCCCGGTGACAGGGGGTGATCCCAGCATCTCGTTGAGGTGCCAAGCGTGCCTAGGCGTGCTCCCATCCATCTCCGGCGGCTGCGCCGCCGTGAGGTTTCTCCTCGCCAATCTGGGCTCGAGGTACTGCCTTCTCTTCTTTTTCTTATTTTCTTTGTATTTCTGGTAGCAATAGGACCATCTTCCACCCTTCCATTTCGAGTAAAGCCCATTCTTTCGCCTCCGCGATCATCTCACCGGAGCTAGCTCCGGTGGGCTTCTCCCGCGCCGCCTTCCACCTTCTTCTACTGCTGGGTGATGCGCGGCAATTTGCCCGCGCTCCCCTTGACGACCTTTTGTAGGTACTGGAACTTCACGCGTGACTGGGAGCATTTTGCTCGTCCACCGGAGGTACCTGGAGGACCTTGGCTCCTCCTCCATCGCTGGTGAACATCGGAACCTCTCCGGCCCTTTTGAGGCTCTCAGTCGAAGCAGGGACCTCCCAGGAAGCTCCCGAGGTATTTTGGGACGTCAACTCGCGGCGGAGGAGGTAGATTCGGGCCGGGGAAACTCGCCCTGCGGCGGAGCTTGCCCTGTTCTTCGTTGATTCCTCCTCGCCGTCCGATCAGCCTTCGTTCTTCCTGAGGCACAGCTGCCCTTGGATCTTGGAGCCCCCACAGCCGTTAGATCGTGGGCCAGGATCTAATCCTGGCCGTTATAATCGAAGGGGCATCGGGCGTCGTCCGCACGCCACGTGGCACACGTGAAATCCTCTCAGCCGTGCGATAAAGCGCCTGGGTATTTTGCATTCTAACCCTTGCGCGATTTTGTAATTATTTATTGGCACGCAAACTTTCATCGGACCTTTAATTATTTTTGTAATATTTGCAACGCAGCCCCCCAGATTTTGTGTAATTGATAGGACCCCCCCCGCCAGGTCGCGTGCGTCGCACGTGGCCTTGGTGGTTTTTGTAGGGACCTCCTGGGGTTTTTACTTATTTGCTTTTAATCGTAAAACAATTCAGTTCAGTATATAAGTTTTGGGTATTTTGCATCTAAGCCCCCGAGTTTTCAAGACATTACATCCGTGCCCCTCCCAGGCGCGCGTCTAACTCACGTGAGCCTTGGAGTTTTTGCAAGAAAGCCCTTGCAGCTTTGGTTATTTGTTTTGGGCCCAGAAATTAGTTGATGCGGTATTAAGTTTTGTGGAAAAAATTGCATATATGCCCCTGGAAGTTTTAGATATTGCACATATACCCCTGCCAGGCCTTTAATTCTTGGATGCTTGTTGTATTTATTTGACCCATCATTTTAAGCCCAAAAATTCTACAAAATTAGATTTAAGTTCCTGTGTCCTTGTATTTTAACGCCACAAATTTAGTTTTTGATTTTACTTTATTTTTATATTTATTAAAAATCAAAAACTTCCTTTTTGTGTACTGTCTACCTTAGAAAATACCAAAAAAATATTAAAACACCTCTAAAAATTCCAAAAAAATCACCTAGTGTCTATTTTATCATATTTTAGTGTCAGTCCAAAAATCACTAAAAATCTCAAAAGAAAAACACTAAAAATTTAAAATTACTTCAAAACTTCAAAAAATATATAAAATAGTAGAAAAATCAAAAAATCACAAACTCAACTTCTGTTTGTCCTTTATTTTGTTCTTTTTATTCAAAAAATAGTGTGAAAATTTTTAGCTACTGGCTGGTATTTTTAAATCTCATTTTACCCTCATCCAGCATTATTCCAACTGTTTTCCTTTATTTCAGCTTTTAAAAATATCAAAAACACCTTGAAAAACCCCCAAAAATCACAAAAACAGTAAAAAACCTTAAAAGTACCAAAAACATTTTATTTCTGAATTTTTGAGTATTTTTGTGCATTTTTATAAATATTTTACCTTGCCTTTTCTTATATTGCCTCTACTTCCCAATATTGAAAAAGAAATAAAAAAATATAAAACCTAAAATTATAAAAATCAGAAAATTAAAAATCAAAATACAAAATCAAAAATTAAAAAAATATTTTAAAAATTAAAAACCCACAAAAATTTCCTTTCTTTGCTTGCTTAGTGTAGACACTCACACATCACACACACACTTGAGCATTTTTGCTTGAACTACCCTGCTTGTTCCCTGTGTTCGAACTCTCTACATACTTGCACCTATACATCTTTTATGTAGAGTTAAAAATAAATTTTAACTCCGCATTAGTTCTAATTCATTGATCTTAGTGTGGGTTAATTGTTGACTTTAGTCCGGATCTAGTGTGGTCACCACACCGACTGAGTTCACGCTTTGTGCTGAACTTAAGACCACCTATTTTCGGCTAAATCAAATGGCACCGTTGCCGGGGAGCAACAGCGAGTAGTTCACATTTTTGATAGATTTGTTTGATTGTGTGATTGTTCACCATAGCATCATTTTCCATCTCTTACATTTTGATATATCTTGTTGAGCTATCTGACCACTCTTCTTTGTCTTCTTGCGAGGGACCGCGGAGCGAGGCGGATCGCTTAGGTGACCCGACGCATCCTTGGGAAGCGGAGCCGGCTGTTCTTTAGCCAAGCCGGCAGGAGAGAGCAAGGAGTGAGAGAGAGAGAGTGATTAGATTAGTTTTCATTTATTTTTGGTGAGAGAGTGATTCATTTAATTTGTAATAATACAGGTACATTTGGACTTGGACACTTAGACATTCGGGCCTAATTTCCAAGTGATTGTTCACTTGGGGGCTCACCGCGGTTTTTGTCGGCTTTTCTCGCATTCTTTTTATTTTGTTTTGTTTTTCGATTTTCTTTCTTTTGTGTGATTGAGCCCCTAGTTCTAGGATTGCTTGTGATAGACTAAGGCCAAACACCTAATATCTTGCATGCACCTATAGTTTCGTTTGGACTTAGTCAAATTTTAAACAGTTGATCATCACCTTCAATCCATCGCGCCGCGAGCTCTCCCCGCAAAGCGCTTTCTCCTACCCTCAATTTGTTGAGCAGAGGAGGGGTGAGCCTAGACCAGACTCTAGGGTTGAGGATTGACGGTCAACTTGTGGTTCTTCCCGCTAATAGCAAATTTTTGAACTTAGGGCGATTTCATCGGCTTTGCATTTGCATATAGATAGGTTTCAATTCTGCTGAGCATCCTTGCATGTAGAGTGCTGGAGGCAAGCTGAGCATTTACGCTTTAGCATCCATCATTATTTGCCGCTTGCATTGCTTTTCCGACTCTACCTCTGATTTTGCCAACCTAGGATCTTAAAGGAATTGAATCCCCGATAGGCTCGTGCATTTTTTATTAAAAATCCAAAAAAAAGTGATAACCAAATAAAATTGGGACTGCTAACATTACTTGACCCTAAAATTCACCAAAAAGAAAAATTTTGTATTGGGGCGAGTAATCCCCTCATTGTCTTCGCTTTTACTTGCTCGCGCACACACTAAGGTTAGAGCCCAAATCCCATATTCAGCCCCCTAAGTGTTTGCGCAATATTTTGACTTCTCACCTAACTCTAAAACAGACAAGATAAAAAGACCGCTCTTTGCGGTCTCTACCGAGTTGAGTAGGTGAATTGAGGGTTTGTCTTATTTTGATTTTTGTCTGTGATTGTTGTGTGTGTTCTAGATCTCCTCTGCGCATTTGCGCCTTTTTCTTCACTCTCTTGACTTGACTTTCGTGCTCCCCCGAATCACTTCCTTTTGTTTTCAAGATGGACCCCTGGAGTGCATTCTATCCGGACTTTGCGGACCCCTCGCTCGCTCCAGCCGATCCACCTCCCTTTTATCAGGAGGATCCTCCTCCTATTTTTTCTGATTTTTGTACATACCCGCCTCAGCCACAGTATCACGACTCGGACTTTTACCCACCTTCACCTCCACCTGTATATTATCCACCTCCACCTTCACATCCACCCGAGTTTGACCTGATGGAGTCACCTCCTTCGATCTCTATGAGTGATATCTTGAATCGGATGATAAAGCGCATTGATTTGATGAATGATGATATTGCTTTTTTTGAGGAAGAATCAGATTAATGCTCCTTTCGTGGGGAATACGGCTTCACTTGTAGGTGATCATGGGAGCTTGCAATCGCCCAAAATACAAAAAAATGAGAAAATTTTAAAAATCCAAAAAGATTTCGGGAGACACTTGGTTGATCAAGATTTTGAGGAGAGAGTCCACTTGCCAGAACCCTGGACCACACACCCATTCACATCCAGTCCCACCTTTGACCCCGAGGATGCCGCTGTACAGACTGCTCTTGGCATGCCTCGTGTATATGCTGATTCCGACTTCCTCCCTTGTATGGAGGAAGTCAAAAAATTCAAAAAAATGATATCTGAACCCGAAGTGGTGGCTACTATTCATGAGATTATCCGTGCCCCACTTCAGCAGGCCATGACCCAATTATCTGCTCCTCTTCCCAAGAAGAGAAAGCGGAGGAGCAGATCTGAGCGTCATATTCTGACCATGGCCACTGCCCTCGCCATCACACACCGTCCCATTCCCAAGAGGAAGAACACAGCTACACCTTTCATCACTTGCACCATCTCTGACCATACTTGTGATCGCACTCTCCTAGACGGCGGTGCTTCGATTAGCATATTACCCTTCTCGCTGGTACAGTCTCTTCACTTAGGGCCTCTCAAGAAGACCAGGATGATCGTTCAGTTTGCTGATGGATCTATCAAGAGGCCGAAGGGTATCCTTGAAAACGCCGTCATTTCTATTCAGGGCACGAGCCACCATGTTGATTTTGTCGTGTTGCCCATGGAGAACTCCACAGGGGAGCCATCTCCAATCATCCTGGGACGACCATTTCTCGCCTCTGCGAGGGTCGTTATTGATTATGGATCAGGAGAGGTTCGCTTCCGTCCTGTTGACGAGAGCAAAGTGTTGATCACCACACCCACAGTTGACCAGAGACCTGCACCTGATGCACCTTCACCGATCATAGCTGACTCTGAGGCCCGTGACCGATCTGATGATACTAGAGACACTTCCTTAGCGACCACTGATGAGACCCGACGGATCCCCTGAAAGGGGAGGAAGTCGGGAAGCATGGACCTCACCAATCCTCCTCCTGGTGTGTGGCGATGTGTTGATGAGATCCAGAGTATTTATGTGATTGAACCATTTGATCGGGGGCAGATACCAAGATAATTGAGGATGCTTATGATGTTGCCCATTACTTTGAGAGACCTCATAAGGCAACAAATGACCCAGGTTAGACTAGACAGGACGGACCTAGCTTGACTACTTCCACTGATAAATCCGTTCCTGGCCCTTCACAGGTCAAGATGATTGAGGTCGGTTATGATGCTGCTATTTACTTTGATAAATTCAGACCTCTTGTTGAAGACAAGGATTCAGGTGAGAGTCTTGAGGACGATATGAGTTCGTATACTTCCACTGATGATTTCGTTCCTTTTGATTTTGACCTGGACGAGGACTCGCAGGACGACTCCGATTACACTTCTTCCGAGGATGATGAGTTTGTCCCATTTCACTTCGATATCGGCGAGACTTCCAAGGCCGGATCTAGTCATACTTCTTCCACTCACCAGTCTGTGCCTTCACACCATAGGACCACCAAGGGAGAACCGAGCCATACTGCTTCCATCGATCAGTTCGTCCCTTTCCGTTTTGATTCCACTGAGGGCCTTCACCGTGTCGACCCTGATCGGCCTCCGTCCACTGTGGACCCCGATGTCGACATACACCACACCAGATCTATCCCTCAACGGTCTCGCAAGAAGGTCTGCTTTCCACCTTCTTGATCATATGTACATCCACCTCTGTTGTACATTCTCCTTTGTTCATCTTTCCATCTCCCGTTTTTGCTCGTCTACCCATTTCTCGTGTTTGCCTTGCTTAGGATGTACTTTGTCCTACGTATAGGAGGGGTAGATGAGTTGAGTGTTCTTTCTTTGTCAGTGTCATCACTCCTGTTGTTGCATATACTTAGGGCTTCTTTTACCCTAAGTATAGGGGGAGTGACGTGTACATCCTCACGATCTCTTCTTCTATCTTCATCTCTTTTCTTCTTTTCTTCTTTTCCTCTTCTATCTTCTTCATTTACCGAAAAGGTGCCGCCCTTGTAGACAGTTTTCCATACTTAGGACGTACTTTGTCCTAAGTATAGGGGGGTGTGCACCCCGAGTTGTTCTATTCTTTGATCCTCTCCATTGTCTCCTCTTCTTGTCTATACTTAGGGATATCTTACCCTAAGTATAGGGGCAGACAATCTGAGTACGATCTGTTCATTCCCACCCTTGACCCTCCCTGCTTTGTGTACAGTCTGCTATACTTAGGATTATTTGATCCTAAGTATAGGGGGGACGGTCAACTTCTTATTCTTTGATTCATTCATTATTCCTTTATTCTTTAGACTTGCCTATACTTAGTACGAGTTATGTCTTCTCTTTTCTCTCCGATCTATGAGGACATAGCTCAAGCTAAGTATAGGGGGGTCGTATATACTACGTATATACTTTAGCCATAACTCGTACTTTCGTATTTTCTTAATAATATGGCTAAAAATTCTTTAACATTCACAAAAATTCTTAATAAAAAGATGTGATTATTCCTCAAATTCTTTTTGTATTTACTGATTAATAAATCAGGTGAAAATGTTTTTTGCAAAATGTTTGAAAAATAGTTTGAAAATCTTTGTGAACATCTATTGAAAACTATTTTGAAAATATTTTGTTTCGTGTTTTCAACCTGTGTGAAAAATGTGTGGATTGTAAAATTTCTTTTCTTAGTGTGAAATAAAATGTTTGAAAAATGATTTGCAAATGGTTTGAAAAATAGTTGCAAAAATGATTTGAAAAACCTATATATACTGTTTTGAAAGCCTTTGCAAAATGATTTTCAAATGTGTGTAAAATGTTTGTAAAAACTATTTTGGACTATAGTTTTCAAAAATTGTGTGTAAATTGTTTTCAAATAAGTTTGAGGAATATACACATCATACCAAAATCCACTATATATGTATAAAATTGACCACTTACCCTGTAAATTCCTAAAATCCATTTCTTGTATATAAAGAAGCACTCCCGTGTACATATTTTCACCTAGTTTTTAGCCAAAAACTTTTTGTTTTCAAAAAAATCCCAAAAACATTTGCAAAATTAAAATCCAAAAACATTTGAAAAATCTGTTTGAAAAATACAAAAAAATGCATCTGCATATGCATGCATCATATTTTCAAAAACCCATAAAAAGTTCAAAATCTTTGAAAATTGCATCACAAAAATATTTTCTGCATTCTGCATATCATTTGCATAGCATGAGCATTTTTCGGATTGAGTTTGATAGTTGAACAAGTCTAAGTAAAATCCGGAGATTGGAGCTTGATTGGACCTTAAAATCTACCTAATAACAGGAACCTTATAGGAACTGGGTTTGAAGTACTTCAGGTCTAGTTGACTTAATTCTTTGAGGATCACGGGACTTGGTTCAATGGATTCTTGACTGCCTAAGTAGAGTATTTCGGAGCACACGCACGACTCTTGTTGATAATGACCTAACTTGTACACCTGCACCTTTCACATGGCTCAACTCAGTTAGAGTGGTGAGGGGATTGGATTTGCCGGTATGAGACGCACACAAGTGGAAACACTTGTCCTCCTCTAGGGAGGGAAGTGCACCCCAACCCGTCCAGTGATTAGGAAGTCTAAAGACAGGAGGCTGTGGGTTGCGATAAAGCTTCAAAAGAGGGATAGTCTATTGGCTCAAGAGGAAAAACTCCTTATGTAAATGCTGCTGTGAATAGTATTTTAAAAAAAAAAAGTTCAGGCATGTACAAAAATAAAAAGCCTGCAAAGTATGTACATATGTTGTAAAGTCAATAAGCAAGCTTGAGTTTCAAAGTCCAATATGTGAGCCTGCAGCAGAATGACTTGACTACACTGGTCTTGCATCCCGGGATAGGTAGCTACACTGGCTACCGTCCATTCTTCTCTTCACCCCCTCCTCTTGAGCTGGTTGCCACTTGAACTTAGAAGGGAATACCCCGCTCCTCGAGGATGGAGTTGCTGGATTGGGGAATCACTGGGTTGTCGTACTGGAGAAGTCAGTTTCTTTGTCATTCTAGTTGGGGAGAGCCACCATCACTTACACTGTACAAGTCAGATTCATAGTCGTAAGAGTTTGCGTATGAGTTGGAGTATTTCTGACCTGGCTATTAAGGAGATTTGGACAGAGTTTTGGGATTCTCAGGGACTGTTGTATTTCAAATCCGGTTCTCAATAAGGTTCCGCCCACACTAAAATTCCAAAGATCCGACTTAAGCTCCAAACTTTGATTTTGCGAAGACAAGTTTGATAATCAAATAAAATCCAAGTTCTTCTTTTTCTTTTCTTTCTGTTTCTTTTTGCACTTATTGCATAAGTGTTTGCTAGGGACTAGCAAAGGTAAAGTATAGGGGGATGATGAATCCACATTTCATCATCTTTATTCTATCATTTTGGCACCTAAAACCCTAGCAAATGCCTGTAATTAGCCTTAAATCAAGCATCTTAGCATTCATGCATGTGCATCTCAACAGTGTCTAAATGACTGTAATTAAGGATAAAATTATAGAATAAATAAAGAAAAGAAAAAGAATAAAATATTATAAATATTTTATGACTCAAAACCCCCGAGACCTAGGCATCTTGATGAATAGGTCGACAAGGAATAAAGTAGGGGGAGATAAGGTCAAAAACACAGAGAAAATACCTGTATTTTTATTCTTTATTCATTTTGGGACCTATTTTTGGTTCCACTTTTTATACATCAAATAAAGAAACTTTGTACATGAAAGTTGTAGATAATTAAATAAAGAAAAATAAAAAATTGATTTCACAGAAAAAAGAATGTACAGATAAAAAGTTCTGGTCTGAATAAGAATCCAAAATTCCAACTTCCCACACCCGTATCTCGCAACTGACAACTCCAAATGTAGCAAACTCACCTTTAATTGTATATAGAATAAAATAATCTATCCATTGGTGGTGGTTTCGCATTTGGCGGAGCTACGGTTTGAAAGTTGACTTTTGGACCCCCATTGTATACTTGTACATATTAAAATATTCAATTTATTATTTATTTATTATTTTTATAATTTTATATTTTTATAATGTTGTAAATAATACTTATAATAATTATGTACATTAAAATAAGAATAAAAACCTAAATAAAAACAAAAATAAAATACTTAAAATAAAATACATAGATACATTACCTATATATATACCTATACAAAATACACTTGTATTTTATTAAATATACAAAACATATAAGAAAAATAAAATAAACATATATTTATATACATAAAAGTATTTTATAATTTTATAAAATCATAAATAAAAATAATAAAAATAAAATACATAAATAAAAATAAAATACTTAAATATATAGATATAGATACCTATAGGGGTATAAATGCAAACTTGTAAAAATAAGTCTCATAAAAATAAATAAAAATCACCATAAAATAATTTATTAAATAATAAACATTTTTTATTTTATAATCATAAACTAATAAAATCATTTACTATTTTTTAATTAATTTCTAAATCTTTTTCCAGAGGGTTTTTCTGGTTGGTCCACGTGGACCAACCAGAGGGCTTGGACAGTTGACTCTGGTCAACTGTCTGACCTTCTCTCTGCTGCGTGTCAGACTGATTTTGACTCATCTTCAACAATTTTTGGGGGCCGCATCTTTCACCGAATCTGATCGAAGTCTTCACGAGAGTTGTCCACCTACAATCCCTCTATCTCGCCCAGTGATTATCTCGGGCAAGGGATCAGCACGTCACTCGATGCAACTCGATTTGCGAGCCCTCTCAACCAAGTTTCAAAACAAGCCCATTCCCTCCATTCCTCTTTGGACCTGCCTTGTGGTATTGGTGGAGACTTCCGAGTGTTAGACTGGGATCCCCGGTGACAGGGGGTGATCCCAGCATCTCGTTGAGGTGCCAAGCGTGCCTAGGCGTGCTCCCATCCATCTCCGGCGGCTGCGCCGCCGTGAGGTTTCTCCTCGCCAATCTGGGCTCGAGGTACTGCCTTCTCTTCTTTTTCTTATTTTCTTTGTATTTCTGGTAGCAATAGGACCATCTTCCACCCTTCCATTTCGAGTAAAGCCCATTCTTTCGCCTCCGCGATCATCTCACCGGAGCTAGCTCCGGTGGGCTTCTCCCGCGCCGCCTTCCACCTTCTTCTACTGCTGGGTGATGCGCGGCAATTTGCCCGCGCTCCCCTTGACGACCTTTTGCAGGTACTGGAACTTCACGCGTGACTGGGAGCATTTTGCTCGTCCACCGGAGGTACCTGGAGGACCTTGGCTCCTCCTCCATCGCTGGTGAACATCGGAACCTCTCCGGCCCTTTTGAGGCTCTCAATCGAAGCAGGGACCTCCCAGGAAGCTCCCGAGGTATTTTGGGACGTCAACTCGCGGCGGAGGAGGTAGATTCGGGCCGGGGAAACTCGCCCTGCGGCGGAGCTTGCCCTGTTCTTCGTTGATTCCTCCTCGCCGTCCGATCAGCCTTCGTTCTTCCTGAGGCACAGCTGCCCTTGGATCTTGGAGCCCCCACAGCCGTTAGATCGTGGGCCAGGATCTAATCCTGGCCGTTATAATCGAAGGGGCATCGGGCGTCGTCCGCACGCCACGTGGCACACGTGAAATCCTCTCAGCCGTGCGATAAAGCGCCTGGGTATTTTGCATTCTAACCCTTGCGCGATTTTGTAATTATTTATTGGCACGCAAACTTTCATCGGACCTTTAATTATTTTTGTAATATTTGCAACCAGCCCCCCAGATTTTGTGTAATTGATAGGACCCCCCCGCCAGGTCGCGTGCGTCGCACGTGGCCTTGGTGGTTTTTGTAGGGACCTCCTGGGGTTTTTACTTATTTGCTTTTAATCGTAAAACAATTCAGTTCAGTATATAAGTTTTGGGTATTTTGCATCTAAGCCCCCGAGTTTTCAAGACATTACATCAGTTCCCCTCCCAGGCGCGCGTGTAACTTGCGTGAGCCTTGGAATTTTTGCAAGAAAGCCCTTGCGGCTTTGGTTATTTGTTTTGGGCCCAGAAATTAGTTGATGCAGTATTAAGTTTTGTGGAAAAAATTGCATATATGCCCCTGGAAGTTTTAGATATTGCACATATACCCCTGTCAGGCCTTTAATTCTTGGATGCTTGTTGTATTTATTTGACCCATCATTTTAAGCCCAAAAATTCTACAAAATTAGATTTAAGTTCCTGTGTCCTTGTATTTTAACGCCACAAATTTAGTTTTTGATTTTACTTTATTTTTATATTTATTAAAAATCAAAAACTTCCTTTTTGTGTACTGTCTACCTTAGAAAATACCAAAAAAATATTAAAACACCTCTAAAAATTCCAAAAAAATCACCTAGTGTCTATTTTATCATATTTTAGTGTCAGTCCAAAAATCACTAAAAATCTCAAAAGAAAAACACTAAAAATTTAAAATTACTCCAAAACTTCAAAAAATATATAAAATAGTAGAAAAATCAAAAAATCACAAACTCAACTTCTGTTTGTCCTTTATTTTGTTCTTTTTATTCGAAAAATAGTGTGAAAATTTTTAGCTACTGGCTGGTATTTTTAAATCTCATTTTACCCTCATCCAGCATTATTCCAACTGTTTTCCTTTATTTCAGCTTTTAAAAATATCAAAAACACCTTGAAAAACCCCCAAAAATCACAAAAACAGTAAAAAACCTTAAAAGTACCAAAAACATTTTATTTCTGAATTTTTGAGTATTTTTGTGCATTTTTATAAATATTTTACCTTGCCTTTTCTTATATTGCCTCTACTTCCCAATATTGAAAAAGAAATAAAAAAAATATAAAACCTAAAATTATAAAAATCAGAAAATTAAAAATCAAAATACAAAATCAAAAATTAAAAAAAAATAATTTAAAAATTAAAAACCCACAAAAATTTCCTTTCTTTGCTTGCTTAGTGTAGATACTCACACATCACACACACACTTGAGCATTTTTGCTTGAACTACCCTGCTTGTTCCCTGTGTTCGAACTCTCTACATACTTGCACCTATACATCTTTTATGTAGAGTTAAAAATAAATTTTAACTCCGCATTAGTTCTAATTCATTGATCTTAGTGTGGGTTAATTGTTGACTTTAGTCCGGATCTAGTGTGGTCACCACACCGACTGAGTTCACGCTTTGTGCTGAACTTAAGACCACCTATTTTCGGCTAAATCAAATGGCGCCGTTGCCGGGGAGCAACAGCGAGTAGTTCACATTTTTGATAGATTTGTTTGATTGTGTGATTGTTCACCATAGCATCATTTTCCATCTCTTACATTTTGATATATCTTGTTGAGCTATCTGACCACTCTTCTTTGTCTTCTTGCGAGGGACCGCGGAGCGAGGCGGATCGCTTAGGTGACCCGACGCATCCTTGGGAAGCGGAGCCGGCTGTTCTTTAGCCAAGCCGGTAGGAGAGAGCAAGGAGTGAGAGAGAGAGAGAGTGATTAGATTAGTTTTCATTTATTTTTGGTGAGAGAGTGATTCATTTAATTTGTAATAATACAGGTACATTTGGACTTGGACACTTAGACATTCGGGCCTAATTTCCAAGTGATTGTTCACTTGGGGGCTCACCGCGGTTTTTGTCGGCTTTTCTCGCATTCTTTTTATTTTGTTTTGTTTTTCGATTTTCTTTCTTTTGTGTGATTGAGCCCCTAGTTCTAGGATTGCTTGCGATAGACTAAGGCCAAACACCTAATATCTTGCATGCACCTATAGTTTCGTTTGGACTTAGTCAAATTTTAAACAGTTGATCATCACCTTCAATCCATCGCGCCGCGAGCTCTCCCCGCAAAGCGCTTTCTCCTACCCTCAATTTGTTGAGCAGAGGAGGGGTGAGCCTAGACCGGACTCTAGGGTTGAGGATTGACGGTCAACTTGTGGTTCTTCCCGCTAATAGCAAATTTTTGAACTTAGGGCGATTTCATCGGCTTTGCATTTGCATATAGATAGGTTTCAATTCTGCTGAGCATCCTTGCATAAAGAGTGCTGGAGGCAAGGTGAGCATTTACGCTTTAGCATCCATCATTATTTGCCGCTTGCATTGCTTTTCCGACTCTACCTCTGATTTTGCCAACCTAGGATCTTAAAGGAATTGAATCCCCGATAGGCTCGTGCATTTTTTATTAAAAATCCAAAAAAAGTGATAACCAAATAAAATTGGGACTGCTAACATTACTTGACCCTAAAATTCACCAAAAAGAAAAATTTTGTATTGGGGCGAGTAATCCCCTCATTGTCTTCGCTTTTACTTGCTCGCCCACACACTAAGGTTAGAGCCCAAATCCCATATTCAGCCCCCTAAGTGTTTGCGCAATATTTTGACTTCTCACGTAACTCTAAAACAGACAAGATAAAAAGACCGCTCTTTGCGGTCTCTACCGAGCTGAGTAGGTGAATTGAGGGTTTGTCTTATTTTGATTTTTGTCTGTGATTGTTGTGTGTGTTCTAGATCTCCTCTGCGCATTTGCGCCTTTTTCTTCACTCTCTTGACTTGACTTTCGTGCTCCCCCGAATCACTTCCTTTTGTTTTCAAGATGGACCCCTGGAGTGCATTCTATCCGGACTTTGCGGACCCCTCGCTCGCTCTAGCCGATCCACCTCCCTTTTATCAGGAGGATCCTCCTCCTATTTTTTCTGATTTTTGTACATACCCGCCTCAGCCACAGTATCACGACTCGGACTTTTACCCACCTTCACCTCCACCTGTATATTATCCACCTCCACCTTCACATCCACCCGAGTTTGACCTGATGGAGTCACCTCCTTCGATCTCTATGAGTGATATCTTGAATCGGATGATAAAGCGCATTGATTTGATGAATGATGATATTGCTTTTTTTGAGGAAGAATCAGATTAATGCTCCTTTCGTGGGGAATACGGCTTCACTTGTAGGTGATCATGGGAGCTTGCAATCGCCCAAAATACAAAAAAATGAGAAAATTTTAAAAATCCAAAAAGATTTCGGGAGACACTTGGTTGATCAAGATTTTGAGGAGAGAGTCCACTTGCCAGAACCCTGGACCACACTCCCATTCACATCCAGTCCCACCTTTGACCCCGAGGATGCCGCTGTACAGACTGCTCTTGGCATGCCTCGTGTATATGCTGATTCCGACTTCCTCCCTTGTATGGAGGAAGTCCAAAAATTCAAAAAAATGATATCTGAACCCGAAGTGGTGGCTACTATTCATGAGATTATCCGTGCCCCACTTCAGCAGGCCATGACCCAATTATCTGCTCCTCTTCCCAAGAAGAGAAAGCGGAGGAGCAGATCTGAGCGTCATATTCTGACCATGGCCACTGCCCTCGCCATCACACACCGTCCCATTCCCAAGAGGAAGAACACAGCTACACCTTTCATCACTTGCACCATCTCTGACCATACTTGTGATCGCACTCTCCTAGACGGCGGTGCTTCGATTAGCATATTACCCTTCTCGCTGGTACAGTCTCTTCACTTAGGGCCTCTCAAGAAGACCAGGATGATCGTTCAGTTTGCTGATGGATCTATCAAGAGGCCGAAGGGTATCCTTGAAAACGCCATCATTTCTATTCAGGGCACGAGCCACCATGTTGATTTTGTCGTGTTGCCCATGGAGAACTCCACAGGGGAGCCATCTCCAATCATCCTGGGACGACCATTTCTCGCCTCTGCGAGGGTCGTTATTGATTATGGATCAGGAGAGGTTTGCTTCCGTCCTGTTGACGAGAGCAAAGTGTTGATCACCACACCCACAGTTGACCAGAGACCTGCACCTGATGCACCTTCACCGATCATAGCTGACACTGAGGCCCGTGACCGATCTGATGATACTAGAGACACTTCCTTAGCGACCACTGATGAGACCCGACGGATCCCCCGAAAGGGGAGGAAGTCGGGAAGCATGGACCTCACCAATCCTCCTCCTGGTGTGTGGCGATGTGTTGATGAGATCCAGAGTATTTATGTGATTGAACCATTTGATCAGGGGGCAGATACCAAGATAATTGAGGATGCTTATGATATTGCCCATTACTTTGAGAGACCTCATAAGGCAACAAATGACCCAGGTAAGACTAGACAGGACGGACCTAGCTTGACTACTTCCACTGATAAATCCGTTCCTGGCCCTTCACAGGTCAAGATGATTGAGGTCGGTTATGATGCTGCTATTTACTTTGATAAATTCAGACCTCTTGTTGAAGACAAGGATTCAGGTGAGAGTCTTGAGGACGATATGAGTTCGTATACTTCCACTGATGATTTCGTTCCTTTTGATTTTGACCTGGACGAGGACTCGCAGGACGACTCCGATTACACTTCTTCCGAGGATGATGAGTTTGTCCCATTTCACTTCGATATCGGCGAGACTTCCAAGGCCGGACCTAGTCGTACTTCTTCCACTCACCAGTCTGTGCCTTCACACCATAGGACCACCAAGGGAGAACTGAGCCATACTGCTTCCATCGATCAGTTCGTCCCTTTCCGTTTTGATTCCACTGAGGGCCTTCACCGTGTCGACCCTGATCGGCCTCCGTCCACTGTGGACCCCGATGTCGACATACACCACACCAGATCTATCCCTCAACGGTCTCGCAAGAAGGTCTGCTTTCCACCTTCTTGATCATATGTACATCCACCTCTGTTGTACATTCTCCTTTGTTCATCTTTCCATCTCCCGTTTTTGCTCGTCTACCCATTTCTCGTGTTTGCCTTGCTTAGGACGTACTTTGTCCTACGTATAGGAGGGGTAGATGAGTTGAGTGTTCTTTCTTTGTCAGTGTCATCACTCCTGTTGTTGCCTATACTTAGGGCTTCTTTTACCCTAAGTATAGGGGGAGTGACGTGTACATCCTCACGATCTCTTCTTCTATCTTCATCTCTTTTCTTCTTTTCTTCTTTTCTTCTTTTCCTCTTCTATCTTCTTCATTTACCGAAAAGGTGCCGCCCTTGTAGACAGTTTTCCATACTTAGGACGAACTTTGTCCTAAGTATAGGGGGGTGTGCACCCCGAGTTGTTCTATTCTTTGATCCTCTCCATTGTCTCCTCTTCTTGTCTATACTTAGGGATATCTTACCCTAAGTATAGGGGCAGACAATCTGAGTACGATCTGTTCATTCCCACCCTTGACCCTCCCTGCTTTGTGTACAGTCTGCTATACTTAGGATTATTTGATCCTAAGTATAGGGGGGACGGTCAACTTCTTATTCTTTGATTCATTCATTATTCCTTTATTCTTTAGACTTGCCTATACTTAGTACGAGTTATGTCTTCTCTTTTCTCTCCGATCTATGAGGACATAGCTCAAGCTAAGTATAGGAGGGTCGTATATACTACGTATATACTTTAGCCATAACTCGTACTTTCGTATTTTCTTAATAATATGGCTAAAAATTCTTTAACATTCACAAAAATTCTTAATAAAAAGATGTGATTATTCCTCAAATTCTTTTTGTATTTACTGATTAATAAATCAGGTGAAAATGTTTTTTGCAAAATGTTTGAAAAATAGTTTGAAAATCTTTGTGAACATCTATTGAAAACTATTTTGAAAATATTTTGTTTCGTGTTTTCAACCTGTGTGAAAAATGTGTGGATTGTAAAATTTCTTTTCTTAGTGTGAAATAAAATGTTTGAAAAATGATTTGCAAATGGTTTGAAAAATGGTTGCAAAAATGATTTGAAAAACCTATATATACTGTTTTGAAAGCCTTTGCAAAATGATTTTCAAATGTGTGTAAAATGTTTGTAAAAACTATTTTGGACTATAGTTTTCAAAAATTGTGTGTAAATTGTTTTCAAATAAGTTTGAGGAATATACACATCATACCAAAATCCACTATATATGTATAAAATTGACCACTTACCCTGTAAATTCCTAAAATCCATTTCTTGTATATAAAGAAGCACTCCCGTGTACATATTTTCACCTAGTTTTTAGCCAAAAACTTTTTGTTTTCAAAAAAATCCCAAAAACATTTGCAAAATTAAAATCCAAAAACATTTGAAAAATCTGTTTGAAAAATACAAAAAAATGCATCTGCATATGCATGCATCATATTTTCAAAAACCCATAAAAAGTTCAAAATCTTTGAAAATTGCATCACAAAAATATTTTCTGCATTCTGCATATCATTTGCATAGCATGAGCATTTTTCGGATTGAGTTTGATAGTTGAACAAGTCTAAGTAAAATTCGGAGATTGGAGCTTGATTGGACCTTAAAATCTACCTAATAACAGGAACCTTATAGGAACTGGGTTTGAAGTACTTCAGGTCTAGTTGACTTAATTCTTTGAGGATCACGAGACTTGGTTCAATGGATTCTTGACTGCCTAAGTAGAGTATTTCGGAGCACACGCACGACTCTTGTTGATAATGACCTAACTTGTACACCTGCACCTTTCACATGGCTCAACTCAGTTAGAGTGGTGAGGGGATTGGATTTGCCGGTATGAGACGCACACAAGTGGAAACACTTGTCCTCCTCTAGGGAGGGAAGTGCACCCCAACCCGTCCAGTGATTAGGAAGTCTAAAGACAGGAGGCTGTGGGTTGCGATAAAGCTTCAAAAGAGGGATAGTCTACTGGCTCAAGAGGAAAAACTCCTTATGTAAATGCTGCTGTGAATAGTATTTCAAAAAAAAAAAGTTCAGGCGTGTACAAAAATAAAAAGCCTGCAAAGTATGTACATATGTTGTAAAGTCAATAAGCAAGCTTGAGTTCCAAAGTCCAATATGTGAGCCTGCAACAGGATGACTTGACTACACTGGTCTTGCATCCCGGGATAGGTAGCTACACTGGCTACCGTCCATTCTTCTCTTCACCCCCTCCTCTTGAGCTGGTTGCCACTTGAACTTAGAAGGGAATACCCCGCTCCTCGAGGATGGAGTTGCTGGATTGGGGAATCACTGGGTTGTCGTACTGGAGAAGTCAGTTTCTTTGTCATTCTAGTTGGGGAGAGCCAACATCACTTACACTGTACAAGTCAGATTCATAGTCGTAAGAGTTTGCGTATGAGTTGGAGTATTTCTGACCTGGCTATTAAGGAGATTTGGACAGAGTTTTGGGATTCTCAGGGACTGTTGTATTTCAAATCCGGTTCTCAATAAGGTTCCGCCCACACTAAAATTCCAAAGATCCGACTTAAGCTCCAAACTTTGATTTTGCGAAGACAAGTTTGATAATCAAATAAAATCCAAGTTCTTCTTTTTCTTTTCTTTCTGTTTCTTTTTGCACTTATTGCATAAGTGTTTGCTAGGGACTAGCAAAGGTAAAGTATAGGGGGATGATGAATCCACATTTCATCATCTTTATTCTATCATTTTGGCACCTAAAACCCTAGCAAATGCCTGTAATTAGCCTTAAATCAAGCATCTTAGCATTCATGCATGTGCATCTCAACAGTGTCTAAATGACTGTAATTAAGGCCAAAATTATAGAATAAATAAAGAAAAGAAAAAGAATAAAATATTGTAAATATTTTATGACTCAAAACCCCCGAGACCTAGGCATCTTGATGAATAGGTCGACAAGGAATAAAGTAGGGGGAGATAAGGTCAAAAACACAGAGAAAATACCTGTATTTTTATTCTTTATTCATTTTGGGACCTATTTTTGGTTCCACTTTTTATACATCAAATAAAGAAACTTTGTACATGAAAGTTGTAGATAATTAAATAAAGAAAAATACAAAATTGATTTCACAGAAAAAAGAATGTACAGATAAAAAGTTCTGGTCTGAATAAGAATCCAAAATTCCAACTTCCCAGACCCGTATCTCGCAACTGACAACTCCAAATGTAGCAAACTCACCTTTAATTGTATATAGAATAAAATAATCTATCCATTGGTGGTGGTTTCGCATTTGGCGGAGCTACGGTTTGAAAGTTGACTTTTGGACCCCCATTGTATACTTGTACATATTAAAATATTCAGTTTATTATTTATTTATTATTTTTATAATTTTATATTTTTATAATGTTGTAAATAATACTTATAATAATTATGTACATTAAAATAAGAATAAAAACCTAAATAAAAACAAAAATAAAATACTTAAAATAAAATACATAGATACATTACCTATATATATACCTATACAAAATACACTTGTATTTTATTAAATATACAAAACATATCAGAAAAATAAAATAAAAATATATTTATATACATAAAAGTATTTTATAATTTTATAAAATCATAAATAAAAATAATAAAAATAAAATACATAAATAAAAATAAAATACTTAAATATATAGATATAGATACCTATAGGGGTATAAATGCAAACTTGTAAAAATAAGTCTCATAAAAATAAATAAAAATCACCATAAAATAATTTATTAAATAATAAACATTTTTTATTTTATAATCATAAATTAATAAAATCATTTACTATTTTTTAATTAATTTCTAAATCTTTTTCCAGAGGGTTTTTCTGGTTGGTCCACGTGGACCAACCAGAGGGCTTGGACAGTTGACTCTGGTCAACTGTCTGACCTTCTCTCTGCTGCGTGTCAGACTGATTTTGACTCATCTTCAACAATTTTTGGGGGCCGCATCTTTCACCGAATCTGATCGAAGTCTTCACGAGAGTTGTCCACCTACAATCCCTCTATCTCGCCCAGTGATTATCTCGGGCAAGGGATCAGCACGTCACTCGATGCAACTCGATTTGCGAGCCCTCTCAACCAAGTTTCAAAACAAGCCCATTCCCTCCATTCCTCTTTGGACCTGCCTTGTGGTATTGGTGGAGACTTCCGAGTGTTAGACTGGGATCCCCGGTGACAGGGGGTGATCCCAGCATCTCGTTGAGGTGCCAAGCGTGCCTAGGCGTGCTCCCATCCATCTCCGGCGGCTGCGCCGCCGTGAGGTTTCTCCTCGCCAATCTGGGCTCGAGGTACTGCCTTCTCTTCTTTTTCTTATTTTCTTTGTATTTCTGGTAGCAATAGGACCATCTTCCACCCTTCCATTTCGAGTAAAGCCCATTCTTTCGTCTTCGCGATCATCTCACCGGAGCTAGCTCCGGTGGGCTTCTCCCGCGCCGCCTTCCACCTTCTTCTACTGCTGGGTGATGCGCGGCAATTTGCCCGCGCTCCCCTTGACGACCTTTTGCAGGTACTGGAACTTCACGCGTGACTGGGAGCATTTTGCTCGTCCACCGGAGGTACCTGGAGGACCTTGGCTCCTCCTCCATCGCTGGTGAACATCGGAACCTCTCCGGCCCTTTTGAGGCTCTCAATCGAAGCAGGGACCTCCCAGGAAGCTCCCGAGGTATTTTGGGACGTCAACTCGCGGCGGAGGAGGTAGATTCGGGCCGGGGAAACTCGCCCTGCGGCGGAGCTTGCCCTGTTCTTCGTTGATTTCTCCTCGCCGTCCGATCAGCCTTCGTTCTTCCTGAGGCACAGCTGCCCTTGGATCTTGGAGCCCCCACAGCCGTTAGATCGTGGGCCAGGATCTAATCCTGGCCGTTATAATCGAAGGGGCATCGGGCGTCGTCCGCACGCCACGTGGCACACGTGAAATCCTCTCAGCCGTGCGATAAAGCGCCTGGGTATTTTGCATTCTAACCCTTGTGCGATTTCGTAATTATTTATTGGCACGCAAACTTTCATCGGACCTTTAATTATTTTTGTAATATTTGCAACGCAGCCCCCCAGATTTTGTGTAATTGATAGGACCCCCCCGCCAGGTCGCGTGCGTCGCACGTGGCCTTGGTGGTTTTTGTAGGGACCTCTTGGGGTTTTTACTTATTTGCTTTTAATCGTAAAACAATTCAGTTCAGTATATAAGTTTTGGGTATTTTGCATCTAAGCCCACGAGTTTTCAAGACATTACATCCGTGCCCCTCCCAGGCGCGCGTGTAACTCACGTGAGCCTTGGAGTTTTTGCAAGAAAGCCCTTGCGGCTTTGGTTATTTGTTTTGGGCCCAGAAATTAGTTGATGCAGTATTAAGTTTTGTGGAAAAAATTGCATATATGCCCCTGGAAGTTTTAGATATTGCACATATACCCCTGCCAGGCCTTTAATTCTTGGATGCTTGTTGTATTTATTTGACCCATCATTTTAAGCCCAAAAATTCTACAAAATTAGATTTAAGTTCCTGTGTCCTTGTATTTTAACGCCACAAATTTAGTTTTTGATTTTACTTTATTTTTATATTTATTAAAAATCAAAAACTTCCTTTTTATGTACTGTCTACCTTAGAAAATACCAAAAAAATATTAAAACACCTCTAAAAATTCCAAAAAAATCACCTAGTGTCTATTTTATCATATTTTAGTGTCAGTCCAAAAATCACTAAAAATCTCAAAAGAAAAACACTAAAAATTTAAAATTACTTCAAAATTTCAAAAAATATATAAAATAGTAGAAAAATCAAAAAATCACAAACTCAACTTCTGTTTGTCCTTTATTTTGTTCTTTTTATTCGAAAAATAGTGTGAAAATTTTTAGCTACTGGCTGGTATTTTTAAATCTCATTTTACCCTCATCCAGCATTATTCCCACTGTTTTCCTTTATTTCAGCTTTTAAAAATATCAAAAACACCTTGAAAAACCCCCAAAAATCACAAAAACAGTAAAAAACCTTAAAAGTACCAAAAACATTTTATTTCTGAATTTTTGAGTATTTTTGTGCATTTTTATAAATATTTTACCTTGCCTTTTCTTATATTGCCTCTACTTCCCAATATTGAAAAAGAAATAAAAAAAATATAAAACCTAAAATTATAAAAATCAGAAAATTAAAAATCAAAATACAAAATCAAAAATTTAAAAAAAATAATTTAAAAATTAAAAACCCACAAAAATTTCCTTTCTTTGCTTGCTTAGTGTAGACACTCACACATCACACACACACTTGAGCATTTTTGCTTGAACTACCCTGCTTGTTCCCTGTGTTCGAACTCTCTACATACTTGCACCTATACATCTTTTATGTAGAGTTAAAAATAAATTTTAACTCCGCATTAGTTCTAATTCATTGATCTCAGTGTGGGTTAATTGTTGACTTTAGTCCGGATCTAGTGTGGTCACCACACCGACTGAGTTCACGCTTTGTGCTGAACTTAAGACCACCTATTTTCGGCTAAATCAATACACATTAGTTAAAGTCCAATAGAATCGAAAATGAATACATCGTAGATTTAAGATTGATCCTATCCTGTGCTATATCAGAAGGAGTGTTACAGGTTCTACGCACTTTCATGATGCAAGTCTTTCTAAGTGCAGCAATTAGTCATAAGTTTGCCCTTACTCAAATGTGTGCCTCATGGATATTAGAAGTGCTGGAACTACTATACATTGGACATGTTTATTTAAGTTCAAGAGTAACAACTCCTGGCTATTATATTTAAAATCAGTGAGTCATACGATAACAGATGCAAATTTAAGAATTATATGTCAGTATATTCTCGAAAATTCTTATTAACATGAAGACAATGATATTTTATTTGGAATGTGTGTGGAAACTTTACATAAGTTAAAATCCCTAAAAAAATGGGATTGTAAATCCAACCTTAATATGATAAATTCCTGTTCAAATTGAGACACATCTATTGAGCATTATAACTTCATATCAAATTGCATCTCATCAAGAGTCATAATAACATTAATAGGGTGCAAGAATTCTGCAATATCATTTCACGTAAGGTCCTTAATCAAGGACAAACAATAGAGCACTTATAATGTTTCAGTCTATTTATTGCTAAGTTACTAGTTCGTTGTGATGGATAATCTGGATTCTCAGATAAATGCTTCCATTATATAAAATCCTAGTTAAATTGGTGCACTTGAGATGCCATTTGGAGAAATGGTAAAGAACATGATTATTGGGAAAAGCTATAATGTCATACAGAAACTATTCTTATAAGACAGGCAGATAGGATCGACGCAAAAGAATTCAACTGGGTCTTAAATGTTTGGTAGATACATGCATGGCTCTAATTGAAAGGGGAAATTACATACATGCAGGGCAACAAAAGAAAATAGGAAAGAATTGTGCAAAAACATGGATTACATCAATAGGAAGGGAAGATTGTACCTTTTGGATCTCTTAATTTTGAGATCAATTTGGCATGCATGAGTTGGTTGATTTGAAGGCAAGGCAGGAACAACTGCAGACCAAGAAAAGGAGCCGGGTTTTTCGATATGTACTTGGTTAAAGAGGAAGGCAGCAGTTGGGCTCCAGCAAGAGCTTCTAGGAGCTCAATAGGAAAGCAACAGTCCACTGGAAGGAGCTTGGACAGCAGCTATGCATGTTGTTCCTTCATGCATCAGTTGCATGAGAGAGGAGCTGGATCTCTCTTTGGTTGGAGAAAGGGCTGTAGCTCCAGATTCCAGCAACTTTGGAACAAAAAAAAAGAAAATGGAGAAAAGATTAGAGGAGAAATGGAAGAGAGGGGAGGGTTTGGAGCAGCTCTCTCGTTGAGAGATTTGGAGAGGTTATAGAGAGAAGTAGAAAGGGGTTTTTGGTGATACTTATAAGGAAAAGTGGGGCCTCAAATGATGACATGTGGAAAAAAAACCACATGGAAAGGAGAAAATGCCAAATGGAGAGAAGAGCTTGACTGGTGTCTGTCTGCTGACTGTTGATTGTCTGGAATTAAAATAATTAAAATTTTATTTATTTATTTTTCTTTTATCTCCCTTATTTATTTGGAATATTAAAGTCACTCGTGTGTGTACCTCGAATCTCGGATTTCGATGTTCAATAGCTCGTTTCGATCGTCTCTGAGTGACGATCAAAATGAGTATAATATTCATATAATTTAGATTGGGTATTAATACCCGAAATTCTCGAGATAAGGTTTTGATTTATGGCTAAATTTTGCGGTTTTAAAATATCAAATGACCTCCGATCGACGAACGGTCGATTCCGTTGATTTTATTTCATCGAATCGGATTTTTAGGTGGTCTCGGTTTATTTCACGGTTTCCGAATTAGCGTTGCGGCTTTTTCGGGCACACATTACGATGCGGTCGATTTTGCCCGAACGATTTTTGATTCACGATCAGTTGATTGATTTATGTTATTTAACATTGATTATTAACTTTATTGAGTTATACGGACCCTAGTCGGACCGAGTTCGAGTTTTTGCATATATGGATGTTATAAATATAAAAACCTCAAAGGGAGTCTCGTCCTCGAGACTCGAGTCGAAGTTACTTTGTGTCTTGTTTGGATCGCATCTGTCATAAAAACCTCAAAGAGTTTTGAACCCATAGAAACCTCAAAGGGAAAACAAGCCATGTTCTTTCAATATATAAAATGAATGGGCTTGTTTTGACCATTATCTGATAAAGCTGCGGTATCTTACCTGCATGTCTGCTTTGGTTATCCCATGTCGCTTCTTTGTTACAATGTTGGTGTCATAGTATTCTGACTTGGGAAATTTCTTTGATGCGAGGCTTCTTTATAGTATTATCGAGTATCTGTACCGGTCTCTCCTCCTATGTCAAGTCTGGCTCCACGTTAAGATTTTCGTAGATGATGATGTGTTGAGGTCGTGTACGTACTTCCTTAGATTGGATACCTATATGATTGATAGGTGTAGAGGAAGGACCGCTCGATATACCACCTTATTCTTACGAGTAATAATTTCAAATGATCCAAAATATCAGCGTTAATTTGCCGTAGACATCAAAGACATCAAATCTCTGTATTTCTTTCGTGGAAGATACTCGTAGGAACACACAATCTCCTATCTGTGTTTATAGATATTTGATCAGTATGAGAGGTTAAATTGAATACTGATAAGTCATATTTTGAATGGATAAAGAGAAGATGTTCAGATTACTTGAAACTCTATATCTCTTCTCTGACGATATGTATAGCTTTTCTGGCAGCTCTGAGCTGTCAGAAGCCTTTACCTCATGAGATCAGCAATCGTAGTAGTTTTCTCTAAGAGATCTACGAGGTACAGAGCGTGTTTACCTATCGTACGCGAGCTGAGAAGTATGAGGCATCTCCACCTGTATAGGGCTTCGAATGTTGCCATACCAATACTTAGAATAATGATTGTTGTATAGAAATTTTACCAACGATAGGTGGTCCTTCTATGCTAAGCCCTGACCATTTGACAAGTCATGCATCTGCTAACCTGATGTGGTGCATCGCACTTCATCCCGACCCGTCAGAATGTTGGCGCAGATTACGATATATTTCCGTACTGCCAGGATAAGAAGACAGTTGTGAGATGCGTGCCTCATCAAGAATCTCTAGGCAATTGCTCATCGTTGGACACAACGATGTAGCCATCCTTTCGTAAAGTAGACTTAGTCTTCACATAATTATCACTTTTGCCCTTGTTAGCACGCATGTATTTGTCTCAATCCAAGGACTTGATCTCTGGCCTTCTAATATGCAATTCTAAAGGCCGTTGAATCGTTGATGCACGACGGTATATATAGATGCACTCTCATATGGATGCTAATTAGTCAAAGCTTGTGAGTACATCCCACGTGTATAGCTAGTTTGTCGCATGTGCATGAGCTTTCCTTCTAAGCGCATCTCCTTTACCAGAATGGTAAGACATCGTCTCATGTTTATCTCCTTCTGAACAAAGGCGTTCTTCAAATTCTTGCGATCTACGAAAATCTTGAAATTCACCTTATAGAGATAGTGGCGTCGGATCTTTCAAATCAAAACCAATTATCGTCAATTCTAAGTCACGGACGGGGGTAATTCCGCTCATGCGACCTCAATTGATGTGATGCATAAACAATCACGTGACCCAGTTGCATCAGAACCGCTCCTAAACCTTCTCTTGAAGCATTTGTATATACAGCATTGTCCTGAGTGCCTGGAGGAAATGCAAAGATATGTACAGCCGTCAATCTTTCCTTCAATGTCCTAAAGGCCTGCTCCAGAAATGGCATGCCCAAGGAATGAGACCTGGAATAATTAGAACCCACATTTACTAAACTTGATATACAACTTATACTCTTGACGTATGTCCATGACTGTCTTTAGATTATTGATGTGATCCCTAATCATTTCGGGAATATATCAACATATCGTCAATGCATACAATCACAAACTCGTCCAAGTATGGACGGAAATCATGTTCGTCATATCCATAAAAGTTGTAGGGGCATTTGTGTGCCCAAACGACATTACGGCAAACTCATAATGTCCATATCGAGTCTTGAATGTTATCTTCGGACTATCTGACTCTTGAATCCTCTGTTGATGGTAGCCAGATTGGAGATCTATCTTTGAAAACATCGAAGATCCATGTAGTTGATCGAACGAATAATAGATGTGTGGCAGAGGATAATAGTTCTCCACTATTTCTCGTTCAGTTGTATGTAATCAATGCATAATTTCATTGATCCGTCCTTCTTTCTGACAAAAGAAGTAGAGCACCCCAAGGTGAAGTGTTCAGTCTTATGAAACCTAAGTCAAGTGACTCATGCATTGCATCTTCAACTTTCTCAGGTCAGCCAATGACATGAGATACGGAGCCATCGAGACTGATTGTCTATCTGGTAGTAACGTGATCTCGAGCTCAATCTCTCTCTTAGACAGTAAACCTAGCAAATCATTTGAAAACACATCAGAGTAATATGACACTATCATGATGTTCTGAGCCATCGGCTCTGTAAGATATCTCTCTGACAGAATCTAGGAATGTGTCGTATTCTCGATGTTTGAGTCTCCGAGTTCTCAATACTGAAATGTGCTTCATTTAGAGTCATGTAATGTACCCTTATAGGTAAACTCGGGTAAGTCTGGAATACTAAAGACGACCGTCTTCATGAAGTGATTACCCAGGTCATGATGAGTTGACAACCAATCCATGCCAAATATCAGGTCAAACTCATCAAACTATAATGGTATAAAATATGCGATCATCCCGTGACTACCAATCAACATTGGTAATCCTTTACTATCAGCTTTATGATGAACAACTGGCCACCTGGCCTACGAATGTGACAAGGACGATCTATGGCATATGCAACTCTACCTACTGAAGCTAGAAACTCGGAGTTCGTTTATCGCTTCAGAATTAATTAAAACATAGAAAGGTCGGTTCAGGATGCCATGGTTCTATGTAAAAACCGATATCATTAATAGTTAACGTTCATGGATATTTCTAACTATGCTTTTTCTCTTCTTGGGATGCAACATGGAAATTCGTTGCAATCGGTGACATATGTGGTTATGGAAATTGGAATGTCATATTTCCCTTTCAGATTCGCGACAAGTCAAAGAACTGTCGCTATCCAAGACCTAATGCGATCGGAACTATAATACTACGAATGTATGTAGCAGGGTACCACTGCTCTGATATCAAACTGTGAGGCCCGCTCCCGCGGATCTGGGAAACCCGTTTACATAACAGCCGTAGTATCATGTTCGTTAAGGACCACATTAGAGTACTGAAAATTTAGAGAAAAAAATTTTTTTAATGACATTCACATTAACTAACAGGCCACAGAACTACACTATGTCACACTTATATTGCATAAATTCCATAGCAGTTAACATGTAACAACAAAATTGGCATTATATACATGCATCCCAATTTTATCAGAAGAGAAATAAAAGCATAAATAACTTGAACAAACTATAGCATGTGTACCTGATAATTGTAACTACAGAAGCTGATGTTCAATTCTCCCAATACAACGGTACAGGTATTTTGCCTGCAATCCATGGAATAGGGAGAAAAGAACATCAACAAATGTCGAGTACATCTAATTTATTAAAATTAACAGGAATTTAGTGGTTCCAAAAGAAAGCAAGTAATTTGGCCTTGACAATTAAACTTTAAAGCTACTTGCAATGAAATAGGCTTAAGTTGTTGGTGTGTAAAACCCCATTCTATTCATCCTACACTAATTACCCACATTAATCATTTATATACCAATATCATGTGATACATATTTGAGTTATTACCTTTCTATTAATTGTAATACAAGTTTGACTGGTCTTGAGAATATGAATGATGAGACTCTGATATAATCACTATCTCTATTAATGCTTATAATGATGTTTAAAAATCTTGTGGATTGATCATAGTAATAGTATATGATGGATCTGGGGTTTTGATTCTTTCCTTGTTGATTTTCTCAAGCTTAGTGGATAGTTTGATAAGGATGATTTTCATGATATGGTCTTTTCTCTTTGCCAGGAATTATTGGCAGAAAAGTAACTAGTTCAACGGAAACCAACTCAACTGTAATTCAACTTTAGCCAACTCAATTGTGACTTAATCCAATCTCAAATGTATCTTTTTCATATTCAACTGTAACTGATTTAGATGTAGCCATAGAGGATTCAGATGTATATATGGATGATTCGGATATAGCATCGCCAAGTCTGCTGGCGAAAAAAATAAACAAAACTCAAGCAGTGAGGTAGCCTACAAAAGAGGCTCTTCCGTCTCGCCCTCTAATTGGAAGGGCGGTCCAATAGAGGGATAGGTCTACTCCAAAACTACGCCACTGAGACGGGTGAGAGAGACTCTCTAGAAAAGTCGCTCTAAAAGAAAAACCGGCCTGACCGGTACGGGCTAACGAGCTTGAAAAACTAAAATCAAGGGTCCTCCAGCCTAGGTACCCTAAAGAACAAGGGTCAGCGGAACTGGTCTTTAAAAGAAAACCCGTGGATCCCAGAGAGGCGTAAAAACTACGAGCGCTCGCGAGAAAATCGAGAAAAAGACTGGGATCCCAGACCCGTGCATTAAGCGGCCGCTGCCCTAACTGGGCTTCCTAATCTCCCGCCCAGCTGAGGGTCACCGCACCCTCGCACAGTCAGGCGTAAAGGTCACCATGACTGGCACTCATTAATTATCAGTCATCAATGACTTGATCCTTCATCCTTTCTGAATCCTTTATGTGGTTGATTGTACAGATCTAGGTCTTTTTAATCAACGATCTTATTAATATAACTGATTCATCATTGATATCACTTATTCATCTACCCCATCATTTCTCAATCTCTTCAATGGTCGACTTTTCAATTCTAGGTATTTTGTCACTACCTATTTTTGATGATATGTATAAATAGTAGAGTATACCTAAAAGATTAATTTATGAAGACGAACGGTCTTTGTGGTCATGTCTTATTATTTCTAAAATCATAAGAACACCATCTATGCTTTGGATATGGATCTAGCTAGTCTTTATCATTTTAAGTCGTCATTTCTACAACTATGAGATTAGGTGTTATCCAACTATACACATTTTTTCTTTCTTTTTCTGGTGGATTTAATCATCCAAATTTCAAAGTCAAGCGTCATGTAGGGCGACTCGATTTGTAATATCTTTGAAGCGGTATTAACATGATTCTAGTGAGTACAATTATCTAAGAATTTAATTTCAGACTATTATGAAATTTCTAGAATTTACCGAAGAAGGTTTTTAAACCAAATATGATGGTCATAAACATCGTGTATAAAATGTTTTAACTTGGACTTTATTCTTTTCAAACTTATAAACTGTAAGTGTAAGTTCTTTTAATAATTCATTAATTGCATACACATTAGTTAAAGTCCAATAGAATCGAAAATGAATACATCGTAGATTTAAGATTGATCCTATCCTGTGCTATATCAGAAGGAGTGTTACAGGTTCTACGCACTTTCATGATGCAAGTCTTTCTAAGTGCAGCAATTAGTCATAAGTTTACCCTTACTCAAATGTGTGCCTCATGGATATTAGAAGTGTTGGAACTACTATACATTGGACATGTTTATTTAAGTTCAAGAGTAACAACTCCTGGCTATTATATTTAAAATCAGTGAGTCATACGATAACAGATGCAAATTTAAGAATTATATGTCAGTATATTCTCGAAAATTCTTATTAACATGAAGACAATGATATTTTATTTGGAATGTGTGTGGAAACTTTACATAAGTTAAAATCCCTAAAAAAATGGGATTGTAAATCCAACCTTAATATGATAAATTCCTGTTCAAATTGAGACACATCTATTGAGCATTATAACTTCATATCAAATTGCATCTCATCAAGAGTCATAATAACATTAATAGGGTGCAAGAATTCTGCAATATCATTTCACGTAAGGTCCTTAATCAAGGATAAACAATAGAGCACTTATAATGTTTCAGTCTATTTATTGCTAAGTTACTAGTTCGTTGTGATGGATAATCTAGATTCTCAGATAAATGCTTCCATTATATAAAATCCTAGTTAAATTGGTGCACTTGAGATGCCATTTGATCGTATATGTGGAGAAATGGTAAAGAACATGATTATTGGGAAAAGCTATAATGTCATACAGAAACTATTCTTATATGACAGGCAGATAGGATTGACGCAAAAGACTTCAACTGGGTCTTAAATGTTTGGTAGATACATGCATGGCTCTAATTGAAAGGGGAAATTACATACATGCAGGGCAGCAAAAGAAAATAGGAAAGAATTGTGCAAAAACATGGATTACAGCAATAGGAAGGGAAGATTGTACCTTTTGGATCTCTTAATTTTGAGATCAATTTGGCATGCATGAGTTGGTTGATTTGAAGGTTCTAGCAGATATTCCAGCAGAGGGGATGTCTCTTTGAGCATGCAACGGCTACTGCTTGGAGTGATTTCAGCAGCAACATGGACTGCTGGATGCTCCAGCAATGGGCCTTGGATGAGAGGGGCAGCAGTAGTTGTTGAATTCAAGGCAGGAACAACTGCAGACCAAGAAAAAGAGCTGGGTTTTTCGATCTGTACTTGGTTGAAGAGGAAGGCAGCAGTTGGGCTCCAGCAAGAGCTTCTAGGAGCTCAATAGGAAAGCAACAGTCCACTGGAAGGAGCTTGAACAGCAGCTATGCATGTTGTTCCTTCATGCATCAGTTGCATGAGAGAGGAGCTGGAGCTCTCTTTGGTTGGAGAAAGGGTTGTAGCTCCAGATTCCAGCAACTTTGGAACAAAAAAAAGAAAATGGAGAAAAGATTAGAGGAGAAATGGAAGAGAGGGGAGGGTTTGGAGCAGCTCTCTCGTTGAGAGATTTGGAGAGGTTATAGAGAGAAGTAGAAAGGGATTTTTGGTGATACTTATAAGGAAAAGTGGGGCCTCAAATGATGACACGTGGAAAAAAAACCACATGGAAAGGAGAAAATGCCAAATGGAGAAAAGAGCTTGACTGGTGTCTGTCTGCTGACTGTTGATTGTCTGGAATTAAAATAATTAAAATTTTATTTATTTATTTTTCTTTTATCTCCCTAATTTATTTGGAATATTAAAGTCACTCGTGTGTGTACCTCGAATCTCGGATTTCGATGTTAAATAGCTCGTTTCGATCGTCCCTGAGTGACGATCAAAATGAGTATAATATTCATATACTTTAGATTGGGTATTAATACCCGAAATTCTCGAGATACGGTTTTGATTTATGGCTAAATTTTGCGGTTTTAAAATATCAAATGACCTCCGATCGACGAACGGTCGATTCCGTTGATTTATTTCATCGAATCGGATTTTTAGGTGGTCTCGGTTTATTTCGCGGTTTCCGAATTAGCGTTGCGGCTTTTTCGGGCACGCATTACGATGCGGTCGATTTTGCCCGAACGATTTTTGATTCACGATCAGTTGATTGATTTATGTTATTTAACGTTGATTATTAACTTTATTGAGTTATACGGACCCTAATCGGATCGAGTTCGAGTTTTTGCAGATACGGATGTTATACATTCGACGTCTACGCTCGTTAATATCTAATTTAAATTGCAAATATAATAACATTTGTCTACCTTAATGATTCATGATTAAGAAAAACTGAGATAGCGATCAATGATGTGGATTCATCATGAGCTGCTCAGTAAATATTCACCAAATTATGTAGTTCTAGAAAATGGTGAGATTAAGCATTTTTAATGTCCTCCACCGAACAATCTGTTGGGTTTTTTATATACCCAGTCCCCAACTTGGAGGGGGACCTTTTTGATATTTTTCCAGGGGGCAGCCCCTTTCGTTTCCCCCATGCCAGCCGATTCCAGGGATTCATATTTGCACCCCATTTCCGGGAGAACGGCAACAGCGAGGTTTGAAAGAAACCTCCACCCCCTCCGTGCAAGAGAGCTCGAGAGAGAGGCCGAGAGAGAAAGGGAGTGCATGCAGTGGTCTCACTCTCTCTTCTTCAGTTGGCTAAGGAGCAGTTGCTTGGGTTGCGTGTTCGAGAGGAGCACCGTTTAGCGCGAGCTCGAGTTGGGGAGCAGCAAGGAGGTCGTTGGGAACTACCTCAATGAGCCGAGCATCAGTTTTGGATCTCCATCCAGGAGCCCACAGGGAAGCCACTTCACCTTTTTGGTTTTGAGCACATTTGGTATTGTTAGATACCTAGGGATAGTGAGTTACTTGTTGAAGAATTATCATTGTGCTTGTGGCTTATATCTCGGTTTTATTGGGCAACAAAACTGAAAGAGCTCATCTTGATCGTAGTGAATTCGTTGCCGGTTTTGCCTCATGGTTTTTCCTTTACTCACATCGAGTAAGGGTTTCCACGTAATAATCTTGGTCTTGTGTGGTTGCTTGTGTGATTGCTTGTCATTGTTGCCATTTGGTTTCCGAGTGGGGAACCCATATTTGTTGTGTGCCATCTTTGTTGCAGGAAAGGGATTTAGGGGCACGCCTATTGTTCCCAACAAGTGGTATCAGAGCTTAGGTTGAGAAAAAAAATGGGCAAAGATGATGAGGGTACACTGACTAAAATCACAAGCAGTAATTGGCAGATTCGGAAAGCCAAGATGGAAGACATCTTGTATTGTAAAGACCTCCACGATCCCGTGGAGGGAGAGAGCGCCAAGCTGAAAGAACATGTCCGCAAGTGAGGGGACAAAGTTGAACTGAAAGGCCATTGGGACCATTCGGAAGTGGCTTGACATGTCAGTTTTCCATCATGTGGCTGAAGAGATCAATGCGAATGAGTTGTGGAACAAGTTGTCCGAACTCTATGATCAGAAGACCGCAACCAAGAAGACTTTCTTGATTAGAAAGCTGGTGAACTTGACATACAAGGACGAGACCAAAGTGACAGAGCATTTGAATGATTTCCAAAGCATCATCAACCAGTTGACTTCCATGGGATTGGTACTTGATGACGAGTTGCATGCACTTCTCTTGTTGGGCTCATTACCAGACAACTGGGAGACCCTAGTTGTCACTGTGAGCAATTCTGCAAAGGATAGCAAGTTGACCATGGCTATGGTCAAGAGTAGCCTCTTGAATGAGGAGATCAGGCATCCCTAATCAGGAGAGACATCCTCCTCTTCACATGTATATGCAGTTGAGAGGAGAGGAAGATACAGTAGCAGAGGAAAGTCACAGGAGAGGCAGCAATCAAGAGACAAGTCCAAGGGCAGAGAAAAGTGTCACCATTACCAGAAGCCCGGTCACTGGAGGAGAGATTGCAGGATTTGGAAGAGAGAGCAAGTTGAAGCCAAGAAGAATCAGAAAAATGAAGATGGAAATGGATGCAGTTGTGGCAGATGGCAATGCAGAACAGGTGATTCTCACCATTCAGGACCAGTGCTTGCATGCAGGGAGTGATTTGGAGTGGGTCATTGACACGGCTGCCTCCTATCATGCAACTCCACACATGGAGTTCTTCATCACCTACACTAGGAGTGATTATGGACGAGTCTTGATGGGTAACGAAAGTTACTCTAAGATCGTGGGCATGGGCACCATCTCGATTTAGATTGATGTTGGGTGCTCAATGACCTTGCAGAATGTGAGGCATGTTCTTGACGCGCATCTTAGTCTTATATCTGGTTCACAACTAGATAGTGAAGGCTACCATTTGAAGTTCGACAACAACACATACAAGATAAACAAGGGCTCTCTCATCATGGCTAGAAGCAGTTTGTGTCACACACTCTACATGACTAAAGTGAAGGTCATGGATGGCAGTTTGCATGCTAGCGAAGCAGACACTTCAGATTTGTGGCACCGTCGGCTTGGCCACATAAGCCATAAGGGCTTGCAGCTTTTGAGCAAGAGAGAGTTGATCCCCTACAACAATGACATCATTTTGTCTCCTTGTGATGCATGTGATGTCGGAAAAAGCAGGAGTGCACCATACATAGTTAGATCCAAGGTGAAGAGAGATATTTTACAGTTGCTTCACTCGGATGTTTGTGGTCCTATGGACACAACCTCTTTTGGAGACAACAAGTATTTTATCACCTTCATTGATGATGCATCTAGGAAGGTGTGGGTGTATGTGCTGAGGACGAAAGATCAAGTTTTTTATTGTTTTAAGAAATTTCATGCCATGGTTGACCGTGAGACAGGGAAATTGTTGAAGTGTCTACGCACGGACAATAGGGGAGAGTACACCTCCCTTAGCTTTCAGGACTACTGTGCAGAGCACGACATCAGGCATGAGGGGACAGAGCCGGGCACGCCCAACATAATGGTCTTGCTGAGCGAATGAACATGATCATTGTTGAGAGAGTTCGTTGTATATTGAAGACAACAAAGTTTCCCAAGACCTTTTGGGCCGAGGCGGTTCGCACCGCATGTTACTTGATCAATCGTTCTCCATCAGTTCCTTTGGGTTTTCAGATTTCAGAGTTTGTTTGGACAGGGAAGGACCCCTCATATGCTCATGTTTTGATGCAAGGCTTATGCATTTGTACCAAAGGAGTATAGGAAGAAGTTGGATGACAAGGCAGTGCCTTGTATCTTTCTTGGCTATGGAGATCAAGAGTGTGGATACCGTCTTTGGGATGCAAGGAAGAAGACAGTCACCTGACACATGGATGTGATTTTCTATGAGAATTGGACATTGGTTGAGGACACCACTAAGAGTGGTGATGCAAATGAGTTTTTCATGGACGATGATAGTGATGAGGATGCAGGCCCCTCTCCAGTACATGGTACAGGTGGAGAGGATGAGCAGCACGAGCCAGATGCAGACCCGTTGATGCAAGTCCAGGGGACTTAGGGCAGGGGGAACAACCTCATCCACATGTAGATGCAGCAGAGCCTCAAGTCAGGAGATCTGAGAGGACACGCCAGTCGTCATCCCGTTACACCACTTCCAGGTATGTGATGCTTACAGATGCATACACCTTTGAGGAGGCACATATGCACAAGGACAAGGGTCATTGGCACGATGCAATGAATGAAGAGATGTTATCTCTCAAGAAAAATCACACTTTTGACCTTGTTGAGATTCCTAAGGGAAAGAGAGCCTTGAAGAACAAATGGGTCTACAAATTGAAGTCTGATAATGATGGCAAGCACGTCAAGTACAAGGCTAGATTGATGGTGAAAGGATTCAGTCAGAAAGAAAGAGTGGACTATAATGAGATCTTCTCCCCTGTGGTGAAGATGAATTCAGTGAGAATAGTGCTAGGACTTGTTGCTAGCATGGACCTTGAGCTAGAGCAGATGGATGTGAAGACGACGTTTCTTCACGGTGATTTGAAGGAAGAGATCTACATGGAGCAACCACAGGGATTTCAAGAGAAAGGGAAAGAGCACATGGTTTGCAGGTTGAGGAGGAGTCTTTATAGCTTGAAGCAAGCTCCAAAACAGTGGTACTTGAAGTTTGATGCTTTCATGGGAAAGCAGGACTTCAAGAGGACTACAGTCGATCCATGTGTATATGTTCATTGTCTTCCCAATGACAGGTTCGTCATTCTTTTGATCTATGTGGATGATATGTTGATTATAGGTCATGATTCCAACTTGATAGCAAAGCTCAAGAGAGAACTCTCCAAAGAGTTTGAGATGAAAGATTTGGGCAAGGCAAGCCACGTCCTTAGGATGCAGATTACAAGGGACAGGAAGAAGCACATGTTGTGGTTGTCACAAGAGAGCTACGTTGAACGCGTGTTGGAGCGGTTCAACATGAAGAATGCCAAACCTATCAGCACGCCTTTAGCCTCTCATTTCAGGCTAACCAAAGAGTCATGCCCTTCTACTTCTGAGTAGAAAGCAGAGATGCCCAAGATCCCATACCAGTCTGCAGTTGGGAGCCTCATGTATGCAATGGTTTGCACTAAACCCGACATAGCCCATGCAGTGGGCGTGGTGAGCTTATTCATGTCCAACCCGGGGAAGGATCATTGGGAGGTCGTGAAATGGATCTTGCGATATTGAGAGGGACCTCAAGTATGTGTCTTGTGCTTGGGAGGTCAGATCCCAAACTTTGTGGCTACACTGATGCAAATATGGCAGGAGACGTGGACCAGAGAAGGTCTACCTCAGGGTATATTTTCACATTTGCAGGGGAGCCATATCATGGCAATGCAAGCTACAGAAATGTGTTTCTCTATCGATTATCGAGGCAGAATACATAGCAGCAGCAAAGGTTGGGAAGAAGTGTTGTGGTTACAACGTTTTCTTGGTGAGTTTGGATTGGATAACAGTGAGCCAGTCGTGTTCTGTGATAACCAGAGCGCTATAGACCTGAGCAAGAATACCATGCACCATGCTCGCACAAAACACATTGATGTGAGATACCATTAGCTGAGGGATGCAATTGACCAAAAGCAGCTCATGTTGAAGAAGATTCACATAGATGAGAACCCCTCACACATGTTGACCAAAGCAGTCACTCGTGACAAGCTTCAGCTCTGTAGAGAGCTAAGCGGTGTCACTTCTTCTTGATCTCCATCACTGGACCACACCTCCCCGTTGAGACCGGAGGGTGAGGTTATTGGGTTTTTTATATATCCAGTCCCCAACTTGGAGGGGTACCTCTGTGATATTTTTCCAGGAGGCAACCCGTTTCGTTTCCCCCATCCCAACAGATTCCAGAGATTCATATTCACACCCCATTCCAGGGAAAACGACATCAACGAGGTTTGAAAGAAACCTCCACCCCTCCGTGCAGGAGAGCTCGAGAGAGAGGCCGAGAGAGAAAGGGAGTGCAGGCAGTGGTCTCACCCTCTCTTCTTCAGTTGATCAAGGAGCAGTTGCTTGGGCTGCGTGTTCGAGAGGAGCACCGTTTAACGCGAGCTCGAGTTGGGTTGCAGCAAGGAGGTCGTTTGGAACGACCTCAAGAAGCCGAGCATCGGTTTTGGGTTTCCATCCGGGAGCCCACAGGGAAGCCACCTCACCTTCTTGGTTTTGAGCACATTTGGTATTGTTAGATACCTAGGGATAGTTAGTTATTTGTTGAAGAACTATCATTGTTCTTGTGGCTTGTATCTCGATTTTGTTGGGCAACAAAACCGAAAGAACATTTGGCTCATCTTGGCCGTAGTGAATTCGTTGACGGTCTTGCCCCATGGTTTTTCCTTTACTCACATCGAGTAAGGGTTTCCACATAAAAATCTTGGTCTTGTGTGGTTGCTTGTGTGATTGCTTGTCATTGTTGCCATTTGGTTCCTGAGTGGGGAACCTATATTTGTTGTTTGCCATATTTGCTGCAGGAAAGGGATTTAAGGACACGCCTATTATTCCCAACACAATCACCAGTTTTCCTTGTCATTTGCTATAAGGTGGTGCCAGCACGGTTGATGTTGGGTTGAATGGAAGGATATGAAAAGGAAAAAGGGGGAGAGGAGAATGAAGGAAAGAGTGGAAGAAAGCTCACCGTTGGATTTGTTGTGGTTAGATTAACTCAAGAATAATTCAAGAAAAATAACTCAAGAAGGGTTATAATAATGGCATGATTTGTGGTGTTAGAAGAGTAATTTATGGGGTTGAGGTGATAATTACGATGTTTACAGGTTCGAGAAGGTAATTGACAAAGTTTCAAGAGTTCTTGCTGCAAAAATCCCTAAATAAAAAGTATTTTTTTTGTTACGTGATACACAAAGTATATCGTCTTTCGAGACATGTTACACAGAATGTATTCTTTTTCCCCAAGAATCCACCTTCAGTGAAAAGATAAATTTAAACGACAATGCAAAAAATGCAAAGAATGAGAAAAAATTCAATTAAAGGACATTCGTTTGCAAAGATTGCATAGTAGAGAAAAGAATTTTTTTGCTATCTGACGTAGCGATGTTTCAAACTCGAGTCTAACAAAAATGTCCCTTCTAATGTCGAGCATATTTTAACAAGACACAAAAAGCATGAACAAAGTGCCACACATAAGAACACATGGATCATTAAAGATAAGCTAATGATCAAGAAACATGCATGACATCAAATATAACTTTATGACTCCTGACCATGCATATTTGACTGAGGGGAGCACGCTAGTAGGAAAGTTGGAACAAGATGAAAAGCAATTGTATAAACTATGACTCATAGAAATCTCCCCATATGTGTCATAAGACTCCTGAGTAAACCAACCCCTCTATCCCAATACCTCAAGCAAAAAGAACTGCTTATACATGATGATGTGGTGCATTAGCACGATATCAATAAACTACTAAAACAACTCCTCATTTTTAAAAAAATCGATCAACTTTGGGGACCTCTACCTCTATGATGAGAGCTAGTGCAACCGGTGGTCCACCATGCTTTGTTTGACACGAGCCTTCAACATGACCATTGGCGCTATAATAAGTGCGTCGACTCCGCAACCACATGCAATGGCTCCTTGTTAGCATATTCTCCTTCATGAATAGGTAGATGAGCCACACCCACCACGTCCAAACAAAGCCCAATTGTAAATAGTTGTACATTTGCAACCTCAATAATAATAAACATAGGACATAAGACAATTGAGCATGTTATTCCTCACGAGTGAGCAAGGAAATGCCCGTTAGAAGTTGGTCATGGGAGAAGAATATGTTGGGTCAATCCCTAAAGGGAAAACCATTACAAAAGTCTCTCTTTAACATTCCTTTCGCGGTGGGCATGCGTAGATATGACATCGAATTGTATCCTTTCCTTAAAACATCCAGTTGTGAGTTGTATTGTGTTTATAATAAAAAATATAGCATAGTATTTTCTAATCAAACTAAGTATAGTTGATTTATCGCTATTGTGTTTATTATATACATGAAGTGTTGTAAATAGCAAATTACTGATAACTCTTGAAATTTGTGTGTTAAAACTTATATTATAATTAATTATTTCGATTGTTGTTTGAAGGTTAATGTGGTTGAGGTGCAAAGATTTGAGGATTGGAAATTTTTTTCTAAACTTGGTGTTTAAAGAAGAAATTCTGATTATCGTCTCAGTTTATGTACCACAAATTGATTTAAAGGACATGATTAAAAGCTTCTTGGGAGGATTGGATACAACTATGTAGGGTATCCCACAAAGAGAGATGATTTTCTTAGATGGAGATCTTAATGGACATGTGGGAATGGACTATTCAATCTATGCTAGTGTTCATGGAGGCCATGACCTCGCGGATAGAAATGAAGAGGTAAAAGTTATGGATTTTGGAATTGCTTATTACCTTTTCATAACAAACACTTCTAGAAGAAGGGGGAGCATTTAATTACTTATAAGAGTGGCTTGACTAAAAACATGGATAAATTGCTTTACGACGAGGAGAAGAGATCATTTATGTAGAAAAGATTGCAAAGTAATCCCAAGAGAGCTTAACATATCAACATAGTTTGCTAGTCATGGATGTGCAAATAAAAGGGGTAATAAAGAAAGGATGATTCCCAAGATCATTAGAACTATATGGTGGAACCTTCGATGAAGCAATCACGCTTCAAGGAGTAGGTTTTAAAAGACTTATCATGGGATTGTAGCAGAAGTGCGAACAAGATGTGTGAAAATTGGCATCTTGTATCCAAAGGGTAGCCAAAGGGAAGCTAGGCAAGTCTAATGGGAGGAGTTCCAGTCAAAAAGGAGGCTTGGTGGTAGAATGAAGGGGTGCAAGAGAAACTTAAAGTTAAAAGAGATTTCTTTAAAGCTATGTGTAAGGATAGAATAGCGAAAACCGTCGCAAACTACAAAATAATGAAAAAGGAAGCAACGAAGGTTGTAAATAAAGCGAAGTCAAAAGCTTATGAAGTTTTGTAAAAAAATCACGACTCTAAGGAGTTCCGGCTAGAAGGATATATTTAGATTGGCCAAAGCTAGAAAAAAGAAAGATCAAAGATCTTTCTCAAGTGAAATGCATTAAAGATGACGAAGGACATGTGCTTGTTACTCAGAAGGATATAGGGAGTACATGGAAAGTAGTATTTTCATAAGCTTTTCATTGGGGAAGGGAATAAAGAGATCATTTTGGGATATCTAACTGATGAACCGCTAAATCACCTCTATAATATGTTGTTTTTATCTTTGTAGTATAGGAGACAATTTCAGATGTCATGCAGAATACCACATTTGAATATGTGGAATAGTTATAACTTGGTAAGTCTACCAAGATCGAACACAAGCACACGAACCTCCACATTGATTTTTATCGGAAATTATTGATTAAAGTGAGTGATTAAATTCATTGATCAGGTCTTCATAATGGCTACAAAGTTAACACGTCACAAACTAAGGACAAATATTATGCATATGACAAATACTAGGCAATGATGCAATACACACGGAATGAGAATCCATTTTTTTATTTTAATTTTATGCAAAAGAAATGAGGTGCATAATGCAAAAATTATGATGCATGGGATGTATGATGACGTAATTTTTGTTTGGTTTTTTAACAATTTAAAAATGATACAAGATGATATGAGGATGTAAACATAAATATGTCCTAAAATTAGTCGAAGTAATGAACAATTAAATGGAGACCAATTTCGGTGCCATTTGTGCATAAAAATAATTCACAGGTTAATTAAAAGTATTTCAATTAAGAGCAATTGACACATTAATCATTTACAATAGAGCATATAAAATCATGCGTCAGATCCAGTAGGTATGATGCCATTATGAAGAGGATGAAATAAGAAACAAAATGAGACTAAAATCATTCAAATTGGAGTTCGGATGCTCAAGTTATGGAATAAAGAGTGCGCGGGCATAATTGTGATAAAAACATGAAGAATGAAAAGATAAATATTTCAATTCGGTCTTGATAGGGGCCTTTTTTTGTAATTTTCGAAAGTCAATGGGGCCTAGATGAAATTTGCCCAGGCACGACACGTTAGGCGTTGGGAGGGACCTTTTTGCAAATCTTGAAAGCTACAGGGGTGGACTGTAATTTGCCCAGCCCACACACACGTTACACGCGTGATGGCCAGGCTTGGCAGCGCGGCTAGGTTCGGGGCAGGATCTGACCGCGTGTCAACTCAATGTGCCTTAGAGGTGGCTTGGCTCCCCTGAGGCTCATAGTGATGATGATATGGAGACATCTGGTTTGTTGGATGGCTGCCTAGGGGGCGCCATCCAACGGTATTTGTAACTTCTAGATCCTCCTCCTCTGTCGGTGATGGTTGCGATCTGGCAAACATCTTTGAGCTCCACTGACGTCATGCTGATTGGTGAAGGCTTGGGGAAGGGTCGGAGGAGGCAGGCGAAGGTGTTGGTGATGATGAACAGCTGTGACAATAGTCCAAGCGGTGTGGCGACGCTCCTTCATTAGAGGCGATGGAGGAGAATGGAGCTCGGTTGCTCCCTCTGATATGTGAAGGGGAATGGATCCTACATGGGTTAGACTAGCTGAATCGTGTTTGCGTGTGGAGAGTGAGTGAAATGGGGTCTAGGTGAGGTGGAGGAGCGGAGGACCGAGTTTCACCTCCGACGGACCAGAGCTGAAATGAGGCGAAGGTGATCGAGCTTCTGAAGAAAGGGGAAGGTGATCAGAAGGGGTGGCGTGGATTTTCGATGTGCGGTGAAGAAAGTAGTGGAGTAGTGAATTGAAGGTGAGGATGTGTGTGTGTGCATCGAAATAAAAAGAAGAAATGAGAAGAACACATCTAAGGAGTTTACCTGATTGGAGATGACGACTGGGTAGAGGAGGAGCTTGGGCTGAGATTCGGATTGAGTCTCGAGTCGTCGTTCAATCTAGGCAGCAACTCCAGCGAGCTCAACGATGCTGAGGGCGTCCGTAACAAAGCTATCAAAGTTGTGGGTCGACACTAGCCTGATCACCCATCTTTACTCATTAACTCCATCCTCCTCTATCACATGAGGAGAAGGAGGATGACTAGTGCTTTAAGCATTGTATGGTGGACGAGGGATGAAGTGGGCGGAGGTGGCTTTAAATAGGAGGAGATCCGGTCGGTTACAGATGATTGGGGGGGAGGGGGGTTGTAACGACTATGAGAGGAGATACAGGCGTGGCTTGAGGGCAGTGATGGACACGCGAAGGTCGGGGGAGATGTGGCTACGTGGACAGGCTGTTATCGAGTGAAGAACTTGTGAGGTGTGGCAGCCAAAAATAGAAGGGGGCAGGCATGGAGAGGCGAGGGATGCGGGTGAGGCGTTACTGGAGGTTGAAGACGGGTTTATGGGCACGAGTGAGCGGGTTGGATCAGATCAAAGGATAGGATCCAACAACGATGAGCAGGGTGCTGGGGAACGGTGGAGATGAAGAAGAGGGAGGACCCTATGGTGGGGGAGAGGAGTAGAGACGTGGATGGTTCTAGGCTGTTGGATGGGCGCCACCATCCAACGGTGGTGGTGAAGGTGGGAGTGGGTGGTGGGGATCAAATCATAGGCGAGATCCAAGGGTTGAAGGAGAGATGGATATGAATGTTGGAGATGGAGGCAGGGAGGGGTGATTGGACAACCAGAAGACAAGTCAGGTGGAGGATGAAGAGGCGGGTCGCTTAGCGGCTCCAAAGAGCACCACGTGGCTCAATGAGGATATTCAGAAATAAGAAAATAGAGAGAAATTAGAAAAGAAATAAAAGGAATTTGAATTAATAAAAAGTCAAAACATATAAGTTGTAGGTCTCGAGGAGATCCACAAGTTTCATATTGTATAAAAAGTCAAATGAGACCAAATATAGAAGGAAATATTTTTGAAAGTATTTTTAAAGGATTAAAAATACTTATTTTAATTATTTTGTTATTTTTTGTATTTTTAATTTCTTGTAAAGCCAAAATAAATATCTATATAATTACTCTAATTTTTATGGATTTTAATAAGAAATAAAACAAAAAAATAAATGAAATAAAAGGTGTTAATTTATAGACAATAATTAGAGTTACTTATAGGAAAAGGGATACTTGTTAATAATGTGGATATAATGAAGATTTTGATTAAGTTGTCTGATCAAGGATGATAATAATTGATAGATAATATGACTAATCAGAGATTCATCATCCTCCTATACTTAAACTATGCGCGTCCTCGTGCATATAAAGAATGAAGGAGTCGGATTAATTCATGACAGTGCATGTGAATTTTCAGGGCTCAATTCATCAAAGAACCTTAATTTGAGTGATCATAAACTTCTGGCTCAACCATGGTTTAGTCAAAAGGAATCCAACTTCTCTAATTTTCATACTCTCTGTTTGTATACATAATATAAGGATATGACATTTAGTGTGCTGCAATCACAAGAGTCAAGTTGAGATGTCACCCGAGGTCCCAGTCCATGAGACTCTCATCTAGACCTAATCCTTAACACTAGGGAATATGTTTGTTCTTACATTCAATCCATTGTCTCATCAGTTTGTCAGATTTGAAAGTGTAGATAGGAGGCCAGATAATGGAGGGTATAGGATTGTGTATTTTCTTCTCTCCCTCACATTGGAACAAGGATCCTCTCGAGTGCCTTATTAGTCAACATGTGTATCTTTGGATTGTTGATCAATGTGTCCATCAAGAGTTGTTGAGTCGTTGTACTTGTTTTCCTAGGAGTACACCAGTATATGTCTTCGTTAAGTATATAACATAATTACACCTAGTTTTGTATCACTTACAATGCAAAGTCCTTTTGAGGTACTGATGACACGAAAATCGAGCGAGCGAGGTAAAGGTACTAAATGGTCATCGCGACCTCAATCACTCGGTTGCGCCAATCAAGAAAAAGAGACCACCAATAGAGGATAAAATCAAATCGAAATCAAGATAGCGGTCTTGCTATTTTATTAACCTGGTATAGCGACCAGGGTCGATCACAAGGAGCACGTAATGGCCTCGCGGCCTACGAAGTAGTCAAAAAGAAAAGAAACAGGTATTTTTGGTGGTTTTTAATTCTTTTTATATATATTTTTTGGATTTTTAATGTATTAAGAAAATAAAGGGAACTAGAAATCCAAGCAATTCAACTATTCATTTCATGCACTAAAAATCAACCAAAATTTCAAATAAAAATATTTTTGTGTGTTTTATAATTTTTACTGTTTTTAGTGAATTTTTAGGATTTTTCTGATGTTTATTTAATTTTCTAAAAATAAAACAAGGTCAGAAAAAGGAGGTACTGTCCAGCCGAGCTTAAGGGACTTAGATAAAATATCTAAGAGTCCCCAATAAGCCTGGAGGTAATTTTCCTGTATAGAGAAAGAAACAAGGAAAATTTGAGCACCTAAATTATTATTTTTGGATTTTTAGTTTATTTATTTATTAGAATTTTTAGGAATTTTTAAGTGTTTTTCATTTTTTATGAGTTTTGTATAATGAAAAATAGCCAAAATTGGCTAGAAAATCAAGCAAGCCAAAACCAACAGTAGAAAATTTTTTTATAATTTTTAGATAGGTTTAATATTTTTTTGTGATTTTCAAAGTCAAACAGTAATGAAAATTAATGTTTTTGAATTTTTAAAAATATCAAATCGAAACAAAAATATCTCCAAAAATTCCAGAAAATTTTACACTATGGCAGGAGCCATGTATCCAATTTTCATTGGATTTGGAGTAGATTTGCTATTTTATTCAAAAATAGAAAGTAGGTACTGTGCAAATGGACCTGAGTGCAAATACCAAGAGTTCTGGGGGGTCCGGTGCAAAATATCCAGGAGAACACGCGTGTCACACGTGCCTGAGGCACTCAGGGACCTAAATGTAAGAAAAACTAAGTCCGGGGGCTATTTGGTAACAGGTACCAAAAGTCCGAGGGCTTGTTCGCAATTTACCCACTAATACACGCACATGCACAATTCATTCACGCACAGGGGTATAAAAGCAATTACCTAAAAGTTTTCATTCAATTCAGAACAAACCAGAACTACAGGGAACAAAGTGCAAATAGCCCAACAAAGCACGTGTCGATGCACGTGCTACACCATACACAGGGGCATAAATGCGAATGAAATAAAGCACATGGTCCACGATGCAATTGTACCAAAAACTAAACAACTAAACTATATATTTACAAGACTAAACGTGAAATAAAATAACAGGAAGGGCCTAAGGGTAAATTACCCTTTATTAATGCAGACGGCTGGATGGGCGCCACGTGGTGAATGGACAACTGAGATGCGGGTGGCGCCCAACGAAGGATGTCCTCGTCCTGATCGAGCGGTCCAGGTGCAGCCACGTGGAAGATCAAGTGGCTACGAAGCAGCGTGGGAAGGCGCCTCTGATCGGACGGTGTGGATCGCCTCTCCAAAGATCTGACGGTGACGGGACCTCCTCAGATGGACGGCCGAGATGTGAACTGGAGGTCGAAGGGGATCCGACGGCTGCTGAAGGTCTTGGAAGAACTGTCGGCCGGCGAACTTCACCGGCCCAATGTGCGCGCTCCTGACCTCCTCGCGGGGCTCTGGTGATCGGGGAAGAATCGTCGGGGGCCTCCGCGTCAGATGGGACTCTCCGATGAAGCGACGGAGCTCTAGGGAGCCCGGTCAGCTCCGGCGGAGAAGCGGCTCCTGACTCGAGTCGGGGGACCTCAGATGGCCCTCGTTGTACCTGCAAAAGGGGTCCAGAAGACTCGTGGGTCGAGGGCAAAGTGCCTTGACCCCATTAGGCGTGGTGAAGGTGGTCTGGGTGTCGGTGCGGGCGAGCTCCGGCGAGGGGGTAGACGGAGGAGCTCGAACCCCAGCTCCTGTGCGAGCTAGGTTGAATGGGAATGCGGAGAATGTGCGCGGGAGAAAGGCGAAGTCTATGGTGCAGCCCGATGGTCGAATGGGAGGCGGACGTGATCGGAATCTACGGTGGTCGGCGACGGGACGAATTGGGGGTAATCGGAAATTAACGAAAAAGAAAGGGAGATGGATCTACCTGGGTGGAGGAATCGACTGGGAAGGAGCTTGCGCAGCTCTCGGTCCTTGCCTCGAGGAGCGTCGACCTCCGAGGCTCGAGCTCCTGCTCTGGGCGGAGCACGTCGGTGGTGACTCGCCGGATCAGTGGTCTGAACGCCCTCTCCTCGCTGCGACACCACCTGGAGCGAGCTGTCACTCTCACTCGAGCACTGGAGGTCACTGGGGGTGGAGCGAATGAACCAAAGATGGGAAATGGAGTGGTGGAGCTCGAGCTTTATACGGTGGAGGGTCCGGGAAGATGAGAGCGGGTAGGGCAATGGAATGCGCGGATCCCGAGGTGGGGGCTCCGGCGAGGATGTCAGGTGTGCTGGGATCGATACGGACCCGGGGTTTAGGAGAATGATGATCGGGTTTAGGCGCAAAAATCGGGAGAAATCGGGTCGCCCGCCTAAAACCCGTGCAAGGTGGTCCTGGGGGGGGGGGAGTTGACCGGGCGGTCAACAATCCCCCTGGACCAATGGGAGGCTGCCACCTGGAAAATATTTGGAAATTAGATTAAAAATAGCAAATGGCTTATTTAATTAAAACTCAAAACAAGAAATATTTTTGTTTTAATATTTTCTATTTTTTAGTGATTTTTAATTAATTTTTCAAAGTAAAAATAATGTATTTACATAATAGGGCTATATATAGGTATATGTACAATATAGGCTTTTTAATTTTGATTTTTAATTAGTTATTTTTATACATTTTTATTCCCATTTTATATTTTATTTATTTATATCATAAAATAAGGAATAAAAAGATATTTTTATTTTATTTTTATTATTTATATACATAGGTGAAATAAATAGATATGGACATATATATACATGGTATATTTACAAAGTATTTTTGATTTTTGATTTTGTTATTTTTATTTTGTTTTTGTTTTAATTTATTTTATTTATTTACATTATAAGACATAGAATATGTACAAGATTTTTGGAAATTAATTTTATTTATTTATAAGGCTGAATAAATATAGGATCAATGGACTATATACAAGGTGACTATGTACATGAGTGGTGTTTTTTTGTTTTCTTTTTAATTTTTCTTTTTTTATCTTGTTTTTATATTTATAAATATATACAAATATTTACAAGCCTATTTTAATATGTTTTTGGGAGGAAAATATTTTTATTTTATTTACATATATATTTACACACATGAGCCCCTATCTCCCTCTACTTTGGCTTTTATGCGGTCAGGCCCATGTTGAGCCCTCCCTTGGGTTAGGTTGCTCAATATTTATTCTAAATATTTCCCTCTTTTTTCTTTTTTGATCTTTATTCTTTTATTTTTGCACAAAAACATGCTAATTATTACTTTTTTACACAATGCATGCTTTTGGTAATTATTTCTATTTACAACTATATACATGCATTTGCAAAGGTTTTTGTAGTTAAAATATAAGAATAAAGAGTGATGAATGAGTATTCATCAGGTACTAGCCTGACTCATCGGTCCTAATTAGCTTTGGTCTAAGTGGATGCTTTGAAATGATTGGGAGCACTCGCCTTTGATTGAAGCTATTTGATAGTTGACATTGTATTGGGAGAGATTTTCTTTCAATATTTCTTTCTTTTCTTTTCTTTTCTTTGGATAGCTACATTTCTTTTACCAAGAGTTGGCGTACATTGATCAACAATTATTTAGTTTCATCACACCCTGTTACATAGGTCAATATCAAACGATAGCTTGAGAACCTGTTCATATATTAGCTAGGGTTGGCTGACATTCAGGTTTCCTGAAGCTTTCATTGATTTCAAGGTTGCAGAAAGCGGTAGTCGGTACTCGGTCGACGGAGTCACTAACTAAGGATTAATCGGCAGTCGGGCGACTAATCGGATTTAGTCGGCCATTAGTCGGTTTTGAATTTTTTTTTATTATTTTAAATATATAAATTATTTTTATACATAGATTTATACATTTTCTATACTTTCATAATGAAATAAATGAATTAATTGATTTTAAATATAATATTATTGCATATTAGAATAAGTTTGTTTATGTATTAGCACAGATTTGTACATTTTCTATACTTACATAATGAAACAAAAGAAGTAATTGGCATTAAATATAACATTAAGCATATTAGAATAAGTTTGTTGTGAAAAAAAAGCAAAAAAACAAAAAAAACTATAAAAGCTTGATGTAAAAATCGGCCGATTAGTCGGCCGACTAGGCCGACTAGTCGGTCTGACCGACTAATTGCCGACTAGGCCTAGTCGAGTTGGCTACCCCCTACTCCACTAGTCGAACCGAATAGTCGACCTAGTCGGCCGATTTTTGCAAGCTTGATTGATTTTATCCCATCATCGAGTATCATTAGATTGAGTCTAAACTCAAATCTCCAGCCCTAGTCCCTCGAGTGATACCTCAACGCATCTCATCAATCATGCAGTTGTGAAAGTAATGTGTTGATCATAATCTTTTGAAGGTAGAGATTAAGACTGCAATATAACGCCCAGATCTTTCAAACTAGGGAAGTATGACTTATTAAGTATCAAACCCTAATGACTAAGGTTGGTTAACTCAGACTCTCAAGATCTCAAAAATCAAGTGTTCTCGAATCCTTAAGCCTTGAGTCATAGTGAATATGTCAGGAATACACCAACTCCAAAGTTAGTGATTTTGAATTTTGCAATTTTATAAAATATTTTTATTTTTTAAGAGAAATAATGACTAGTACAAGCTTATATGAATAGTTGCATCTGCTTCCAGCTAGTATGGATGTAAATATGAACCGTTAGACAACTATCCGTATTACTTCAAGATGGTGCCATTCGCATTGTCTTTTAACCACCTACTCTGCTAAGGGAGACTATAGTTCCCTCACTGAGAAGTAGCAACTCTTTTTTAAGCTCAGTAGTCATAATCACCGCACAAGAAATGGTTTGATTTTTTTTATATTTTTATGGGATTTTGAATAAGGTTAATTGTATTTACAAAAACAAGTCCCTCATTTTCGAAAAGTTTTTAGAAATTATTTTTCAAACCATGTCACATAATACATATAGATTTTCAAAATATTTTTCAAATGATTTTTCAAAACGAGTCAAATCCCATTTTTCAAACCCATGTCAAATATTTTTCAAAACAGTGCCATGCGGTTAGAAATTTTTTCATAGCATTTATAAATATTTTAAATCAGATACTTATACCTTAGCCCCAAAAAAGTTTCAAAAATTTTAAAATAAGAGTTATGGCTAAAGTATATATACAATATATACGATATACCCCCTATACTTAACTTTTGTTATATCCTCATAGCACAAAGTGACATGAAGTCATATCTCAAGTTAAAATATAAGGTGATATAGCAGAACTGGCTCAAATGCCCCTTATACTTCGGTTAAAATAACCTAAGTATAAGAAGAACAAGAAGAGGGAAGAATATATTTGACTCGATCCCCCTATACTTAGACTGAGAAAGCCTAAGTAGAAAACATGTAACAAGGATGATGGGACCTGCGACAAGTACTCAGAGACTGTACAAGGTTACCCCAATACTTAGGCTGAAGAGTAGCCTAAGTATTTGGATGTGAAGAATTAAGGACGGGGAACTTGGGAACCGTTAGGGTTAGAGGGGGAGTGTCTACATGAATGAGTGAATCTGGGGAGATGGAGAGTGGATATGGGAGGATTGGATAGAATACACAAATCAGGCTCAAATAAACCCTTGATTCACCAACACACACATGAGGATCATAAAAGTTTGACTGTATTTATCTTGTCTATTTTAGTTAGTGATCATCCAAATATAGAGTCCATTATGCAGGGTTTAGTGATAGGTTTTGGGCACTATCCTACGTATATATCCTCGCCTCTCTCATTCAATCAAAATCTGCATACAATGAGGGTATTGCTCTCCCATAGACCAAAGTTATTTTATTCCTTTTATTTTGCTCAACTTGCATTAGAGTCCCAATCATATCTTAAGGTTATCACTGTATTAATATGAGCACATATCAAGCATTCATCGTCTAAGAGACCATTCCCAATTTTGTTTACTATCCTAAGTGATAAATCAAGATGAAGATCAGGAAAACCCGATGCATTTGCGAAATCCATGATGCATGCTATGAGAAAAGACTTATGCCTCCAACAATCTTCATGCATGTGCAATATTGTATTTAAGGTTTACGCTACATATATGCAAGTTGACGAAACCACACCAAAACATGATACTATTAGAGGGAAGAATTGGATTTAAATTTGGCTAGATAGATCGATGTTTGAGTGCATCTTGACGAGTCAAGGAGATGAAGTAAATCTCCTTGACCTTGTTGATGTATCCTAACCTACGGTCAAGCATAAAATATTTGAAATGAAGGAAGCTCGGGGAGCCGCGTGAGTGAAGCCCCACCTAGACTGGGGTGAAACATGCTTCACACAATACATGCAGAAGTCCAAGTCCATGTTACATACGTGAGCCCTCGAATGAGGACAACCGGAAATGCAATTATTACAAATATATACAACATGAAATGAAATGCATTGCTAAATAAATTCCTTGAAATCTTTAGAAAATTTCTTCTACGGCTCCTTGCGTCGTGATCTCCCAACTCCATGCCTCCATGCAGATCGAGTATCCTCCATCTCCACTGGTCCTACCACAAAAGAAGAATGTCAGAAATATATCAGGAAATTTAATCAACAAAAAATGATGAAAAAACAAACATAACATGAAGGCCCATGTTTATGAAGGTAATCGACTCAAATTAATACAATAAAATCCAATAAACAAATAAGGATGAGACATGTCACCGGCAATGACACCATCTGATGAACCGCTAAATCACCTCTTTAATATGTCATTTTTACTTCATAGTATAGGAAACGATTTCAGATGACATGTAGAATACCACACATTTGAATAAGTGGAATATTTATAACTTGGCAAGTCTAACAAGATTGAACACAGGGACACGAGCCTCCTCATTGATTTATCGAAAATTATTGATTAAAAATGAGTGATTAAATTCATTGATCAGGCCTTCATAATGCAGACAAAGTAAACACATCATAGATTGAGAACAAATATTATGCAGTAACAAAGGCTAGGCAATGATGCAAGACACATGGAATGAGAATGTATTTTTTTATATTAATTTTATGTAAAAGAAATGAGGTGCATAATGCAAGAAAATATGATGCATGATCATGCAATTTTTATTCGTATTTTTAGCAATTTAAAAATAATGAAAGATGATATGAGGATGCAAACACAAATATGCCCTAAAAATAGTCGAATTAATGAGTAATTAAAAGGGCATCAATTTCGATGTCATTTGTGCATGAAAATAATTCACAGGTTAATTAAAGGTATTTCAATAAAGAACAATTGACACATTAATCATTTAAAATAAAACATATAAAATCATGCGTCAAATAGTTAGGTAATGATGCCATTATGAAGAGGATGAAATAAGCAACAAAATGGGATTGAAATCATTAAAATTGGAGTTCAAATGCTCAAGTTATGGAATAAAGAGTGCAATGGCATAAATATGATAAAACATGAAGAATGAAAAGATAAATATTGTAATTCGATCCTGATAGGGGCCTTTTTGTAATTTTCAAAAGTCAATGAGGCCTAGATGAAATTTGCCCAGGCACGACGCGTGAGGCACGCACGCTTGGGTGATACCTTTTTGCAAATCTTGAAAGCTACGAGGGGTAGACTGCAATTTGCCCAGCATGCACGCACATGCAGCACACATGCTAGGATCAGGAGAGGGGCTAGGTTTAGGGCAGGCTCAGACAGCATGACATCTCAATACGCCTTGAAGGTGGCTCAGCTCCCCCGAGGCTCATAGCGTTGGTGATGACGACATGGACTCATATGGTCAGTTGGATGGCCGCCTAGGGGATGCCATCCAACAATATCTGTAACTTATAGCTCCTCCTCCTCTGCCGGAGATGGCTACGCTCTGGTGAACCCCTCCGAGTGCCACCGATGTCTTGATGATAGGTGAAGGCTCAAGGAAGGGTCGGAGGAGGCAAACAAAGGTACTAGTGATGATGAATAGCCACAACAATATTCCAAGCGGTGTGGCGATGCTCCTCCGTCGGAGGCGGCGGGGAGAACGGAGCTCGGTCAGTCCCTCTGATCTGTGAAGGGGAATGGATACTGCATTGGGTTAGACTAGCTGAATCGTGTTTGCGTGTGGAGGAGTGAGAGAAATGGGGTCCATGTAAGGTGGAGGAGCAGAGGACCAGGTTTCACCTCCGACGGACCAGAGCTGAAACGAGGCGGAGGTGATCGATGTTCTGAAGAAAGAGGAAGGTGATCGGAAGGGGTGGCATGCATCGTCAATGTGCAATGAAGGTAGTGGAGTAGTGAATTGAAGGCAAGGATGTGTATGCATGCGTCGAAATAAAAAGAAGAAACTAGAAGAAAAGAGCTAAGGAGTTAACCTGATTGGAGATGATGGTTGGGTAGAGGAGGATTGTGAATCCCCTAGGATCCGGTTACCCGTTTACAACACTTTCACAGCATTAAATGCGCTAAAGATCGCACAAGTATTGAAAAAGTGGGGAAATTTCGTGTCTTTTCTGCCATGACATTCACATTCAGATAAATAAACCACATTCATCAGATTCAACAAAGACATGCCACCAAAATTTTGTTCCCTTCATTTTCATAATATCAATACATGTACATCAGAAGTCAACAGTTCATTCATACATGTGTCCCAATATATATATATACACACACACACAAAAGAGAAGAGAAAAGAAAAACTGAAACAAAAAGAACATACCGTCTGGTATATACCCTGTTGCCTGGAATCATCAATAGCTACAGAGTAGCAGGCCCTTTGCTTGTCAAAACATGTTAGGAACGAAAAGGAGTCACAATTGTGAATACAAATCCACAGTTTAAAATAAATATCAAGTAATTTATTATGTGCAAAGTAGATAGTCATATAAGAATGAAAATTTTACCACTACCTGCATAGAGAATGGTTTTCAACTGTTTTGTATGTATTTCAAGCGGTGAGGTAACCTACAAATGGCTCTTCCGTCTCACCCTCTAAATGGAAGTGCGGTCCAATAGAGAGATAGGTCTACTCCAAAACTATGCCACTAAGATGGGTGAGAGAGACTCTCCGGAAAAGTCGCTCTAAGAAAAACGTCCCGACCGGTAATGGTCAAACGGGCTCGTACGAAAAATTAAAACCAAGGATCCCCCGCTTGGGTGTCCTAAAACAACAGGTCAACGAAAAAGGTCAAAAGTCGGGATCCCAACGAGGCATAAAAACACTGCGATCTCGTGTAAAAATTGTGTAAAAGACTGGGATCCTAGACCCGCGCACTTGGCGGCCGCTGCCCGAGCTGGGCTTCCTATTTCCCGCCCAGCTGAGGGTCACCACGCCCTCGCACGGTCAGGTGTAAAGATCACCATGCCCAGCACTATTAATTGTCAGGTATTTCTTGAGGTTTACCAAATCATCTGATTGGTAATATAATTTGGTATTTTCTTGATCTCTTGATGTGCATACATATTCTCTTAGGTTCATGTATAGATGAGAGATTTTGAAACACTGATAAGAGAGCTAGATTGTGTGATGATTGGGGAGTGCATCCATCAACCGATATATACACAATTAGCTAAGTACTTAACTCTGTTGTGATTATAACCCTTAACCTTTTTTTGATACAAATTAATGATGATGGAGGTTTTAATCAAGTCTTTAAAGGGAATATTTGTTCATAGGAGAGAGTTATACTTATGATTTCAGGATATTATACAAGCCTAGTGGTCCCATCTCGTATAACATCCTCGTAACCAAACACTCATGCTTATGGGGTAGACATAAAATTGTTATACCGTTAGGTTCCCGTTGTTAGTAACACTAAGTGACTTCATATCGGTTCTCTTGATTCATAACACTTGAAAATAAGGCTCTCCTCAGCCCAGAACACAAAACTATGAGGTGTAGGTCAAAATCATTTTATAACCATCTTCAAGGAAGAAAAGACGACAACATGAAAAGCTCCCAATACAACACAATCCTATAAATGAAATTTCTTATTAACACCAAAAATAATAATGTCACATGCTACAAACATCTCTATGGCTAACCTTCAACTACAACCGGATAAACATATAAAATATTATATTTATGTGTATCAGTTCATATTGAGTCCATGTAGATTGTGTAATGAAAAGGGGGCCGGTGTTGTCCTTTATTTTAACAGTGAAATATATATATATATTTAAAATCTAAGCACCTCTGCTCAATTACCAGGTGATAATTATAGGCTACTCTTAATTGGTTCCTTGCAAAAGTAATAATATTGACCAATCTATTTTACTAAATACGTATCATTGGCAGATTCACAATGTGACATTCAATGCTCAACCTACTAAGCTATTATGTAAGGACATCCAATTCGAGTATGCATGTTAGGGTATGAGCAAACTAAATTTGTAATTTTATTTATTATTACTATTATTATTATTATTTACCATTCTAACTTCCCCACTGAATATGCAAACATTTATTCTTATTATAGTAATATGTCAATAAATAACAATAATTAATTTTTTTATTTCATTTTTTATATATACTATTCCCTGGTTTTTCAGTATATAACTCAATTAATCAGAGGTATGATTGAAATTATAAATCTGAGTTTTTTTTCTCAAGATTATGCAAATCAAATAACCAGAAAGCAGAGAGTTAAATTTTGTATCTGAGATTTTCCAGACTTTTCACAGTTTATAAATCAAGTAGTCAGAAGTATGATTGAAGACAAAGTTTGGATCTGAATTGTGTGAAAATTTCATGCATGGAAGCAAAAATAGGGGCTAAAGATTGTACAAGTGAACAATTTAATGTGCATACATAGCAGCAATAAGGATGGGAGGGAATTGTACCTAATTAGATCCAATTTTTGGAGGAAGGAGGGCTGATTTGCATGCCATGGATGGGTGATTTGGAGCAGCCCCAAGGCTCCAAAGTTGCATATGGCTGAATTGAAGCTACAACAAATGGAAGGGCGGCAGTAGAGAGTTACTTGCTTGCCTTGGCAGCACCTTGTGTAGCTCTAACGCAGAGGAGTTTCTCCAGCAAGGCTGCTGGACAGCACAGAACATGGAAGAAATGGCTAGAGAGAATAGAAAATAAAAGAAAGAGGGAGAGAGGGAAATGGAGGAAATAGGAAGGACCCTTACGTTGGGGGTTGCTTTTATAGGAAGGGGAAAGGGGAGGGTTCCTTCTAGGAACCTTCCTCTTCAGTTTAAAAATCCTTTTTTTCTCTCATATATGACATCATCCAAATGATGTCATAATGACATCACTTATAATGACATCATACATAATGTCATTATTAGACTTATATTGTATATAAATTCTCAATTTATTATATATGTATATATATGTATATTTAAAATATTTTTTTTGAAACGTACCAGTCATTTGCACAAAATTTTAAATATTTTTTTAAAAAAACTCTATTTATTTAATCAACGTAAAGTTGGTCGTATATGCGCCTCAGACCTTGAATTTTGATGCACAATATCTTGATTTGATCGTCTCTAAACGACGATTAATATGAGTACAATATTGATATATGATCGGGTTTAGATGCTTGAAATTTTCAGGATACAGTTTTAGTTTGGATTTAAATTTTGTGAATTTAAAATACCAAGCGACCTCCGATTGACAAATGGTCGATTCCGTTGGTTTTGTTTCATCGAATCAGATCTAATGACAGTCTCGGTTTATTTTGCGGTTTCTGAATTTACGTCGTGGCTTTTCCACGACACGCATTACGGCGCGTCGATTTTTTGGTCGATTTCATCCGAACAACTTTTGATTCACGATCAATTGATCATTTTAAGTTGCTTAGCATTGGCCAACAACTTTATGGGGTTAATTGGATCCAAATCGGATCGGGTTTGGGTTTGATTGGAAATTGGTTGTTACAAATATAAAAACCTCAAAGGGAGTCCCATCCTCGAGACTTGGTTTATGGTCATTATGTGTTTTGTTTAGATTTCTTAAGATCATAAAAACCTCAAAGGGTTTTCAACCCATAAAAACCTCAAAGAGAAAACAAGCCATATATTTTATCATATATCTAATTACAAAAGCTTGTTTTGATTTTACCTCAGAAAAGTTGTGGGTATCGTGCCCGTATGTTGGCTTCGGTTTCCCATGTCGCCTCTTTGACGCCATGTCGGTGCCGCAACACCTTGACCAATGGAATCTCTTTACTATGAAGTTTCTTTACAGCACGATCAAGTATCTATATCGGCCTCTCCTCGTATGTCAAATACGGCTCCACGTCTAAATTCTCGTAACTGATGACGTGTCGAGGGTCGTGCACATACTTCCTCAAGTTGGATAGATGGAAGACATTGTGGATAGCTGAAAGATGCGGAGGAAGGCTACTCGGCATGCAACCTTCCCCACACGAGCTAGAATCTCAAAAGGTCCAACATATCATGGCGCCAACTTGCCACGAATGCCAAATCTCTGTATTCCCTTCATAGGAGATACTCGCAAAAATACCCAATCTCCAACCTATAATTGATAGGAATGTCATAAATATGAGATTAAGTTAATTTTGTAATAAAGGAAAGAGAAGAAGATTGGATACCTGAAACTCCAAATCTCTTCTCCGACGGTCTGCATAGCTCCTCTAGCGGCTCTGTGCCGTCAGAAGCCTCTGTCTCACAAGATCAACAACCCTCGCAGTCTCCTCCAGGAGGTCTACATAATATAGAGCATGATCACCTACCTCACGCCAACTGAGAGGAGTGAGACATCTTCGCCCGTATAGGTCTTCGAATGGTGCCATGCCGACCGGCATGATAGTTGTTTGTTGTATGTGAATTCCACCAATGGTTGATGGTCCTTCCAAGACCCTTTCCACTCCAAAGAGCATGCGCGAAGCAAATCCTCGAGCGTCTGAATGATGCGCTTACTCTGACCGTCGGTCTGTGGATGATATGCAGAGCTCATCTTCAGCTCTATCTGTAGTGCTGACATGAACTGATGCCAATAATGCGAAGTAAACCTTGAATCCCTGTCAGACACCACCTTTCGTGGTATACCATGTAGCCTAATGATATTCTACAATATAGCTTGGCCAATCTGGATGGAGTGTAAGTCGTGTTGACAGGTATGAAATGGGTTGACTTGGTCAACCTATCAACAACGAGCCAAATGGAATTATGGCCACCTGGTGTCTTCGGCAAACCTATGATAAAATCCATAAAAATGCTCTCCCGTTTCACTCAGGAATGGAGAGAGACTGCAGTAATCCTGATGGTTTCCTGTGCTCGGCCTTAACCATCTGACAGGTCATGCATCTACTGACATGATGCACCACATCACGCTTCATTCCATCCCACCAAAAATGTCGACACAGATCATGATACATCTTGGTGCTACCTGAATGAATAGATAATCGTGAACTGTATGCTTCATCAAGAATATCTCTGTGTAACTGCTCATCGTTGGGTACAACGACCCGACCTGCCTTCCACAAAATAGACTCCGCCACAACAAAATCATCAACCTCGTCCTTGACAGCGCATGTATCTATCTCTAATCCATGGATCTGTCTTCTGGCTGTTGACGATGCGATCCCACAAACTGCTAAATCGTGAAGGTACGGTGGTAGAAATGGATGCGCTCTCCTGAGGATGCCAATCGGTCTAAGATGCGAGTATATCTCATGTATATAGCCAGTTCGTCGTACCATCTGCATGCACTCTCCTGCTAAGTGCATCAGCCACCATATTTCCCTTACCGGGATGGTAAGAGATCGTGCAATCATAATCCTTCAACAGCTCGAACCATCTGCGCTGCTTCATGTTCAGCTCTTTCTGATCAAATATGTACTTCAAGCTCTTGTGATCTGTGAAGATCTTGAATTCACCCCATATAGATAGTGGTGCTAGATCTTCAAGGCGAAGACAACTGCTGCCAACTCCAAGTCATGGGTGGGGTAATTCCGTTCATGTGATCTCAACTGACGTGATGCATAAGCAATCACGTTGCCTCTCTGCATCAACACTGCTCCTAGACCTTCTTAGAATGCATCTGTGTATACCACATAGTCCTGAGTGCTAGAAGGGAGAGCAAGAATAGGTGTCGTCGTCAATCTCTCCTTCAGTGTCGTGAAGGCCTGCTCACAAGAATCATCCCAAATGAATGGAACTCCCTTCTGCATCAATCGTGTCAATGGGCGAACAATGTGTGAAAATCCACTGACGAAACGTATGTAATAACCTGCTATCCCAAGGAAACTCCGAATCTGCGTGATAGTCTTGGACTGTTCCCAAGACATAACTGCATCTATCTTCGCATGATCAACTGCGATACCTGATCCAGAAATGACATGCCCTAGAAATGAGACCTGGGATAACCAGAACTCACACTTGCTCAACTTGGCATATAACTCATGCTCCCTCAAGGTATCCAAGACAATCCGTAGATCATTGGCATGATCGCATTCATTCCGTGAGTAGATTAGCACATCATCAATGAATACCACCACAAATTTGTCCAAGTATGGACGGAAGATCCGGTTCATCATATCCATAAATGCTGCAGGTGCATTGGTGAGCCCAAACGACATCACCACAAATATTTAGTGTCCATAGTGTATCCTGAAAGCAGTCTTCAGAATATCAGACTCTCGAATCCTCAGCTGATGATAGCCTGAACGAAGATCGATCTTCGAGAACACCGAAGATCCCTGAAGCTAGTCGAACAAATCATCAATGCACAACAAAGGATAACGATTCTTCACCGTTCTCTTGTTCATCTACATGTAATCGATGCATAACCTCATTGATCCATCCTTCTTCCTGACAAATAAAACTGGAGCACCCCAAGGTGAAGTGCTCGGCCTCACGAATCCCAAGTCAAGTAACTCATGCAACTGCACCTTCAGCTCTCTCAACTCAGCTGGTGCCATGCAGTAAGGAGCCATCGAGATCGTCCGCGTATCTGGTAGTAATGTGATCTCGAACTCGTTTTCTCTCTCAGGAGGTAATCCTGATATCTCATCAGGAAACACATCTGGGTATTCTAATACTACTCGGATGTCCTGTGTCATCGGCTCCTGATCAGATACCTCCCGAACAAATGCAAGGTATGAATCACAACCCTGATTAATAAGTCGTTGAGCTCGCAACAATGAAATGTATTCCATGGTGGAGTCATGTATAGTACCATCAAAAGTGAACTCGGGTAGATTTGGAATCCTGAAGATAACTGTCTTCCTAAAACAATCAACAAGTACATGATGAACGGATAACCAATCCATGCCCAAAATCAAGTCAAACTCATCAAGCTGTAGGAGTAGACAATCTGCGATCATCTCGTGACCGCCAATCAGTAGGGAAAGTGCCTGACTATCAGGGAAATGATGAACAACTGGCCACCTGGCCCTCGGATGTGATATGGGGAAGAGAGAGTCTCTGCGACTCTATATAAAGAAGCAAGTAACCTCGAAGCAAGAAAAGAATGTGTCGCACCAGAATCAAATAGAACATGGAAAGGTCGGCCCAAGACTGAGACCATACCTTTCACCACAATAGCGGCTGAATGTGCCTGCTCCTTAGTAACTGCATGTAACTGCCCCTGCCCGGCTGGTGCGGCACTGGAACCTGCCACAATCTGCGTCTGTCTCTGCTGTTGTCACCTAAAGTTGGAGTTCCTGCCACGGAAACTCCCTGAATGCAGTGCCTGAGGCTGCAACGACTGTGACTGTGGGCGAGGCTCGTTAGAAGCCTGTGGGCACTGTGATCGATAATGTCCCCACTTGTGACATCGATAGCATCGGACTGGCCTGGTAGGTAGAGTGGCTGTGTCTGTGCTCCGGGCTGGTCCTGCCGGTGGTTTGTCTGTTCCTTGCGACCTAGATGGTTGAGCGGAATCTGTGCCACATCCAACTAGTGCTCCTCCTAAAGTAGTTGATGGAGATGAGCGAGCACTGCCTGAGAAAGTCGATCCTATAGGTCAGAAATGTCTGGCTGACCTCTGCTTCTGAAACGGTCGACGTATTGGACCAAAAGATCGTCGTAGTCTAGGCGCTGCTCCAGACGAGCTCCCGAAACGTCTCCCTCTGATGTCCTCAAACTTCTCCGCAGCATCGGTAGCCTCGGAGATGGAAGTGATGTGTAGTCCATCCAGCTTCTCATGTACCTCCTCTCGCATGCCGCTAATGAACTTTTCCATATTCTCTTATGAAAATGCGCCAGCTGCTCATGTATGTCGTGACAGCTCTGTATATCGGATAAAGTAATCTCTGGCTGTCATCTATCCCTGATGAAGCTCTGCAAAAAGTCGACGCTGGGACTCCTTCCACTTCGTAGAAAAGAAGTGGGCTATGAACTTCGTCTCGAAATCGTCCCATGTAGGCTCTCGGCCTAACTCAGATACTATGGCATTCCACCATCTCTCGGCAAAGTCTATCAATGAATACTCTATGAAAGATAGCCACGTGTCTCGTGGTGCACGAATCATCCTGAGCACCTTCATCACCCGCTTCAACCACTGCTCAACAACATCTGATGTACCTGTGCCCTCAAATAAGGGCACATTGGACCGCTAGTAGGAAGTGAAGATGGACTGATGCCTGTGAATGGCAGAGTACTCGTGAGTGCCCTCATTTGCAAAGTCAACAGGGTCCTGCTCCCTGTCATAGTCTGCATCATCTGCTTCATTCTCAGGTATCTCCTCATGTGGATCATCGAAATGAGGCTGTTGTACCTCTACCGACTGTCGTTGGTCCTAGCGTATGCCGTCGTGAGATGGACGGTAGGTGGAATCTGATAACTCCTCAAATATCATCTCTATGTCCATCTGTCTGTCAGTAATCTCTGTCTGCTGAGCCAGAATCTGGTCCTGTTGGCCTCTCATAGCAGCCTGCTAATAACACAGATTTTGCGAGGGTCAAAATAGTCCACACAAGGCGGGACCACACTGTCGTTGAGCGACCGCTCACGAAACCCATATCAATCAACAATCAACCCACAATATCAATCAAAAAATGAAAAAGCAAATGTGGAGTCAAAATTTATTATAACTCTACAATAAGTGTGTATAGTGTGCAAGTATGTGTAGAGTGTCGAACACAGGGAGCAATCAAGATAGATCAAGGCAAAGTGTGCAAAAGTGTGAATGTGATAATTTGTCTATTTATGCTATTTTTTGTGGGTTTTTAATTTTATATATTTTTTATTTAATTTTTAATTTTATATTTTTGTATTTTGATTTTTAATTTACTGATTTTTATATTTTCTTTTTATATTTTATATTTTTTATATTTTCTTTTTTAAAAATATAGAAAGCTATTTAGAATATATATATATAATACAAGAGAGACAAAAGGAAGATAAAAATGGAATAAAACACTCAAAATACAGGAAATAAAATGTTTTTGTTGTTTTATATTTTTTTAATGTTTTTGTGATTTTTTAGATGTTTCCTATTTTTTGGTATTTTTAAAGTAAAAAAATACTAGAAAACAGTGAACAAGTTGTTGGCTGAAACCAAATTGAGGATGAAAAATACTAATCAGAGTTCAAAAATCCTCAAACTAATTTTAATTGAAAGATAATAAATCAGAGAAAATTCAGAGACCAAAATTATAATTTTAGGGACTTTCTAGAATTTGTAAGATTTTTATGAAGATTTTTAGGGTTTTTATATTTTTAGGGGTTTTCTTTTATATTTTTTTGTGATTTTTGAATAGAAGTTAAACACGCTAAAATAAGCAAACTATATTTTTTGGGAATTTTTTAAGGTGTTTTTATATTTTTTTATGGATTTTATAATGCAAACAGTAGAGAAAATGCTTGTTTTTGGATTTTTATAAATTTGAAAATGCAATAAAAATGTAAAATAAAAATATGACATGAAATTAGGATGCAACATGAGATTAACCTAATTTTTGTGGATTTTTTACAATTTTAGAGGTGCATGAAATAAATGGAAACAACAAAAAGAAAAATCAATACAGCATGGGCATTGTCGTGATATGCGCAAAATTCAAGGGCAACATGCAATATTCCAGAAAATATATAACTAATTAAAAACTTTTCAGGTCCAAACATAAATACTCAACGCCGCAGGCCTTCCGTGCAAAAAGCCCACCCACGCACGTGCTGCGCACGTACCCTGGGGTGGCCCCAAAAGCAAATACAAAGAACCTGAGGGGCTAGAATGAAAAGTTTACAAAAATATTACACCGCCCACAAAATGTTTTGTACTTAATCGAAATACCCAAAATAACGAGGGTAGTCCCGCAAAATGGCCACGCACCTCACATGCGCGTGTCACGTGAGGTGACGTGGCCAAGGACCTGTTGGCAATTCTACAAAGGTTAAGGGGCTTAAGTGCAAATTATACAAAAGTACACAACTGCAGATGAATGTTTGATGTCTAATATTTAAATACAGAAAAGGGCCAGGGTTAAGTTGCAAAATACCCAAGTCGGGTTACGATTGGACGACGGATCTCTCATCACTTATACACGTGTCACGATCGTGATGGCCAGTATCCCTTCGCCATCGACGGTCAGTATTAGATCGCCTGGCGTCGATCGATGGTGGAAAGCTCTCAAAATCTGACGGTGGCTGTGTGGCTGGAAGAACGACCCCGATCTGACGGCCCTGCGTTGATATGCAAGAACAGACGAAGAACAGAGCCCGGGCGAGATGGATTCGACGCGGGCGTCGTCCTCCAGCGCGCAATGTTTCTCCAAGATGGACAAAATCACTCCTGCAGGCGTCCCCGGTGTGCTGGAGGTGACAAAATCGGTTGGCAACCACCAGAGCTGACCCGCGACACCAAGGTCGAGGACGAGCTCCAGGTGGTCCGACGAGATCCAAAATTCACCTCCAGATGTCCTTTTAGCTCCTGGAACCTGCAAGACGTGTCAAGAGGGTCGCGGGAAAATTGTCGCGACCCTCAAGTAGGCGAAATAGGGTGGAAGGGCAGATACAAAGCTCGCCGGAGCAAGCTCCGGCGAGGTGGCGGCGCGGGTGGTTAAATAGGTGAAAGGGTGAAAGGGATGTGGTGCTATAATCCTAAGACTTATGGAGAAAATAAAAGTGCAAAAAAATGATAAAAGTGTGAACCTCAAGGGCGTGGAAACCCGAGATGGACCTCAACGGCCAAAGGTGGCCGGAGGTAGTGGAATCCGATCTTCTAGCCTCGCCGCACCTCAACGGGGGGTGTGGGGAGTCTCCCCTGTCACCAGAGTCTCACCCTACCCGCTCCCGGAGGTCTGAGGTACCCAAAGATGGTTCAAATTTTGAAAGGAAGGTGACGGGTAGATTTTGTAGAAGTGGCGGATGCGGCACATAGATCGAAGAATCAGGAGTGCCTCAATGATCCATGGATCGAGATAAAGCCTAGGTGTGATTCCTTGATTAATGGAGAGAAAAAGTCATGAAGGATTCGACATCAAATGGTGAAAGGAACGACCTCAAAAAAATCACGAAAAGAGGCGAAAAGCGAGGTCTCTAACAAGTCTACAGGAGTGGGTCAGAGAGTTGACCCGCCGGTCAACTCTCTAGACCCCCTGGTTGGTCCACGTGGACCAACCGGGAAAAATCCTGGAAATATCAATTGTAAAATCATTTAAAAATAGAAAATGATTTTATTAATTTTTAGTTATTAAATAAAAAATATTTATTATTTTGTAATTTATTTTATTATGATTTTTATTTATTTTTATAAGGTATAAAAATACAAGTTACCTTTTTAGGTCTATATAGGTATGTATATATATATTTTTTAATATTTTATTTTTATTTTGTGTATTTAATTTATTTCTTTTTGCTTATTATTTTATAAATTTATAAAATATTTTTATGAACTGAAATATATTTTTATTTTATTTTTCTGAAGTGTTTTGTACACTTAATAAAATAAAAGTATGAATTATATAAGTATAGATATAGGTATTATACCTATGTATTATGTTTATGTATTTTATTTCATGTCTTCTTTGAGTTTTTATTCTGATTTTAATATACACATAAATTATAAAAAATATTTACAAATTTATAAAAATATAAAATCATGAAAATAAAGAATAATAAATAATATAAATATTTTAATCTATACAAGTATACAATAGGAGTCCAAAACTCAACTTTCAAACCGTAGCTCCGCCAAATGCGAAACCACCTTCATTAAATTGCTTATTTGAAATTATATACAATTAAAGTGATTTTGATGCATTTTGAGTTTTTATTGGGAGATACAGGTCTGTGAAGTTGGGATTCTGGAATTTTATTGAGATCATAACTTTTCATCTGTACATTATTTTTATGTGAAATCAATTTTGTATTTTTCTTTATTTAATTATCTACAACTTTCATGTACAAAGTTGCTTTATTTGAAGTATAAAAAGTGGAACCAAAAATAGGTCCCAAAATGTATAAAGAACGAATAAAATCTTTATTGTATTCTGGCCCTTATCTCCCCTACTTTATTCCTCGTCGACCTATTCATCGAGATGCATAGGTCTCGGGATTTCAGATCATAAAATATTTACAATATTTTATTCTTTTTCTTTTCTTTTATTTATTTTATAATTTTGGCTTTAAAAACTATATTTTATACACTATTTACATGCACATGCATGAATGCTAAGATGTGGGAATTAAGGGTATTTACATGCATTTGACAGGGTTTTTGAGGCCAAAATGATAGAATAAAGATGATGAAATGTGGATTCATCACCTGCTGCTACTGAAGGTCGGTGAGAGCAGACAGAATGCGTGTCAGCTGGTCAGCCGTCTCCTGACCTGGTCCATGTCTCTACATGAGAACCATATATTAGTCAAAAAATTTTATTGTTCGCAGATATTATGATATATGTTTTTTCTCTTCTTGGGATATAATATGAAAATTAATGAAATTGATGACATCTGTGTTGGTTGAATATGAATGTCACATTTCCCTTCTCGGACTCACGACAAGTTGGAAAACTATCGTTATCCGAGATCTTAATGCGATTGAAATTGTAATACCGCGAATGTGTGTATTGGGCTACCACAGCTCTGATACCGAAAATGTGAACCCCCTAGGATCCGGGTGCCCGTTTACACACATTTCACAATATTACATTTATTGGCATCACATTAAAAGTATGAATTTACGGGGAAATTTTTGCGCTGCTTTGCCTTTGCGTATGACATTCACATTCCACATAAATAAACCACATTCATCAGATTCAACAAAGACATGCCACCAAAATTGTATTCCATTCATTTTCATAATATCAATACATGTACATCAAAAGTCAACAGTTCATTCATACATGTGTCCCAATATATATATATATACAGAAGAGAAAAGAAAAACTGAAACAAAAAGAACATACCGTATGGTATATACCCTATCGTCTGGAATCATCAATAGCTACAGAGCAGCAAGCCCTTTACCTGCTAAAACATGTTAGGAACGAAAAGGAGTCACAATTGTGAATACAAATCCACGGTTTAAAATAAATATCAAGTAATTTATTATGTGCAAAGTAGATAGGAATATAAGAACGAAAATTCTACCACTACCTGCATAGGGAATGGTTTTCAACTGGTTTGTATGTAGTTCACATGTTCACCCCTTTTTTTCCAACATTTCCTAAATAGAACATATATATATTAGGATTAATTATTCATAAGTGTATGGATGTATATATATATATTCTCATATTATTATAGTCATATTACTTTAAATCAAACTTTATGATAACACTTCCAACCAACTCAACTTTGATTGTAATTTCTCAAAATCTCAACTGTAATATTTCAGATGTAACCCTAGATGACCAAGATGTAGACATAGATGATTTGGATGTAGAATCGTCAAGTCTGTTGGCGAAAGAAAAACTCAAGCGGTGAGGTAGCCTACAAATGGCTCTTCCATCTCGCCCTCTAATTGGAAGTGCAATCCAATAGAGGGATAGGTCTACTCCAAAACTATGCCACTGAGACGGGTGAGAGAGACTCTCCGGAAAAGACGCTCTAAGAAAAATGGCCCGACCGGTAACGGTCAAACGAGCTCGTACGAAAAACTAAAACCGAGGATCCCCCGCCTGGGTGTCCTAAAGCAACGGGTCAGCGGAAAAGGTCAAAAGTCGGGATCCCAACGAGGCGTAAAAATATTGCGAGCTTGCGTAAAAACCATGTAAAAGACTGGGATCCTAGACCTGCACACTCGGCGGCCGCTGCCCGAACTGGGCTTCCTATCTCCCGCCCAGCTGAGGGTCACCACGTCCTCGCACGATCAGGTGTATAGATCACCACAACCGGCACTATTAATTGTCAGGTATTTCTTGAGGTTTACCAAATCATCTGATTGGTAATATAATTTGGTATTTTCTTGATCTCTTGATGTGCATACATATTCTCTTAAGTTCATGTATAGATGAGAGATTTTGAAACACTGATAAGAGAGCTGGATTGTGTGATGATTGGGGAGTGCATCCATCAACCGATATATACGCAATTAGCTAAGTACTTAACTCTGTTGTGATTATAACCCTTAACCTTTTTTTTTTGATACAACTTCATGGTGATGGAGGTTTTAATCAAGTCTTTAAAGGGAAGATTTGTTCATAGGAGAGAGTTATACTTATGATTTCAGGATATTATACAAGCCTAGTGGTCCCATCTCGTATAGCATTCTCGTAACCAAAAACTCATGCTTATGGGGTAGACATAAAATTGTTATACCGTTAGGTTCCCGTTGTTAGTGACACTAAGTGACTTCATATCGGTTCTCTTGATTTATAACACTTGAAAATAAGGCTCTCCTCATCCTAGAACACAAGACTAAGAGGTGTAGGTCAAAACCATTTTATAACCATCTTCAAGGAAGAAAAGACGACAACATGAAAAGCTCCCAATACAACACAATCCTATAAATGAAATTTCTTATTAACACCAAAAATAATAATGTCACATGCTACAAACATCTCTATGGTTAACCTTCAACTACAATCATATTGAGTCCATGTAGATTGTGTAATGAAAAGGGGGTCGTTGTTGTCCTTTGTTTTAACAGTGAAGCACCTCTGCTCAATAGGCTACTCTTAATTGGTTCCTTGCAAAAGAAATAATATTGACCAATCTATTTTACTAAATACATATCATTGACATATTCACAATGTGACATTCAATGCTTAACCTACTAAGTTGTTATGTAAGGATATCCAATTCGAGTATGCATGTTAGGGTATGAGCAAACTAAATTTGTAATTTTATTATTTATTATTATTATTAATATTTACCATTCAAACTACCCCACTAAAAATGCAAACATTTATTCTTATTATAGTATTAATATATCAATAAATAACAATAATTAATTTTTTTATTTCATTTTCTATATATACTACCAGTTGAGGTTTCTAATTCAAATAGTTCTGACTAATCGCCTACCCGCTTCCAATGCCACTCCCGCAACTTCGCTAAAAGGAACCTACAGGTAGAGCTTAGCACTTAGGGAATGAGTATGCATCCGAGATCTCTTTTGACCTCACTCTTTCCCGGTGACTTCTCGTGTCATCCTTTCTCACTTATCCCCTTCTCATCCTTTCATTTGGTGTGCAGTCCAGCCACTGGCATCTCATCTCTCTCGCACCTTTCTACAATCGTCTACCCTTCATCTATCTGCAATTTTCCGATAAGATGTCACCTCCATCCCCGAATATATAGTCATATTCCTTCTTTTCCCGAACCTTGCCTACCTCCTTTTTTTCTCCCCGGTAATAGCGCTTGACGAGTCGCGATATATAAAGCTGCTTTCCGTCTGCTTAGTTTAATATAATAGCCCCCTGCGGCTACACCTAGCCTGTTCACCCGGGATGGGACCTGGAATGCGCCTATTCCCTACCTTCCGACTACGTCCCCTATTTTCGTAGTCAACAACAACCGAGTTCGACCCATTCCCTGGTTTTTCAGTATATAACTCAATTAATCAGAGGTATGATTGAAATTATAAATCTGAGTTTTTTTCTCACAGATTATGCAAATCAAATAACCAGAAAGCAGAGAGTTAAAGTTTGAATATGATATTTTCCAGACTTTCACAGTTTATTAATTAAGTAGTCAGAAGTAGGATTGAAGACAAAGTTTGGATCTGAATTGTGTGAAAATTTCATGCATGGAAGCAAAAATAGGGGCTAAGGATTGTACAAGTGATCAATTTAATGTGCATGCATGTTATCAATAAGGAGGGGAGGGAATTGTACCTAATTAGATCAAATTTTTGGAGGAAGGAGGGCTGATTTGCATGCCATGGATGGGTGATTTGGAGCAGCCCCAAGGCTCCAAAGTTGCATATGGCCGAATTGAAGCTACAACAAATGGAGGGCTGCAGTAGAGAGTTAGTTGCTTGCCTTAGCAGCACCATGTGTATCTTTAATGGAGAGGAGTTGCTCCAGCAAGGCTACTGGACATCACGAAACATGGAAGAAATGGCTAGAGAGAATAGAAAAAAAAAGAAAGAGGGAGAGAGGGAAATGGAGGAAATAGGAAGGCCCCTTACGTTGGGGGTTGCTTTTATAGGAAGGGAGAAGGGGAGGGTTCCTTCTAGGAACCTTCCTCTTCAGTTTAAAAATCATATTTTTCTCTCATATATGACATCATCCAAATGATGTCATAATGGCATCACTTATAATGACATCATACATGATGTCATTATTATACTTATATTGTATATAAATTCTCAATTTATTATATATGTATATATCTATGTATATTTAAAATCCTTTTTTTGAAACGTAGCAGTCTGTTGCACAAAATTTTAAATATTTTTTTAAAAACTCTATTTATTCAATCAACGTAAAGTTGGTCATATATGCGCCTCGGGCCTCGGATTTTGATGCACAATATCTTGATTTGATCGTCTCTAAGCGACGATCAATATGAGTATAATATTGATATATTTTTGATCAGGTTTAGATGCTTGAAATTTTCGGGATACGGTTTTGGTTTGGATTTAAATTTTGTGAATTTAAAATATCAAACGACCTCCGATTGACAAATGGTCGATTCCGTTGGTTTTGTTTCGTCGAATCAGATCTAATGACGGTCTCGATTCATTTTGCAGTTTCTGAATTTACGTCGCGGCTTTTCCATGACATGCATTACGGTGCGATCGATTTTTCGGTTGATTTCGTCCAAACGACTTTTGCTTCACGATCAATTGATCATTTTAAGTTATTTAGCATTGGCCAATAACTTTATGGGGTTAATTGGATCCAAATCGGATCGGGTCCAAGTTTCATTGGAAATTGATTGTTACAAATATAAAAACCTCAAAGGGAGTCTCGTCCTCGAGACTCGAGTTAAGGTCATTAGGTGTTTTGTTTGGATTTCTTAAGGTCATAAAAACCTCAAAGGATTTTCAACCCACAAAAGCTCAAAGAGAAAACAAGTCATATATTTTAACATATATCTAATTACAAAAGCTTGTTTTGATTTTACCTTAGAAAAGATGCGGATATCGAGCCCGTATGTCGACTTCGGTTTCCCATGTCGCCTCTTTCATGCCATGTCAGTGCCACAACACCTTGACCAATGGAATCACTTTGCTGCGAAGTTTCTTCACAGCACGGTCAAGTATCTGTACCGGCCTCTCCTCGTATGTCAAATCAGACTCAACATCTAAATTCTCATAACTGATGATGTGTCGAGGGTCGTGCACATACTACCTCAAGTTGGATACATGGAATACATTGTGGATAGCTGAAAGATGTGGAGGAAGGCTACTCAGTATGCAACCTTCCCCACACGAGCCAGAATCTCAAAAGGTCCAACATATTGTGGCACCAACTTGCCACGAATGCCAAATCTCTGTATTCCCTTCATGGGAGATACTCGAAAAATACCCAATCTCCAACCTATAATTGATAGGAATGCCATTAATATGAGATTAAGTTAATTTTGTAATAAAGGAAAGAGAAGAAGATTGGATACCTGAAACTCCAAGTCTCTTCTCTGACGGTCTGCATAGCTCTTCTGGCGGCTCTGTGCCGTCAGAAGCCTCCGTCTCACAAGATCAACAGCCCTCGCATTCTCCTCCAGGAGGTCTACATAATATAGAGCATGATCAACTATCTCACGCTAGTTATAGAGCAGCATGCCCTTTGCCTCAAATTTTGATGCACAATATCTTGATTTGATCGTCTATAAACGGTGATCAATATGAGTATAATATTGATATACTTTTGATCAGGTTTAGATGCTTGAAACTTTTGGGATACGATTTTGGTTTGGATTTAAATTTTATGAATTTAAAATACCAAACGACCTCCGATTGACAGACGGTCGATTCCGTTGGTTTTATTTCGTCGAATCGGATCTAATGACAGTTTCGGTTCATTTTGCAGTTTCTGCATTTACGTCACAGCTTTTCCATGGTACGCATTATAGTGCGACCGATTTTTCGACCGATTTCGTTCAAACGACTTTTGATTCACGATCAATTGATCATTTTAAGTTGTTTAGCATTGACCAACAACTTTATGGGGTTAATTAGATCCAAATTGGATCGGGTCTGGGTTTGATTGGAAATCAGTTATTACAAGGAGCTTGGGCTGAGACTCAGATCGAGTCTCGGGTCGTCGCTCGAGCTGGGCAACAACTCCAGCGAGCTCAACAACGTCGAGGGTGGCTGTAACACGGCTATCAAATCAGTGGGTCAACGCCAGCCTAATCAACCATCTTCGCTTGTCAACTCCATCCTCCTTTGTCAAAGGAGGATGACGACGACTAGGGCTTTAGGAATTGTGTGGTGGATGGGGGATGAAGTGGGAGGATGCGGCTTTAAATAGGGGAGCTACGGTCAGTTACATATGATGGAGGGGGGTGTTTGTAATGATCGTGGGAGGAGATGTAGGCATGGAGTGAGGGCAGTGATGGTCACACGAATGTCGGGGGAGATGTGGCTACGTGGACGGGCTGTTATCGAGTGAAGAGGTTGTGAGGTGTGGTGGCCAAAAATAAAAGGGGAAGCGGGCACGACGAGGAGAGGGACATAGGGGGGGGTGGTACTAGAGGTTGAAGACGGGTTTGGGGCCGTTGGATCTAGCGATCCAACAACTAAGGTATGAGCGTGAGTGAGCGAGTTGGATCAATCTAATGATCTGATCCGACGGTGGTGACCGGGGCGCTGAGGAATGGTGGAGATGAAGAAGAGGGAGGATCCTACAGTGGGGGAGATGAGTGGCGACGTGGATGGTTCTATGCCGTTGGATGGGCGTCACCATCCAACGATGGTGGTGGAGGTTGGAGTGGGCCGTGGAGATCAAATCAGTGGTGAGATCCAATGGTTGAAGGAGAGGCGGAGATGAACGGCGGAGATGGAGGCAGGGAGGGGTGATTAGATGGTCAGAAGACAGGCCGGGTGGTGGATGAAGAGGCAAGCCGCGTGGCGGCTCCAAAGAGCACCACATGGTTCAATGAGGTTATTCAGAAATAAGAAAATAAAGAGAAATTAGAAAAGAAATGAAAGGAAGTTTAATTATCAAAAAGTCAAAACATGAAAGTTGTAGATCTCGAGGAGATCTACAAGTTTCATGTTGGATAAAAGTCAAAAGAGATTAAATATACAAGGAAATATTTTTGAAAGTATTATTAAAGGATAAAAATACTTGTTTTAATTGTTTTATTATTTTTTTGTATTTTAATTTCTTTTAAAGCCAAAATAAATACCTACAATAATTACTCTAATTTTTAGAGTTTTTAATAAGAAATAAAATAAGGAAAATAAATATAGTAATAGGTGTTAGTTTATAGACAATAATTAGGGTTATTTACAAGAAGAGGATTAATTGTTAATAATACAGAATTAATGAAGATTTGGGTTAAGTTGTCTAATCAAGGAGGATAATAATTGATTGATAATATGATTAATCAGAGATTTATCAAAGTTACCTGAATCATGCAAGCTATAGCCTAATATGAAGGATGAAAGTAGAGTAGGCTTTGAAGGTTATGAAATATGGGAAAGATGTAACACCTAATGACATTCCTATGGAAGTATAAAGAGTTCTAGGTGACCGTGTTGGCTTACAAATTTATTTTATGTTATTTGACGAAGTAGGAAAAATGCCTGAAAAATGGAGGAGAAGCATCGTTGTGCTTCTTTAGAAGGATAAAGGAGACATTCAAAATTGTTCAAATCACGGAGATCACTGATGAGTCATAATATGAAAATTTAGGAACATGTGATAGAAAGATGGTTGATGCAAATTTCCAAAGTAACAAAAAATAAATTTAGATTTGTGCCAAGTCACTCAACTATTGAAACTATCCACTTTTGAGAACAATGAAGATTTATAGAACTAAAAGGAAGAACCTCCATGTGATTTTATGGATGGGTAGTAATGTCGTCTATCTATCTAAATTGAAATGTAGCCAATTTCTCCAGCAATATTAGTGAATTTTGAACCATAAGAATCTTAAGACATTAATTCATAATAGGAGTCAAATGATATGCATGACCAAATATTTACCATGGACAACAATAATTGACTACTACAAGAAGTAGTAAACTACCACGACCTTCTCTATTATGATTCTACTACCTTCACTAACAAAATCAGAAACTTGATATGAAACTCTAGAATAAAATTCATAGGTACCATGTCTGCAAACAAAAATTCACTGAATATGATACACGATTTTTTTTGTTATATACACTGTAGGTAAGCCGTCTTTTGAAAAATCGTATCTCTAAGAGGCGGCTTTCTTTGATATTTTCAAGCGAATTTCATTGAATTTCTTCTTATTCGAGGTATAAAACCAAAGCTCTACACTACATAAAAAAACAAACCATATAGAGCCAATTTTATTTTAGGGATTTTATCACTTGTGCCCCTTCGAGATATCGCAATTTCAGTTATACCCCTATCTTTTTGGTAATATCAGTTGTGCCCCTCAAAACTTTCTCCGTCATCAATTGTGCCCTTCCGTCAGGTTGACCGTCAATGAATTGACTTAACCATGGTTTTTTCAAACCTTGGTGCATTTAAGAGGGGTATTATTGTCCATACGCCTCTTCTTCCTCCTCCAACCTCCTCCTCCTCCCTCTCCGGCCCGAGCTCCGCCCCGAGCTCCCCTCCCCGGCGCCGCCCCGAGCTCCCCTCCCCTCCCTGGCGCCGCCCCGAGCCTCGTGACTGCACTTCAGCGGAGGGGCGGCTCGGAGTCTGAACATGACGTGTGGTGCGTTGTCGACCATTTGATCAGAATCGGATCTGCGGCTTTACTCTGATTTGGGTATGGATCCTTGTTCTTCCCCAAATCAACAAGGCTTGGACCGGTGATACAATCGCACCAGCGATGGTTGCAGGTCTGCTCGTATCGAAGCTTCGATGTAGTCTGACTCGACGCCTCCAGATCGACGGTGACTTTGAGGTGGAAGATGCTCGGATCGGGAAGGTGGAGAAGCCTAGAGAGCGACACAAACAAGGTTGATCGGATCGAGGTCTGCATATGCTGCTCGCTTCAAATCAGGCTTTTGCATGTCATTATGCTTCAAGAGATTCTAGTTGTTCCTCGATTACTCAGATGGTGATTCTCGAACAACATTGCTCAAATGGATGCATCGTGTCCCTTATCATGTAGGTGTTGTGATGCTATTGCTTGCAGATGATGTTCCAGGAATGCCACAAATGCTTCATTGCTCTGAGGTTTTATATCTCGATCTCAGAGCTTCAAACAATGATCGGATGCTCGTCGGCGAATGCTTTGTGTTGCTCCAATCTGTCAGGATAAACCTCCAGATGATCTCCGATCTGGAGGCCCCCGCCCGCGCCTCGTGCACCTGCAAGAAGTCCAAATGTCCCCCCTGCGTGGAGAGACGCGCCGCGCGCGGAGTTGGTGCGCCGCGGGAGGTCAGCGGAGGGAGGTCGGGGCTGCGCCCGATCGCGCGGGGTTGCTGAGAGATGGCGGCGCGAGGCCGCGCCTGGAGATGGAGGCGGAGAGCTCGAGGCGGAGCTGGGCAGCGCGGGGCAGGGGCGGGGGCGGCAGCAGCGAGGGAGGAGGAGGAAGAGGATGGGGAGGAGGAGGAAGAAGAAGAAGATGAGGGTGTAAAATGACCTCCTAACCTTTTTTTTAAAGTAATTCCGCCTATGTCCTCAAAGTTAACAATCGTTTGCACTGTGGATGAACGGTCACTAACCCGAGGGGCACAAGTGATAAATTATCAAGTTTTGAGGGGCACAACTGATATTACCAAAAAGATATGGGTATAACTGAAATTGCGATATCTCGGAGCGGCACAAGTGATAAAATCCCTTTATTTTATAAATGTGGCACCTACGAATTTTCATATCCCTCAAATTGGGTTTCTGGACTATTTGCCTCACTCCAGCAGCCACCCGCTGTCGCCGCGATCCCCTCTGGAGCGCCACCGCCTCTCCAACCGGGTAGGTAGGTAGATTGTCTGCGATCCCTCCACCACCTTCGACTCTATTGTACCAATCTGCCTTTTTTTTTTACTTTTTTTGTTCTGAACCCTAATCACAGCTTTAGGGGGAGGAATCATGGTAGAAGAATCACATGCACTTGATAGGGCTACTACACGCTATAATACCACTGGAACTGAACATGGTAGATGCTCAAAGTCGGAAAAATCAAGAAACAAGAAGAGGAGAAACAACTCCCCGCCAAACAGAGATGAGATGGTGTTGCCGTATTTTTCCAATGAAAGAGCGCAATGCAATGTTGGTGAACATGACCAATACGAGAATCTCGTTGGTGATGATGACCCCAACGAACTATCATCAGAGGGCAATGACAGTACCCATGTTGATGGCCGAAACATGAAGAAACAGCAGCTTGCTGGATCCGTGCATTCGAGTTGGCCAGTGGGTGAAGCATCCATGAGCAAAGAGAAGAACGTAAAATGCAAGTACAACGTGGATAGAAGACCTCAAGAACATGTAGTTAATGGGGTGTCGAAAAACAGTCATGGCCGTTCAATGCCATTGGATCCGCGGGAGTGGAAGGAAAATCTGGAAACCGTGAAAACTAGTTTGGATAAGAGTAGAAAGGATGTGTTCCCGGCACCCCATTGTATGAATCATTCTGCAAATCATCTCCAGCTGGTTGTCGGGAAAAGATACTCCGCAGAAGAGGATCAAATTATTAAAGATACAATATTTCAGTGCCTTAAGGTACGGGGCATAGGAGAGGATGAAAGTTACAAGCTTTTTGATTGCAGAACATATCCTCAAGTACGTGGTTGCTGGAAGGAATTAAATGCTGCCATACCGTGGAGGACCTATGAATCTTTACGTCATCGTGCGGAGAGTTTGTTGCACACGGGTCGAAAGGGGAGATGGAGCAATGAGGAAATTGAGATTCTCAAAAGATACAATCCTGAGCATGGTAATGGTTTAGCATGGAAAAGACTCAGTGAGCTTCTTGGCAGACGGAAAACGAGCACAGAGCTTTCATGGCATCGATACAAACTTCTCAACCCAAAGAAAGGTCCCTGGTCTCAAGATGAATACCAACAATTGTTTGATTTGGTAAACAAGGATTTGAGAATGAAAGCTTTCGACCAAAAGGAAGTTAGAAACACACATATCAGAAATAACATATCCTGGAGGGCAATCAGCAAAACTTTGGGCACAAGAAACCAAGAAAGATGCTCTCAGAAATGGTATCGCCAACTAACATCACCAATGGTGGAGAAAGGCTTGTGGTTGGATATTGACGACTATCGCCTGGTGAGCATGCTTTCAGAATTAGATGCTTCTTGTGCAGAAGATGTGGATTGGGACAATCTTGTTGAAAACAGATCCAGTGATATATGCAGGAGGCGGTGGAAGGAGATGACAAGGCATGTCGAAGGGAAGATGGAGAGCTCATTTGCAGAGCTGGTGGAGGTTCTGTCACTGCGGTATTGCAAGGACATGCTAGCCTATAACATGGGAAAACTAGACCTCTGAGGTGATCTAGCAGGTCGATTTTGTACAAGCTGAAAAATTGTAGCTCTGACCATGTTTTAAAAAGTTGCATTAGTTAATTTTGGGATTTGCAAGTTTTTTTGGCAAGCGTTGAGTAAATTATGTAGCAGTGGCTGGCAATAGTCAATTTATTTCCATATGAAAGTTTGGAATCTTATGAATTGATCCAAAAGACTTCAATGTATAAACTCTGCCTGCTTAAGAAAATCACCAATTTTTTTGTTTTACGGAAAAATGAGAACTGAAAAGAATGGGGTCACCTTACAAGTTGACATGCAAATCCAGAAGTAGCACAAATGGCCAAATTCCCCCACTTTTTCCTCTTTTGGTCAGTATGAAATATGAGGAGATGAAGGGTCGGCCTGCAATAGGAGATGGTAGCTAAAGAGGGGGAAACCCTTTTGAAACTTCCAAATGAGGTAAATGTTGGATTTTGATTTGAGCCTACTTCAAATGTTGATCCCTTTTTGCTAGAAGTCAAATTGCATTTAGGTAATTGGTTTTCTACATGATCAAGTTATTGATGCATACTAACTTTAAAGGGAGTTCCTAACTGAACTCTAGGATAGGATTAAATGTGGCGCCTCTCATTTTTTTTTATAAATACCATTTCTTATGGGTATCCTTGCAAGTTCTATCATTTTTTTCTTCGCTACTCTCATTCCAAAGAAAGACAATCCTGAAGAGCCTGAAGATTATCATCCGATATAAGTCTTCCTGACTCTCTTTTTATATGGCTCACCAACAATAATTGCTACTAGATTTAAGACCATACTCTAAAGACTTACCCGCCTTTTTCGAGTTGGCTTTTCTGAAAGCAGACAAAGTGTTGATAATGTCAACACTGCCAGGAAAATGATGCATACACTCTCTGCAAAGAAACTCAAATAGCCTCATATATCATAAACTTTATATGGAAAAGGATTTTGATCATGTAGAATGATATTTATATGTTCTCTTCTAAATTTTATAAATGCCACCTTTCATTATACTGATTTTGTTGTTGTTGTTGTTGCCACATCTCATTATACAGCTGCTCCTTGATTTTATGTCTTTTGCTATATATTCTATTCTTGTCAATGGTAAGTCCAATGGCATCATATCTTCAACCAAGGTATTAGGCAAGGTTTTCCTGTCCCTCTTTAATTTTATCTTATGTTCTGAGTACTTTTCTTAGCTTTGTTTACTATTCTCAATTCTGAAACTTGGATGGCTTTGTTATTGGTCGCTGATACTCCGGAAATCATTCCTCACATGTTGATGACACCCTTCTTGCGGAAGTTGTCATTATATGATGCAATCGCGGACTGGGGATTTTGAGAAACTATGATTTTTCAATTATTTGATTCCATCTTTGAATTTGTTTTGGTTAAATAAATCGAGATCAATTTATGATCTCAAAATCTTATGGTATTTAATTTAGATGGTTAAGTTAGAGTCTTTTAGGAGTCAATTAGGATTTTGATTTGATTTTTAAATTTACATTCTTGCTATTTTGTAAGTTCACCCCTATCTATATAAAGGGGTTAATAGGTAAATGTAAGAAATAACTTATGAAATTATGAATTGAGTTTGGTTTGGAGAATGCCCCCACCATTATCTTCTCTCCTCCCCCTCTATTTTCTAGAGTTTCTTTTCTCAATCTGATGCAAATGAAAAGATTTGCGACGACGAAAAATTAATTTGTTTGTGGATTTTTGGTGAAGAAATTGGAGGGGTTGAGAGGAGAAGACTCGTCAGAGAATGAGGGAATTTTGGAGAAGAGAAGCGCGAAGATCACGTGGGGGAGAAGAGAGACGAGAGAGAGAGAGAGAGAGATAAAAATCTCAATTTTAATTGTAATCTGACCTATCTAAAACAATTGCCTATCATCCCCTTTATATATGAGGGGTGGGGTTACAAAGATAGAAATAAAATTCAAATTAACTCTAATTGATTTGAATCAAAATTCAAATCTTCCTTATCCTAATTTGACTCTAACTAATTAAATTCAAAATTCAAATTGAAACCGACTAACTAATTTGAGATCACACGTGATTTCTTTTATTTAAATAAAATTTGCAACGACTCGAATAACGTAAATAAAATTAGACTCTAATTAACAGATAAAAATAGAAAAATGAGGCCCTATTTGTTGACTTCGTGCTACATCAGTTCTCCACTGCTTGAAAAATTCATCTCCCGACGAATTGCTTGATCTCTGGTCTGTCGGTGGAGGATTCCATATAGATTGATTGATTGGATCTCCTAATTTTGCTCCTTTTCCATGTTACGTTTATAATTTTTCTCCATTGAGCGGTACGACTGCAAATATTCCACCCCTTCACTTGAAAGGATTCCATAGCATAATATATCCTCCAATTGGCCCTTTTGATAAATAATTTTGGGAGGAGGATTCTTTTTGCAATTTTCCCAAATCATATCCCTTGTTCCAAGGGATTCGATTGAGGGAACCAACGCTAGGTTTTCTATCAAAGGAAGGCGATGACGCACAGGTGGAGGACCTTGGTGGTGGCGCGCTGCTGGGGCAACGCGGTGGCGGCTTGCGATTGATGCGCGGGCAGCTGGCCGTGTTGACAAGGCTGGGGATCACGATGTTGGGGTTAGCGCCGCAAGGGGTGTGAGGGCTTCGGTGAAAGGGGGCGACAACGATGGGGTTTGGAGGGTGGGAGGGGTTTGCGGCGATGTTGTGGTTGTTTGGAGAGTTGGGGGGCTGGTGTGGATGGCGTGAGGGATGGAAGGGGAGACATGATTGGAGAGGGGGAAGGGCAGGACAGGGGCGCAGGTTGTGGCGGGGTTGGCTTGGCCACCGAGGGCGCAGGAAGGGCGAGGAGAGGCTGTAGGAGGATTGGGCTGCTTGCTGGGGGTGCGAGGATGGCAGATGGAGGGGGTGCGAGGGATGGGGGTGGGGCTGCAGGGGGCGCCGGGGTGGGTGGTGGTGCAGGGGTATCGTGGAGGGACTGTTTTGTGGTGGATTTTGCTAGAGTCGCATTCGGAAATGGTGTTTGCAGGTCGGAATGTACCTGGACAGCAAGTAGGTCGATAGTTTTTCCTTCTGAAATGGGCTGGACAACGAGCATATTGTTGAAGACGGCACAGTTTTCTTGGCTCTCTTCAACATGAACTTGGACGGAAGTTTCACCGGCCCCTTTAGCAGCGATTTCTTCTAGTTGTCGCGTCAATGCCTCGATTTTTTTGAGTAAAAGCACGGGGGAGCCCTCCCGAGGCGGGAGTCACCACACCAAAGCATTCATTAATAAAGTAAAGAGTACATCAGTGTGATACCCATAAATTGTACAAAGCATTACAGTGGGCTACAACATTTTTAGAGTAAAACCGCTGCCCCTTGAAGATTGTATCATTCCTACCCAACCAAATAGCCCACAACGCGACAAAAGGCTTGGAGACATCATTGGAAGACCCATGGCGAACCCGACGAACCGACCGCCAAAACTGAGCAGCATCAGAAGCCCGGACCCACGTGAGCCCCAATGACCCCCAAACCTCTGCGGAAGACCTGCAACCAAAGAAGATGTGGTCCACATTCTCCAACTCGTCCTCACATCTGTCACACCTTAGATCCGTCCCACCCAGCAGTCTGTCTCTTCTCACCTTGTCACAGATACGACCTCTACTCATACACCAAAGGAAAACCTTAACCCGCGTAGGAATCTTAGCTGCCCAAATCACCTTCACGTCAGCACACAGGTCTTCATCACGCTCCACCAAAGCCGCAACAACCTTCCGATAGGCTGCCTTCACCGAGAACCTACCATCAGTCCACTCAAAATGGTCTGGGTTCCCCGACAGCTCCCCGGCAGGGGGAAGCTCAGACAACATCCTCAAAAACTCCTCCAACCTCTGATCCGATAGGTCAACAAGGAACCTCGGCGCCCACGTCCCGCCATCGACGACCTCCGCCACCCGCGCTCCCCAATCAACGACCAACGCCATCAACCGAGAGAAGCGGGAGGCCAGGGCCCCATCCCCCGTCCAGTCATCCAACCACAAACTTGGAGCATATTCGACGTCTATCCTCAGCATGTCATGCACGATTGTTGGAGCGAGTTCTTTTGGATTTTTGTTCACGTGAACGATGGGACGGATCGCCAGATCGTGAGGACGATCTAAATGTTGTGCTCTGATACCAATTGATGCTGTAGAAATAGTTAGTAGTGTTATTATCTCTTTATGGAGTTTGTTGTTATTTCTTTCTTTTATATAGACCTCTCTGTAATTTACCCTAAGGTCTCTCCCTATATAAGAGAGCCTAGGGTTTTCTGAATAAGATAACGAAGTCTCTTTTCCCAACATGGTATCAGAGCCACCCTAGGGCTCTCGCGCCGCCCCCTTTCCCTTCCCCACCCGCCGCCCTCTTCCCTCCTCGGCGCCGCCTTTCCTCTCCGGCTCCGATCGAGGCTCCCACGCCGCCTTAGGACTTCTTCCTAGTCCACCAACGACGGTACCAACCCCCAGCCAGCGGGTCTAGATCGCCGCCGAAGGCCCCAGCACATCTCCGCCTGCAGCCTTTCGCCTCCAGGCGGCCCCCAGCACCTCCTCGCCTGCTGCCTTAGGTCACACGGCGGCCCCAACACAGTCCCGGAGGTCTCAGGCGTCGCCCTAGCTCTCCAGCCCGGCTGCCAGCACAACCGCAAATAAGATCAGCGGCTCCCAGTCCATCGGTCGGCACCTGTTAGCCGATTAAAGGGCTGTAAGCCTACGTTGAGGCGTGCCCTAGCTCTCTCTTCATCCGATATGTGGGTTTGAGTGCGTAAACGTCTACATACGCACTCAAATCCGATGCAGTTTTTGTAGACATCCAGTATTACGTCTACAAATCCTAGTTCTTCTCCAAGCGGCAGTATGTCAGAATCAAAAGTTGATATGCCCTCCACCGGCGCATTCAAAGGTCCTGCGCCAATAGTCAAGATGGACGGGTCTAACTACGAGCTCTGGGCTATGCAGTTCATGAGCCTTATGAAGTCGAATGGTAAGAAACATATTCTTACCGAGGATGAGCCCGCAGAGAAGACTGGGATTTATGCCTCATGGGAGGCTGATGATTCTTATGCAAAGGTCTGGTTGTCCGGCACCTTAACGACAGATATTGCCAATGATGTCCTCCATCAGCCCACTGCTAAGGCAATGTGGGAAATTCTTGCCGCCACATATTCGCAAGTGCGAAATGAGACGAAGATGTTGCAGCTTCAGCACGACATATTCACAATGAAGCACAGCGGCATACCTCTCCATTCTCTTTATACATCCCTAAGAGGGATGTTCAAGAAGTTATATAGTATCATCCCTCTGACTGCAACACCTGAGCAGCAGAAGGCGTTTCGAAACGCCACCATGGTTGGTGTTCTTCTTGCGGCCCTTGACCCAGAGTACGATGCAGCTCGATCTCAGATTCTCGCTGATGCAGTTATTCCTCCAGTTGAGGATGTTTACAGACGGCTTAGCCGCATTCCAGTCTCCTCCAGCTCTTCTACTCCACCTCCTTCAGCGATGGCAGTCTCGCGTGGAAGAGGTGGACCACCATCTGGCCGTGGTCGTGGACGTGGCCGTGGACCCCAGGGGAGGGGTGGTCGCTTTAGTCAGACATGCTCCTATTGTCGTCGCACAGGACACTCGGAGGAGACATGCTATTCGAAGCATGGATTTCCAGCATCAGCACGCATTGCAGAGCACTCTCAGTCTCCACTGACTTCTACTGCAGATAGCCGATTTGACGAACTTGTCGCTCGTCTCCGAGAGATTATGCCACATGCTTCTGGTGATTCGCCTGGTGGTTCCTCAGATATTGTTGCCACTGCCTCTGCCAGTTCTTCCGCAGCCGCAAGCTCCTCAGGTAGATCTACTACATCTCATGATATATCCGACTGGATTATTGATTCTGGAGCCACACATCATCTCTGCCGAGATAGAGGTAGATTACAGGCCTACAGGGACATTCCTCCCGGACGCTCAGTACAGATAGCAGATGGTACCCATTCGCCCCTTATTGGACAGGGGGAGGTTTTCCTGTCCTCCACTTTGCATTTACAGAATGTTCTGCATGCTCCTGAGTTCTCAATGAATTTGCTATCTATTAGTCAGATTACGAAGGATTTGAACTGTCGTGCCATATTTGACCCGTCTTCTCTCATTTTTCAGGACATACTCACGGGCAAGGTGATTGGCTGTGGCTCTGAGCAGAATGGTTTATATAGGCTGGTCCGGGATTCATATGCTGGTGTCTCCTCTCATTCTGCTGGACCAGTCTCTCCGTACATTTGGCACCTCCGATTTGGTCACCTTCCACTTCAGAAAATGCGCCATCTTCTGCCTCAGATCTCTCCTAGTTCTTTGTTTCAATGTGAAGCGTGTCAGTTGGGAAAGCATCACAGGTCGAGCTTCCCACGTCGTCTGAGTCGGAGCAGTAGCTCCCCTTTTGAGTTGTTACATATAGATATATGGGGTCCAAGTCGTGTTCCCGATCATCAGGGACACAGGTTTTATCTTGTGGTAGTGGATGATTTCTCTCGTGTGTCATGGGTCTTTCTTTTGAAAAATAAATCCGAAGCAGGAAATGTGATCAAAAATTTGATTAATGAAGTGTTCAATGTCTTTTCTGCAAATGTCAAATATGTTCGGACTGATAATGCCCTTGAATTTTGTACACGCTTACTGTCACAATTCCTGTCATCAAAGGGCATTATTCACCAAACCACTTGTGCATATACCTCACAACAAAATGGTGTCGCGGAAAGGAAGCATCGCCATCTCTTAGATATTACTCGTACATTGCTGATTCAGAGTTGTGCCCCTATTTCTTTCTGGGGCGATGCTGTCCTTACTGCTTGTTATCTGGTCAACCGTATGCCATCCTCAGTCCTTGGTGAAAAGATACCTATGTCCATTGTTTTTCCAGATAAGGAGTTATTCTCACTAACTCCACGTGTCTTTGGCACTGTTGCTTTTGTGCATCGTCTATCTCCCGGACTTGACAAACTCTCTCCTAGAGCAGTCAAGTGCGTCTTTGTTGGTTATTCCAGAACTCAGAAGGGCTACCGGTGTTATGATCCCACAACTAAGAGATACTTTGTGAGTGCCGATGTCACTTTCTTTGAGTCTGTCATGTATTTCTCTCCTGCAGGTGACAGAATGGTACCATCCACTACCACTGATGAGATCTATGTTCCTCCACCACCTACATTGAGTACACCTGAGTCTTCTCCTCTGTCTGTCTCCACGCCAGCACCACCTCCACCACCCCACCACCTCCTCCACCTCCACCCAATCCACGGCCTATCATATCACCGTTACCGAAATTCTATACGCGCCGGTCAGGTCCTGCTCAGACCACACAGCAGCCGATCATCCCGCCTCAGGTATGTTCAGATGGCATTACTACTGACGGGTCAGGTTTGGTACATGTGCAGGATCCTTCAGTTCAGGCTGACACTAGCCCATCTCGTACAGCAGATGACGATCTTGATGTTCCGATTGCTATTCGGAAACAAAAGCGGCAATGTGCCGCTTATCCGTTTGCGTCACAGGTTTCTTTTCACCGTCTCACAGGTGATTTTCAGAGATTTGCCACAGCTCTGTCTTCCGTGGAGATACCACGGACATACCAGGAAGCTTTGCAGAATGAATGCTGGCGATTAGCAATGGAAGAAGAAATGAGGGCCCTGCAGTCTCGTGGCACATGGTCTTTGGTCCCTGCACCTTCTGATGCATCCGTTGTGAGCTGCAAATGGGTCTTTACAGTCAAATACCATGCAGATGGAACCCTGGATAGGTACAAAGCACGCTTGGTCGCTCGTGGGTTTACGCAAACCTACGGTGTGGATTACATGGATACATTTTCTCCAGTGGCGAGACATTCTACCCTTCGTATTCTCTTATCTGTTGCTGTAGTCCGTGATTGGAGTATATCTCAACTAGATGTCAAGAATGCATTTCTGTATGGAGACTTGCAGGAGGAAGTCTACATGCAGCAACCACCTGGGTTTACTGCTGAGGGGGAGAAGCAGATGGTCTGTAGACTTCACAAAGCGATATATGGCCTCAAACAGAGCCCCAGAGCATGGTTCCAGAAGTTGTCTAACTTGATTGAGCAACAAGGATTCAAGAGGTCAAATGCCGATCACTCATTGTTTGTCCAGAAGTCATCGGCAGGTACGGTTGTTATTATGGTCTATGTGGATGATATTCTTGTTACAGGAGATGATGCACAGGGCATAGAAAAGGCGAAGGCATTCCTTGGTCGTCAATTTGTTACAAAAGATCTTGGAACCCTGAGATACTTTCTGGGGTTAGAATTTGCGAGGAATGCACAGGGTTTGGTAATGACCCAACGGAAGTATATTACAGACTTCCTGACTGAGACGGGCATGGATGGTTGCAAACCATCAAGTATTCCTATGGATCCCAGCGTGAGGCTGTATGATGGTGATACTGATGAAGTAGATAAGAGGAGATATAGAGAGATGGTGGGCAAACTCCTCTACATCACCATAACTCGCCCAGACATTCAATTTGCAGTTAGCAGGGTGAGTCAATTTATGGAGCAGCCAAGACAGGTTCACATGGATGCTATACACATGATACTGAGGTATCTAAAGTCTTCTCCAGGTTCAGGGCTGCTATTCAGAAAGGGCACGGACTTATCTGTCTCAGCATGTGCAGATGCAGATTATGCAGGATGTCCTAAGGACCGAAAATCAACCTCAGGGTTTGCAGTGTTTGTTGGAGGCTCTTTGGTTTCTTGGAAAAGCAAGAAACAAACTGTTGTGGCAAGGTCCAGTGCCGAATCCGAGTATAGGGCCATGGCTCAAGCCAGTACGGAAATGATGTGGGTTCGCTCAGTACTAGAAGATCTACATGTAGCGGTACCTCTACCTATGAATCTTCAGTGTGACAATCAGGCAGCATTGTTCATTGCCAACAATCCAGCTTTTCATGAAAGGACCAAGCATATTGAAGTTGACTGCCATTATACTAGGGACTTGATCCAGAGAGGATTGATATCTACTGCACATGTGAGCTCAGGAGATCAGACTGCAGATGTGTTTACCAAGCCACTGCTCAGAGGACCATTTCAGAGATGTTCGTCCAAGCTGAGCATGATAGATATCTATGCTCCACCTTGAGGGGGAGTGTAGAAATAGTTAGTAGTGTTATTATCTCTTTATGGAGTTTGTTGTTATTTCTTTCTTTTATATAGACCTCTCTGTAATTTACCCTAAGGTCTCTCCCTATATAAGAGAGCCTAGGGTTTTCTGAATAAGATAACGAAGTCTCTTTTCCCAACAGATGCAAAATAGATTTTTGCACGTCGATGAAAATTAATTTGTTTGTGGATTTTTGGTGGAGAAGAAACTGGAGGGGTTGAGAGGAGAAAACTCGTCGGAGAACGAGGGGTCTTGGAGAAGAGAAGTGCAGAGATCGCGTGGGGGAGAAGAGAGACGAGAGAGAGATAAAAATCTCAATTTTAATTGTAATCTGACCTTTCTAAAACAATTGCCTACCATCCCCTTTATATAGGAGGGTTGGGGTTACAAAGATAGAAATAAAATTCAAATTGACTCTAACCGATTTGAATCAAAATTCAAATCGTCTTTATTCTAATTTGACTCTAACTAATTAAATACAAAATTCAAATTGAAACTGACTAAACTAATTTGAGATCACATGCGATCTCTTTTATTTAAATAAAATTGCAACGACTTGAATAACGTAAATAAAATTAGACTCTAATTAACGGATAAAAATAGAAAAACGAGGCACTATTTATTTATTTCGTGCTGCATCAGTTGATGCAAAATGGAGTTTTGCACGTCAATGAAAATTAATTTGTTTGTGGATTTTTAGCGGTGAAGAAACTGGAGGGGTTGAGAGGAGAAAACTTGTCGGAGAACGAGGGATCTTGGAGAAGAGTAGCGCGGAGATCGTGTGGGGGAGAAGAGAGACGAGAGAGAGATAAAAATCTCAATTTTAATTGTAATCTGACCTTTCTAAAACAATTGCCTACCATCCCCTTTATATAGGAGGGATGGGGTTACAAAGATAGAAATAAAATTCAAAACTTTAATTGATTTGAATCAAAATTCAAATGGTCCTTATCCTAATTTGACTTTAACTAATTAAATTCAAAATTCAAATTGAAACCGACTAACTAATTTGAGATCACATGCGATCTATTTTATTTAAATAAAAATTAAAATGACTCGAATAACGTAAATAAAATTAGACTCTAATTAACGGATAAAAATAGAAAAATGAGGCCCTATTTATATATTTCGTGCTGCATCAATTCTCCTCCGCTTGAAAAATTCGTCTTTCGACGAATTGCTTGACCTTCGGTCTGTTGGTGGAGAATTCCATATAGATTGATTGATTGGATCTTCCAATTTTGCTCCTTTTCTATGTTACGTTTATAATTTCTTCCCACCAAGGGGTACGGCTGCAAAAGTTCTACCCCTTCACTTAAATAAAAACCCACCCATATTTATAATTCTTTAACCTTTAGATAAGGAATTTTTGGTAGGAGGGGTTTCTTATAATATTTTCAAATGAACCAATTATCTCTCTTTTCATGGGATACGAGTTTCCTTGGGATGGGAAGAAAAACAGGGATTTCATCTTCCGCATTCAATAGTGGCGGCGGCGACAAAATGAGGGGGAGGCACGGAAAATGGAGGCACTGTTGCAGCGGGATTGGGGCGAGTGGGAGTTGTGGTGGCAGTGCAGGGATGAGATGGAGGATTCGGCGACGTGCTGGTGGGATGAGAAGAAGTGTGAGGCGGCATCGGGTAGGGAGGGGGAGGGCGGCGGCACGGGCGGTAGGGTTTAACGATGGAGATGGAGAGGTTTTTGGGGTTGTCGTTGGCACTGGTGGGGGCGATTGTGGGCAGATGCGGGGCTGGACAGCAACTTCGGAATTGGATTTGGTGATGGAAAGGGGTTACAACGGTGTTGGAGGGGTCACTCGAGGTACGGGGGAGTCGTCGAGGAGCTGCAGAGGGGTTGAAGACGTTGCTGGAGTCAACTTTATCATTAGTGGTTGATCTGAAACAACCAGAACAACAAGCTCCGGGGAACTTTTTCCTTCATTTTCTTCGTTATTGCCCTCAAACTTGACTTGGACAGCAACTTCTTCTACTAAAGATGGCGGCGGGATTTGCGCTGGAGGTGCGGTATGAGAGGCTGTGAGGGGGCTGGACTGGTTGTTTGAGGTGTGAGGGTGGCGGAGGGGGCCCGCGGGAGGGTCGTGAGTGGTGCTGGAGTCGCTTTCTCCGATGACTGCAGGTCTGAAACGGTCTGGACAACAAGCAGGTCATTGTCGATGGTGAATTTTTCTCGCTTTTTTTTGTAAACATGGACAGTGGCTTCGTGGGCATGAGGTGGTGTTTCACCGACCCTTGTGGCAGTGATTTTGGCGGCATTCTCTTCTAGTTGGCGCGTCAATGCCTCGACATTCCGCGACTCTTGTATCTGTGACGTCAAAGCTTGCATATCGGCACAAACTTGGAGCATATTCGATAATGCTTGTCTAACCTCAACACGCCATGCACGGTCGTGGGAGTGAGATCCTTTGGACTTTTCACGTGAACGACGGGAGGGATCGCCAGATCGTGAGAACGATCTAGATGCCATGCTCTGATACCAATTGATGCAAAATGGATTTTTGCACGTCGATGAAAATTAATTTGTTTGTGGATTTTTGGTGGAGAAGAAACTGGAGGGGTTGAGAGGAGAAAACTCATCGGAGAACGAGGGATCTTGGAGAAGAGAAGCGTGGAGATCGCTTGGGGGAGAAGAGAGACGAGAGAGAGAGAGAGAGATAAAAATCTCAATTTTAATTGTAATCTGTCCTCTCTAAAACAATTGCCTACCATCCCCTTTATATAGGAGGGATGTGGTTACAAAGATAGAAATAAAATTCAAATTGACTCTAATTGATTTTGAATCAAAATTCAAATCTTCCTTATCCTAATTTGACTCTAACTAATTAAATTCAAAATTCAAATTGAAACCGACTAACTAATTTGAGATCACATGCGATCTCTTTTATTTAAATAAAAATTGCAATGACTTGAATAACGTAAATGAAATTAGACTCTAATTAACGGATAAAAATAGAAAAATGAGGCCCTATTTATTTATTTCGTGCTGCATCACAATCCCATTCCTCTCTCAATCTGCGAGGCCTGTCACTTTCTTTCTCTACTCCCCCTTAATATCCCAACTGCATCACTATAGCATCTGAAAAAAAGTCTTGTTCTCCAGATCCAATCCCGATGGCATTGCTAGTCATTTGGTGAATTCCAGTCCTCTTCTGGATAATAATCTGATCTTCGCATGTGGACGTCAGCGTTCCATTGTAGTAGGCAACCATCATTTCTCCTGCGTAAGTTGATAGATACGGACCTCTCATTTTTTGAAGATGTGGGCGACAGTGTTCTACATCAGATAGCAGTCTTCTTCCTGATAATTAACAGCTGTAGATCAATGGAGAGGGAAATGGCGATCCGTGTCTTGACTCAGGCTATCTTCAAGGTGCCACTGTTCTTACAGACGGTCAATAATCCTTGGGGGCCTTCTTGGTTACTCTGATATAGCTAACATGTCCTCTACATGTTGTCCCCATCTTTGTAGCAGCTACCAAGAAAAGAGAATTATCCATTGCAAGCTTGGTTGAGGTAATTTAGATATTCATATTGAGGTAATTTAAGCTTTTTGGGTGATATACAGTTTATATATGATTGGGTAAATGGATTCACAACCAAGATTCATTTACCCCATTCGGAGAACACAACTCAAAACTTATGTAGCTGGGAGGATTTTATCTCCTATCAATTGTTTTACGGACTTTGTCTTTTTCACTAAATAAAATAAGATGGGTATTTCTGAACTGTGGCTAAAAATGTTGCCGTCGCAGGAATAGGAAGAGGCTGACACTTAGTTTTTCAGTCAATTTTTCATGCTTTCACGAGGATATTTTTATTTGCATTCATCATATCTGGATGATGATATTTTACTGACAAGAACCATGTAATTACTATACTATAAATCCGAAGCAAGAGGAACTCCTGCTGGTTTGGGGATAGCCATTGAAAACCAGACAATTATTCTTGCCAGGTTTACTCTTTGCAATCATTTGCTGCGATCCATTGAAAAATTCATTATATAAACTAGAATGAGCTCAGCTGTCTACTTTCTGGACCAGCTTAGACATTCTTGTTCTGTTTCTCCTATCTTCACTTTGTTGATGTTATTGTCATATATTCTGTTTGGTATAAACCTGAAAACCCATGGAATCATGTTAATATCCATAACATGGAAATAGGGAAATGAATGCTGAAAATCATGATATTCGATGAATGGAAAGAACACGAACTTTCTTTTAATTATGTTTATATGGTGGAGAGGCTTAAAACACCTGGCTTTGATCTATTGCAAACCACATGGAGGAGGTTTTTGGCAACTCTTTAAGGTTGACTGGTGTTACAAAGTGAATGGTTTTTCGGAGAATTATTTTGGCATATAATAAAGTTACCATGATACCACTTTATAAAGGACTAGAACCTCAAATATTTGCATACTGACATGAGTGTTAATATTGTTAGAAAACTAGAATACATAAGTGTAATCGGAGAAAAAGAATAAGAACATGAAAGAACACCGGGATTTTACGTGGAACTCTACTTCCTAAGGAGCGAGATGAATCCACGGGAGAATGCCTCAAAGGGATGATGTTTTTATTCAACTTTCTCTTCTGATACAATGGGTGTAGGGATTCCTATATATCCCACACTGACTCTCCAAGCCCCATTGATAGCAGATGTGGGACTAAACCACTGGATATGGTAACTAAACTCTAGAGGGATCCAATTACCAATCTACACATATGACGTCTATGCTCTAACACTCCCTCTCAAGCTGGAGCATGCAATGCTCAGCTTGGACAAATAGAAAGAAATCTCAAACTCACAATACAAGGCACTACAGACAATATCAACCAAACGCATACTCTATTGTCGGTTGATGTCGAGGACGTTACTTCTCATGTCGTGCTGGTGAGGAAGAACAAAAGGGCTGGAGTGTGAGTCGAAATGGGTCTCCTCATCGGAAACATGTGCTATGTACTGTGCTTGTCAGAGTCACTGAAACTGAAATGAATCTCCTCGTCGGAGTACTCTGGCCCGCCACATGTAGAAGACTGTGCATCATGTGGCCAACTGCTCCGTCTCTGAAGAACCAAACTAAAAAAACCGTGGAAACATCCTTGTCGGAGTAATTGAATACATTTGTGGTGAGTTCCTTTCTAGGGACCACACTCTCTTTCTTTTAAAAAAACATCCTTGTCGGAGGTCACTGGAGAATGGAGTCTGAAAGTCTCCTCGTCAGAGAATTGGTCTCTCCCATACTGGCTCAGAGAATGGGATCTCTATTCTGGAGTCCCTATGAAACCACATGAAAATCCTAGCCCATAATGGCATAGAGAATGAGATTTCTACTCTGGAGTCCCTATGGATCACGTGAAACCTCTGAGACCAAAACAAAGATGGGGATCACATAAACAATGATCGCATACATATGCACATCAAACTGAAGACTCGGAACCAATCTAAATTTTGAGTCTGAATCTGAAAATATGTGAGTCTGGAATCTGGTCTACAGAATTGGACCTGTAGAACTATACATAATACTCCCCCTTTCTATCATACTGATAGGAAAACAATAACGTTGACCAAGTTGGGAGAAGACAAGAAGACGGGGAGAAACAAAAATCCAAATAAGCCGATCTCAATTTTTTTGGCTTTTCTTTCTCCTTTTTTTCGACTATTTCTCTTCTTTTTTTTATAGCTGTTTCCTTTTTTTATTTTTTCTTTTTGGGCCCATCTCTCTTTTTATGGACCACTCTTCCCTTTTTTAAATCAATCTCCTTTTTTTAACAACTGGCCTCTCTTTTTTTCCCGTTCACATTTAAAAAAACTTTCGGACCACTTGGGCCCACCTCTATTTAGGGTTCCCCAATTGGGAAACCCTATTCCAGTCGCCCCCGATGGGGGTTTTCTGGAGTCGTCTGGAGGTTGGGGCATCGCCGCTTGGAGGATGGGGCATCGCCGCATGGAGGATGCGGTGTCGCTAGCTTGAGGTTGGTTGGGGGTGGCCTGGGATTTGTTGAATCTCCTTTGTGGCGCGCGAGAGGTGGAGATGCGATTGGAGATGTCGCTTGATGGAGTTCCCCCTGGAGCAAGTAGTGGCTGTCAGAGATGTAGGCTAGGGCTCATCGGCTTGCAGGGGCACGTAAATGGAGGGCACACATTTGGGCCACCGCCTGGAGAAGAATCGACGTCGCCGCACTGATCTGGAGCTTCATCGGTATTTTTTTGAGGCCGCACGATGACCGTTTTCACTTGTGTTGAGCAGCATCGGTCGACTGCTGCAACGTCTAAGGTTTTGGCCGTGACTACATGATCAGATCAGAATATATGACCTGCAGGCACCTCCATCCCTAGTCGAGTCATGGTCCTTGCCAGATGTAACCTTCAATGAGACTCCTGTGGAAGTTAGTAATGACAAAAAATACCAAGGATGATGCTTTTGAAGAGGTTGTTCCTGTGAGTGCCGAAGGTTTACTTACTGTGGAGGAAACAGATGTGACAGCTGCAGAGAAAGTTGACAAGCCAATTGTGGAGAAAACTAGAAACCCTTCTTTTGCCCGGATATTGTAGTCGATCATATCTGCATTGGTGACTGTTTCGTCGAGAGGGTTGCGCATCCCCTTGGACTTTGTGGTGAAAATTAGGGTTTCATCAAAACCCTAGTTGCCATTCTTTAAGAATCTTCAGAATTTCGATGACGACTTTGAAATATGCTGAAATTAGGTTTTTGGAAGAAACCCTAGAATTTACTTGAACTTGAACGATATGAACAGATCTTCGAACATAATCAAAGAACATAATAAAATATTCATGAACAAAACACCAAAATCGAATCTCGAACAAATCATGAAAAATAAATCCTCGAGAATCGAACCAGCTCTGATACCATGTTAGAAAACTATGCGGAAGCGTAACCAGAGAAAGAATAAGAACATGAAAGAATATTGTGATTTTACGTGGAACCGTACTCCCTAAGGAGCATGATGAAACCACGAGAGAACACGCCAAAGGGTTGACGTTTCTATTCAACTTTCTCTTCTGATACAATGGGTATGGGTCTTTTTATATAGCTCCCACTGACTCTCCAAGTCCTCCAGATAGTAGATGTGGGACTAAACCACTGGATGTGGTAATTGAACCATGGAGGATCCAATTACCCTACACATATGACACCTATGGTCCAACAAATATTATGTTTAACTTAAGACATGCTACGAATAAGAGGGAAAAAACCAAAACCATCCCTCAAGAGCATGTCATGATCATGTTGGAAAGTCTTTTACACACATAATGATTATTTTACACCAACTAGATATTCCTTTGGTGAAAGGAGTAGCGGAAGTTGCGTCTAAGAATTTCACAAGCTTCCGATAATTTCTTAACCACATGCAAAGGTCAAGGAAGAAACTCGTATATATACTATTTAAGAAAATAATTATTTTTTGATGGCCAACAAAAACTGAATTCCTAGACGCTTCATGCCTGTCAAAAAGTCAATTTTGCTTTTAGCAAAAAGTTACGAGTTCTTATTACAAATTTAAGTTCAGCCCAAAAAGTTGCACAACAGCCCCTGTAAAAGATTACCTATAAACAATGGACAGTTTACGCGTAGACAGAGCTTCATGCGCCGGGCTGCCTTTTTAAATTTTCTAGAGAGACGCTGTTTCAAAAAAAACCCTTCAAAACTTGTTTTTCAATATGGTAAGTTTATATTGGCATCGAATTATTTTGTAGCTTGGTAATGATATATAGATTCTTTTTTCGGTCAAGGCATATCAAGTATGAACGGTGATTTTGGTTCAATATAAAACATTAATATGTGCTCAGTAAGATATTTAGATTCTTTCAGGTCAAGGCATGTACAAATCGTCCTACGCCAATGCGAAAGGTCCTCACGAGGAAAAGTATTTATATCAGGTTGACAGTTGAAATGGTTATTCCAATGTCGATGAAATGGTTATTCATTAGCTAATGACAAGGGCACAAAGGGCACTCAATAGGATTTTAGACAGATTGCACCCACAACCCTCTTAGAAACACATGCTTGAAGCAATTGTAATGGTCCTACCTTACTAATTATTTTGCTAGTATTGATTTGTTGCTGGACACCACCAAATCACAAATGCCTAGAAGTCGCGCCAGAATTGTGTGTATAGTACAAAACCACAAAAACAACTGCATAAGTGTATAGGAAAATTCCAAATTGTTTTGCCCCGTCTTCGCCTTCCACGGTTAGCGTCTGAATATTTATAATATTTTCTTTCTGTTTAGATAATGAGGTGCATTTTCTACTTAGATTGGATGCTAATCAGTTATTCTATTAACTTGGTTCAGGATCTGTGAGATAAGAAGGTTTGTTACAACATGCTCTGATCTGTTCTTTTTCCTTTTTTGTCATTTTCAGTGAAGGACGCTTGTGAGTTTTCTCAGCTGCTGTTCTGCTATTTGATCCACCATTCCAATTGAACAAGTTCGGTTTCTTCACTTATCCTGTGATGCGATGAAGATTTCTAGCAGTTTATCCATTTGTTGAGTTGAAATTTCTGTTGGGATCTCTTTGCTTTTGTATGTATGTGGATATAAATAAATAAAGCGGTTGGTCGTCAAATTTGATGGGAATTTTTTCTTACCATTTAGGATGAGATTTTCCACTGGATCATAGCTTATGAATGGCTTATGTTTTACCCATCCTTGCAGCTAATTCCCATTCAACAGTCCACTCATTAATATGCAACTAAAGTTGCAAATCTGATGACCTTTATCTACCTTATTGGTCTATCATGATCCAGATTTCTATAGGAATAACTGAGATAGCAATTGATGATGTATATGCATCATGAGCTGCTAAGTAAATATACACCAAATTAAGTATTTCTAGAAGATGGAGATACTGATCATTTGCAATGTGCCCCACCAAGCAATCACCAATATTCCTTGATATTTGCTACCAGTTGTAGTCCTTGTCCTCTAACAGAAGACAAAACTTGGAACATGTTCTCATTTTCAGCTGATTAACTGAATGATGTTTATTCTGGTTGACAGTTTAGTGCTCCCAAAATTACAACCCGAACAACCGATAACACCCAAAGTGATTTCGACAACTTCTGCAGAACGAGATCGTGTTTTTCACTTTCACATATGTAGGGAGCTTAAGATGGAGAGGATCCAAATCCATGCTTGAGATTCTAACGGGGAAGAGTTTCCAAATTCTATAAAAAAAGTAGGATTCTTTGTCTATGCAACACAGTAAAATGTCTTTCAAGAATATTGCCACTGTGTAGTGTTTTTTCCTAAGAATCCACCTTCAGTGAAAAGACAAATTTTAAACAGAACTACGAAAAATAAAAATAATGAGAATTTTTAACCAATGAACATTCATCTGAAAAGGCTGCATAGCAGAGAAAATCTTAGCCATCTGATACAACTCTACGATTCCTGGCCTTGCAGATTTGACTGTCAGGGAGCATGCTAGTAGGAAAGTCTGGAACAAGATAAACATCAATCAGCATAAACTGGGAGTCATAAACAAGGCCCCTGAATCAAACAACCACTCTGTCTCGTTGCCTCAGTCAGGGTGCGTTTGGTTCGTGGGTTATCCTGGGGTGGATAACCCGGTTTTATGTTTGTGTGTTTGGTTGGTGGGTTAAGGGTTGGGAGGGTTTGTGTGATGTGATTGTATTGGAATTTGAAAAAGTTGGTAGTTATTATGGTATGATTGTATTGAAATTTGAAAAAGTGGGTGGTTGTTGTGATATGATTGTATTGAAATTTGGAATAGTGAGTAAAAGTTGAGTATTTTATGATTTTTAGATGATATGATGGTATAATATATATTTTTTTGGTTGGAAAGAGAGTGGGCCCCACTAGTGGGTTGGGAATATGGGTTTTGGGAGGTAACCCACCCAAAGTTGGGGGTAACTCCCCAACCAAACGTACCCTCAGAAGAACTATTTATACATGATGATCCGCTGAACTGGCATGATCAACAAACTACTAAAACAACTCCTCATGTCTAAAAAATCGGTCCACATCGAGGAGCTCCACCTCTATTATGAGAGCTAGCGCAACCGATGGTCTACCATGCTTTTATCCAACATGAGTCTTCAACATGAACATTGATGCTGTAATAAACGCATTGAAATCCGCTATCACATGTAGTGGCTCCTCATTGCATATCCTCCTTCATGAGTAGGTAGATGAATCATGTCCACCACGTCCAAACAAACCCGCCAACGTAAATAGTTGTACATTTGCGACCTCGATCGGCCTCCTTCATGAGTGAGCATGTTATCTCCTCAAGAGTGTGCAAGGAATTGCTCATCAGAAGTTGGTCAAGGTAGAGGAATATGTTGGGTTAAGCCCTGGAAGGAAAATCATTTCAAAAGTCTCTCTACAATACTCCTTTTGCTTTAGACATGTGTAGATATGACATATTGACTTGTATCTTTTGCTTAAAACATTCAGTTGTGAGTACTGCTGTGTCCATAATAAAAACATAAGCATGCCATTTTTTAATCAAACTAAGTATAATTGATCTATTGTTATTATGTTTATTGTATAAATAAAGTGTTGTGAACAATAAATTACCAATAACGTTCGAAATATGTGCGTTAAAACATATATTAGAATTCACTATCTGCAGTTTGAATTTGAAAAATTACATGTAAAAAGATATAGTTTTACTTGAAATTGCACTTGAATGATTTTTAAAAATGATATAAGATGAGTATAGGTTGATGAACATGAAAAAATGGTGTTTGATCGATGACGAATGTTACAAAATGGACTAGTATTTTTTGGTATTTTATAGACATTTAAATCATAACAATTTTAGATATTTTTTAAATAATGGAATCTACCAAGTAGTTTTACCATATCTTTGTATTTTTTGTTTGGATGGAGATGTTTTCAAAAAACTGCATGCAAAAATCTACTGTGAAAAAAAATAGAATTATATGCTTCAAAACAAGAGAGGAAAAAAATGATAAGTTGTTTAAGCTTGTGAACATGTACCTGACTATAATTTCAGATACTTGGACATTTATTTTGCAATATGATCATTTAATTTTAGATAATATGAAAATTACAAGTTATGTACTACAAAGATTAAAATTAGAAAAGGATCGAGCATAATTGTGAAGTGAAAAAGAAAAATTATAGCAATGTTCTTCTCTATGGAGATGGTCACCATGAAAGCTTGAGAAGTTTCGCGACTTATATTGTGAACCCCTTAATCTATGCAGATCAACCACAGCTCAAAATCCGGAGTGAACTATGGTCATAATTGTCAAATATTTGGTGGAAGGACCTGCAAAAAGGAAGAAAAACCATAGTTTTGAGATGAACCCTTGACAGAAATTGAACAAGAACATGAAATTGACGGAAAAGAAGAAAAAGTTGAGTTATGTAGTAAACTTTGATCGAACTGTAATGATGGTAAGAAATAGGGTTAAATGAGTATGTTCCTTCTGAGCATATAAGAGCATGTTCCTACCTTTTTCTAATTTTTTTGTTTTTTTTTGAAATAAAACAGGAGGGATTTACTTAGAATAATAAGTGGAATATGTGTTTCAAATTTCATATAAAATAGATGTTCCTAATACTTCCATATGGAGGGAGGTAATTTCAGCAATTCTGAGACCGTTAAAATCTGACAATCTTGATGGAAGAGACAGAAGTCTCGAATTAAGTCAAATTTTTAATGACACCAAGATGATATATTGTGATCTAATTTCCTCTAGGTTTCATTTCAAAAAAATAAAAAAATATAGGAAAAAGAGTAGGAGCATGTAAGTTACATGCTCCCAAGGAGTGCACTCCTTTTTCCCTAAAAAATATTAGGCATTCATAGGTTAAAGTAAAAGAGATTTTTTTAGACGTGTGTGTCATCATTCCAAGTTTTCTCCTAATATTTGTATCTCTGTTTTGTTTTGCAGTTACACTTGAGCTCATGATTTTTTTCATTGCAAATTATAATGGAAATAACAGTACTTAATTTTCTTGTAAATTCTTAATTAACTAAAATATGATAATGGGTGAGTTGCAAAAAAAGTTGTTTAAAGAAACGCAATTTACATTTAGGTCCGGTAAAAATGAGAAGCTGCATTTTAATCCAAACTTTTAAAAAAATGGCGAATGGGTTTTCTCTTCTCCACGTCTCGACGGCGGTGAGGGCGCGGGTCGTCGTTCCCCTCCCAATACTCTCACATGCGGTGGTGGGCGCCGGTGGCGGAGAAGAAAAGGACCGCGATCACTGCAGCCGCGAGGTCCCATTCGCAACTCATCAAGACAGGAGCAGCCGCGGGCATCTCCGCATGGAACGCCGTCCTCACCACCTACGGCAGATGTCTCGGCCTCGACCACGCCCTCAAGGTGTTCGACGAAATGCCCCACCGAGACACCGTCTCTTGGAACGCTCTTCTTGCTGCCCACGTCCACTCCGGAGAGCACAACGCCTCTTTCGGCCTCTTCAGAACTATGATGGCCAGAGGACTCCCTTTGGATTCCTACGCTCTCGGCAGCTTGCTCAAGTCGGTTGTTTCCTTCGGCAACAACGATATGGGAGCAATGTTGCACGGATTGGTTCTGAAAGCCGGAATTATTTTGGACGTGTACGTCGCAAGTGCATTGCTCGATGGTTACGTGAAATGTGGTAGGATGTGTGACGCGCTGTTGTTCTTTGATGAGATGCCTGTTAGGAATGTGGTGTCATGGAACACGGTGATCACCGGTTATGCGCGGATGGGTCGGAGAGACGAGGTGTTTTGGTTCTTTCGGATGATGGAGGAAGTGGGGATTGTGCCGGATGAGGCTACGTTTGCTAGCATGCTCACCTTGTTGGATGCTCCAAGATTTAGAAAGGAGTTGATGCAGTTGCATGGGAAGGTGGTTAAATATGGTTGGGTTAGAGATACCATAGTCTGTAATAGTGCAATCGTGGCCTGGTCGCTTTGTGGGTCGATTGGAGACGCGGAGAAGATTTTCGAAGACATGGATGGGATCCAAGATTTGGTGACGTGGAACTCGATGTTAGCGGCTTGTGCATTATGTGGCTTCATGGTCAGAGCGTTTGAGCTTTTTGTCCACATGAAGGAAGTTGGTTTGGAGCCGGATGTGTATAGCTTCACTAGTATGATGAGTTTGTGCTTTGGTAAGGAGCATTTTGTTCATGGAAGATCATTGCATGGATTAGTTGTGAAGAAGGGGCTAGACCGCTCGATCCCTATCTCGAATTCTCTCGTGGCAATGTACATCAAAGGTGGTGATGTGTGTACAATAGAGGAAGCATTCAAAATTTTTAACTGGATGGAGGTGAAAGACAGTGTCTCATGGAATACGATGTTGACGGGGCTATCACAAGGTGGGTTTAGTGATGAGGCTATGAGGTTCTTTTGTAGGATGCACTCTTCGAATTTGGAGATTGACCACTATGCTTTTTCTGCTGCATTACGTTCTTGCTCAGATTTAGCAGCTCTCCAATTGGGCATGCAGGTACATGGTTCAGTTATGAAGTTGGGCTTTGAGATTAATGATTTTGTTGTTAGCTCATTGATTTACATGTACTCAAAATCAGGTGTCATCGACAAAGCTCGTAGGACTTTTGATAAGTCGAATAAAGACAGTTCCGTGAGTTGGAATTCAATCATTTTCGCATATGCACAACATGGCCAAGGTCACATCGCTCTTGCTCTCTTTTCGGAAATGCAAAAGCAGCATGTAGCTCCTGACCACATTACATTCGTAGGACTTTTGTCTGCTTGCAGTCATGTTGGCCTAATCAAGGAGGGAAATCAGATTCTTGAGACTATGGATAAGGTCTACAAGATTCCGCTTAGAATGGAGCACTATGCATGTGCAGTTGATCTCTTTGGACGGGCTGGGCGCCTTGAGGATGCAAACAGACTAATCGCAAACATGGCATTTGAACCCGATGCGACGGTCTGGGTGACCCTCTTGGGTGCTTGTAGAGTACATGGTGATATCGAGTTGGCAAGTGAGATAGCAAGGCACTTGCTAGTGCTAGAACCCCATGAACACTCTACATATGTTCTCTTATCCAACTTGCACTCTAGTCACAAATTATGGGAAGGGAGATCGATGATTCAAAAAGCCATGAGAGAGAGAAGATTGAGTAAGGTTCCTGGTTGGAGTTGGATTGAGGTTCAAAACAGAATCCATGCTTTCAATGCTGAAGATAGATCTCATGCTCAAGCGGAAAAAATCTATTGTGTGTTGATGGAGTTAATAGAGAAGTTGGAGAGGATAGACAGCGATGACGATGTTGACTTCATGACACAACATGTGCATCTCAGTTAAGATCAGGGTACTTGCAAGCTTACTTCATAGGCTTAGATTCAATCAGTTCCATTTGTCAAAAAAAGTTCTTGTGTTAAAGAATTTGGTGTCATATGGGCACCATGAACGTTACATACTTGGTGCTTGTTACTCATTTTGATCTAATTTACCAAATCAAGTTCTTCAAAGACAGGATCAGGATCTGAAATTCCATAGTTGGTCTGGAAATCTAGACCATTCGATAAGACTAAAGCAAGCACACAAGTTATGATGAAGCTGGCACAAGCACACAGGATACTGGAAAATTTATGGGAAGAAGATTCATGGTACTTCCAACAGATTTGGTTTTCCCAACTGGTATCTGCTGGAGACTGTTCATTCAGCTGCGCCTGGTGTGCCACCTCAAGTTGTTCTCATTGCAGCAACAACATGGCTTATGATTTGTTTTGATACTGTTACCTGAAGGACAACTAGTGTCGAATTTACAACAGTTCGAGGAGGATGATAAAGTCATCAAGTATAACACAAACATACACACAGGAGAAGGAAATTTCAAGGGAGCTTGTCTTTGTAGCTGTTATACCTCGTGATGAGTGGGATTCTGCATTAACATATTTGAGGTACGATTATATTGTTTTCTTCACAATTTTTATCTTGCTTGCAAACAAACCTGCTAAACATGCAAAAACATCGAAGAAGTCAAGCTTAGATCTTTATATAATCTCGACTTTGTTATTATAAACAAGGAAGATTTTGTAAAGCTTTATATAATAGGGTTAACAGATTCACAGCCAAGATCCATTTACCCAGTACAAGGATCGTAACTAAACACTTGTATAGTCAGGACCCGGGAAATTTCTATTTCCAATCAATTGTCTTCCACTTCTTCTCCGGTAAAAAATGGATGGATATTGCTGAACTCGGGCTAAAGATGTTGCAGTCACAGGAATAGGCAGTGCCTGGCAATTCATGCTTCTGTTTTTGAGTTAGTTTTTCATGCTTTCACGAGGGTTTCTTTCTTTACATTTTAATTTGCATTCATCAAGTTATTACATCTAGATGAAGATATTTTACTGATATATAAAAAGGTAATTACTATATAATAAATCCTAGGAGAAACTCTTGCTAGTAATATGCGGGTAACAATTGAAAACCAGACAATTATTCTTGGCATGTTTGGCTCTTCACGATTGTTTGCTGTAAACTGTTGACGAATTCTAGTGTACAAACCAGGGGGAATTCATCTGTCTACTTTCTGGACCAGCTTTAGCTTTCTCGTTTTGGTTCTGCTATCTTCTCTTTGTTGGTATAATCATGGGAGCCGATGGAATCATGTGAGTATCCACAACATGTGAAATATGGAGATAATTCTAGAAAAACACGTGATCTTCCACAAATGGAAAGAACATGGACTTTTTCTCATTCTATTTATATTATGGAGAGGCTGAATTCTTCTGGCAACGTGCACGCTTATAGTTATCTGGCTTTGATCTATTGCAAACTATATGGAGCAGGTTTTTGACAACTCTTTATGGCTGCCTTGTGTTACAAACTGACAAGCTCGGTTTCGCCACTTATTATGTGGTGCAATGAAGATTTCACCACTTTCTAGTGGTTTACCCGTCTGGTGAACTGGAATTTCTGTTGAAATCATTTTGTTTTTGTATGTATGAATAAATAAAGCTGATGGGAATTCTTCCTTATCCCATTAGAGATGAGATTTTTTCTTTGGTTCATATCTTATGAATGGTTTGTTTTATCTATTTACAATTGTAAACTGAATAACCTTTCTCTACTTCATTGGTTTATCATGATACAGATTTCTATCAGAAAAAACTGAGATAGCATCAATACAGGTGCAAAATCCTTTGATGATGTTTTGGCGTCATGTATGGCATCAGTGATGTATATGCATCATGATCTGCTCAGTATATGTGAATACGTTCAAGTAGCTGTAGAAGATGGAAGAAATTAACCATATGAGAAATTCGAAAAAATGCATTCTACCTAACAACCACCAGTTTTCCTTGACATTTAGTACAAATTATGATTCTTGTACACTAATAGAAGAGAAACCGCGAACATGTTCTCCTTTTAAGCTGATTGACTGAATGAATCATTGACAACTTCTTTTCTTGTTAATAGATTATGGAATGATCTTATTAACTCTTACACTACAACCATTAGATAAGGGCATGTATTAAGTAGAGCAAGAATATAGGGATTGCGGTGTAATTACAAAGATATTAGGAGCTATGAACTTATTGTGTCATTGGACACGATTTTAGGGATTTTAATATTTAGCTAGTGTTTTAAAGGAAGACTAAAAATAGAAATGCAGTACAAGGTAAGATATTGAGAGATGTACATATACATAATGCATTTTTCTTTGAGAACTAGTATTGTACTCATTAATATGCTCAAGAACTCACGAGGACAACATTGCAACAACGTCGAACCGTGTTTTTTGTGCAAGCTCCAACAAGTTAAACAAACCATCATAGAGGTTTTTTTACAAGGGCGAATCATGTTGTCAAAAGTGCAATGGGAAAATGGGTGCGCTTACATCTTCTCTCATATGAGGCATCTTCTTTTGTTGGGTAACTGAACCTGAATAGAGGTCTCCTCAAACGAATCATGATGTAACCTCTTAAAAAGGATTTGATTTTAAAATGTGGCTCCAAATATGAGGCATCTTCTCTCATATGTATACTATTTTCAAGTTTCAACTTTTACCGACGACTAACATATTGATAACAATAGAGTGCTGCTGACCATCGTCCCCTCTTATTGGATAAATGGTGGATTGTTACGTATACACGTGGAGGTAAATGGTCTATACCCGAAGCAAAGGCGGTGATGATATGCATACTACTACTAGTATAAAATTATAGTTGTTTAGTCGATAACTAAAAAATATATATTGTAGGTTCGTTATAGGAAGATGTATGCGAAAAGGTTTGGTGCCCTTGAATCTGGAGAGGAATTGGACCTTGACCCCAGCTTATGGCAAGAAGTTCTTAAAGAGCGTGAAGTGGGACGTAATAGAAGGCAGACTTTGGGTGGTTTGCTGCCCAAGTTCTCTTCCTCTTCTAATTCAACTGGAGCCTCTAGTTATTTTGGGAAGACAACAATGTATAACACACCAGCATCTCAGTCAGATACATAGATGTATCTGAGGATGAGTTTAGACAACTATCAGAGGCCGTGAATTCACCTGTCAATATAGTCGGTAATATATCTTTTGGATTGCAAAACTTATCTTTTGGATTGGTCTCTTTGATGGAGGATGTAACTTTTTTGAGGTATTACTTATATTCTTAGTTATGTATTAGTATAGACATTGATTCACTTTTCTAACATTTACAATAACTTTTTTTGCTTCTTAAAAATAATAGAACTACAATTTCGAAAGGTCATGAGGTGGAAAATGAGGATGAAGAGGAACATGGAGAAGAGGGGGAGGACGAGGATGATGCCACAACATATAGAGTCTTACGTCACAAAGGGGTTGTGATCTCGGAGCGTACATAAAATAAAAACAACTCCAAAAAAATATGAGAGGAAGGACAATGGGAAGGGAAAGGCAAAGGAAGGGTTTTTTTCAAAATGGAGGAACAAGAAGTTTTGATGCCAAAACTTGTAATGTTAAGAACTTTAGTGTTTGAATGTTAGCTTTATATTAGTTTTGAACTTTATCTTTCTATTATCTTGAACATGTAACTTTTTAAATACATTTGCACTTTTATCATCTTGCTTACATATATTAAAGTGCATGTTGAAATTTGACTTTTTACAAGTAAGATTGGTTCTTATTAAAGATGATTGTATTAGGTTGTAATTAAAGGTTGGAAGATCTCAAGAGGTTTGGATGATTATATTAGCTTCTACTATATTAGATTGTATTATACTATAGGAGAATCATACAATGTAGGTAGTCACTGGTTATTTTTTTATTTAGACAACGGAGTTTGGGATTACATTGTTATTACTTTGCTACCACTGTCACAACAATACAGTAGTCATGTGGTCGCAGATTAATTGGTGTGTGGTGGCGGAAATAAAATCTGCTACTACATGTCCACTATCTTGCTACTATAGTGGTAGCAAAGTAGTCGTTAGATGGTCGTGATTATAAAATATTGATGGTCAAGTGGTATTTACGTGGTTGTTGATATGGTCTTCTTGTGGTGGTATTGTGATCGTCACGTAGTGGGCCTCTAATCGCGACTTAGACAACAACAGGTGACATAACTGCGACTATATATCGACTCTCATCGACTACATGTGCGACTACACAACGATTACAATGTAGTCGCTAAAAATTAACGACCATTTTGGGGTGACCACATATTTCGCTACTTCATGTGATCGTAAATGGTCGTTGCGATCACGTTGACACCACGTCACCACAACTTTGCTACCATATTAGTAGTCGCAAATTTTGTATTTTCTTATATTGTGAATTCATATCAGCAAAAAAAGTTGAAACTGCAATATAATTAAATGGGTTCCTTGTATATTTATATCCCTCCTAAATTCTGCAATACCAATTATGCCCCTCTTTTTTGCATTATCAGTTGTGTCCCTACTTTCTTGCACCAGTATCACTTGTGCCTTTTCATTAGTTTACCGGTCAATATTGCAAATCATAAAAAAAAATTTAGCATGATATCCCATCTATGTTGACTATGTTTGACTATCACATGGCAGCCATTTATTGGAGGGACATACTTTCCTCTTCTTTTCTTCTTTTTCTTCCTCCTTTCTTCTACAGGGGAAATACACCCAACCGCCTTGAAAGCCTCATTTTCCTCCTTCACGGCCTCCATCTACTCTCCATCCACAGGTCCCTCTCTGAAGTAGTTGGTGGATGTCTTTCTTTTCTTGGTCCGATGTTAGAACAACATATGGGTTCGCTTCCAGCACTATCTCATGCTCAAGGTCGACGCACTGGGGAGGAAGGCAAGCTAAAGTGGGCAGTTGAGAGGGGGCAGAGGAGGTGAGGGTTGGGGGCTCAGGTCGAAGGTGGAGAAGGCGGTGGGCTTGTTTCAGAGGGGGAGGGGGTTAGAGGAGGCAGGGACTGAAGGAGTAGGGGGTTGGAGGGCTCGGGTGATGGAGGGGGCTAAAGGAGGTGGGGCCAGCAGAGGAGGGTGTCGGAAGGCTCAGGACGAAGGAGGTAGAGGCAGAGGAGGAGGGCGAAGGAGGTGGGGGTGGCGAAGGAGGGGGTTGTAGGAGGAGGAGGTGGTGGGTTACGAAGGAGGAAGAGGAAGAAGATAAAGAAGGTGTTTAAAAATTACACATCTATCTTAAGTATTGTTTATAATTACCCTTGTGTCTAAAAGCCTAGCCTCAAATATATAATATAATATATAGTAGAGATTGTATAAAATATTATATAAAATGCGGAAAAATATATCTTCGGGGTGGGATGTTTCTTCGAACTTATTCTTTATCATCATGTGTTCTTAAGCGGCCTTTGTCTCTCAATCCATCTTTCCGGGACTTGATCTCATACCGTACCATACGTACTAGAGAGGAATGAATATTGCTTCTTACATTCATGCCAGCTGTTGTATCTCTATGGCTTGCTTCCCACTATGTATTCGAGGCCTCCAACCAAGGCATCTAACCTAATCGCACTCCTTATCTCAAGACTTTTTTTTTCCACATAATAAGCTTGGCCCGATTTTCATTCTCACTCGGTAGAAGTCAAAGTCAACAAATCAGTTCACTTCTTAGCTTATCGGGTCTAGATAGAGAGTTTGCCCTCCCCTCTTGCTACTCATATGTCTACCGCAGAGCAGGAGTGCCACACACGAGTGGAGGATCCCCTCTCCTATTGAAGCGGGAGATGTCAGATTGGCTATTGAATATACATCCATGTTTTTTTGGTTCCACGCAGACTAAGCAGCCGAAGTAAGATGGAAGTAACTAGCCAACTGGGTGTAATATCGATGAATGGACTCTTTCTCAACCCCTATGGATCTCATATTCCCCTGCAAAGGGTTAATGTTCGTTTGATACATGGATGGACGACAACAAACCCAGAGAGCACAAGTCATAAAACTACAAGAAGATAGGGGCACGATAGATATTACAAAAAAGGAAGGATGTAACTGATATTGCATAAGTTAGAAGAGACATAAATGTAAAAAAAATCTAATTAAATTACATCTAAATTAACAATATATATCACCCATTCTTAATTTAAAATGAAAAACAAAATCTATAAAAACATTCAAATGAAAATTTATGAATTACGAAACTTAATATAGGCCATATTATGTATATTTTTGAGACGTGGATATACACATGATAACTTATGGATTCTACTACTAATTTGTTCAATTATGTTAATTTTGCTTGATTGTATTAACAAAAATGTGAGAGAGAAGAAAGCGGGGAATCACATATATACTACATCTGCCTATCTTCCTCTATCGTCGTACAAAATAAATAAATGTTCACCTATTCACTGGGTTATCAAGGAGGCCCCTCTAGCAGAGTCATTTCCAGGGTAGTCCTTCTAACATTCATTTCTGAGTTATTGCAACCTTAAGCTAGCTTGAGACTTTCTGGTACTAATTTACGAGCTACCTTTCTTTGTGGATATTAATTTCCCCTTGGGCATTTTTGAGTTCCCCTCTAATTTGTAAATGGGATATCTCATTCATTCTCACCGCCTCTAAGAATTTCAGGTATGAATTTCTCTCTACGAAGGACCGAGATGACTTTTTTTTATCAGAGAGCGTCCTCTCCATGTTAGGGGCTGCAAAAAATCAAAGCTGATGAGGTTATCCTAAAAAGGGAATACAGTCTATCGAAGCAAGCTCTTTCACGACCCTTTTTTATTCACTTTCCATATTTTATGGTATCTGAGACCTCCTATCTACGTCATATTTTCGATCGATTTCCGAATGGGACTGGGGAGCTAAGGGGTCAATCTCCGAGTAAACTAAAGGAAGGCAACCCCTATACTAATAATGCATCCCCCCCCCCCCCCTCAATATTGGGCACCACTGAGACCTGCCTTAGAGGGACGTTAGCAACGGTTTGTTTCGTGGCCTCGACACTCGAGTGAGCCACCTGGTGGTGTGGTATGGAGTGATTTTTTTTTTTGAAAAGGTACGTGGCGTATTCACGAGGGACTGCCAGTGAGTTACTGGAGGAAGGTGGGGATGACGTCAAGTCCGCATGGCCCAATGGGAAGCAAGGTTGCAAGGCATAATGAATCTAGAAAAATTGCTCAGTTCAAATTTTTCTCCGCAACTCAGGAACATGAAGTTAGAATCACTAGTAATCATGGATCAACATGTCGAGGTGAATATGTACCCAAACCCCATACATCACACCATGGGAATAAGAACAGGTTTCACTCAAAGTATCGGGAGCAAGCATTCCTTATGTGTACCACGGGGCCCACTAGAAATTATGGATTTTTTTATTAATGTTTCTTAATGACCCATAGCTTCATTGTATTAACAAAAAGTTCTATGGATTTTTTGTTATTAATGTTCCTCAATGATCCATAAAATATGTAATTCTACTTATCAACTATAATGAGAAAGTTGAGCTATATGCGTGCGTGCGCAAGTGCAATCTGCACTTGTGCTTGTGCGCACATGTGTGTGAATGTGAAGTTATCATTTTATAAATTGTTTATCATTCTCGCACAAGATAAGAATTTCAGCTTGAATGATAGCTTGGTTACATCGAAAAGGATATGTTTGCAAATATCAGCCTTGAAGAAATTATTCAATGAATTCAAACTATCAAATCTCGTGAAGAAACGATAGAAAAACTAGTTTGAAAAAGAGTTATAACATGCTCTTTTTGTATTGTGATTAGTTTACGTGTTAGTTGATTTTACTACATTAATAAATTAATGGTTGTGTTCCAATTTGTGCATCCTATATCAAATCTTGGCTCCATTCCTGCCTCAGGCCTCTTCACACAGTTACAAGCGAAAGGGCAAAAGTAAGGCAAGGCAATATTCTAACAGAAGGATATCAAAATCTGCAAGTGCAATTACACAACTTCTAATAGCGGCACGACTAACACTTGCATCAATATTCTGCACATTGCAATTTATTTCTAATAAGATACGTCATTACACATGGATACCAGGTGCATATTCCATGCTCCAAAGGTGGATCTCGCTAAATTTCGATAATGATTTTATACATTGTACTGATTGATACAAGAGAATTATACCGCCAGGGTAATCTGGAAATTTTGTTCAACAAAGCCGGCTATCGTGAGATCCAAAAATGGCGCATGCACTGCAAGGAACTGTACATTATGCGTCACTCAAACAAGTAGTAGTCCATATCCATACAGGGTGAGTTAGCAAAAAAAGGTAATTTTCCTTCACTCATCTTCATCCTTGTCTAGAGAGGCAGATAAGAAGCTGAGAATGAAGGGGTCAAGTTCACCTTCAAGGACAGCATCGGGATTCGAAACTTCGTAGTTGGTTCGGAGATCTTTGACCATCCGATAAGGCTAAAGCAAGCACACAAGTTATGATGAATCCAGTCACATAGGATACTGAAAAATTGGTCGGAAGAAGGTTCAGAGTGCTTACATGCAAGACATAAGTACGGATTTGGTTTCCCCAACTGATATCTGTTAGAGACTGTGTATGCTCAGCCTTCATCTGCGCTTGACGTGCCATCTCAAGTTGGTCTAACCGTGACTGCAGCACCAGCATGGCAGAAGATTTGTTCTGGTGCTGCGACCTGAAGAACAATTAGAGTAAATTTTACAACGGATCGATGAGGGTGATAAAGCGCATCAAGTAAAACACAAGCATACATATAAGTGAAAGAAACTTCAAGAAAGATTGCCATTGTACCTGGCTAGCAAGCAAAACTTACTAACATGCAAAACATTGAAACGAGTTATGGTCTCTACGCTCAAACACTTTCTGACATCGAAGTATTCACAGCTCTATCTGTCTTCCAAAAGTATTTGGCTTTAATCATTGGAAATAATACCACTCCAGTTCTTCACATACAATGAACATTGCAAAACACAAATGGTCCTTCCAATACTAGTAAAATTCAAAAATCCCACCACAGCACAGTTCAACAGGTCTTGACAATCGACTTTGGAAAGAAAAAAATCGCACAAACTGCAACTATCCGGGTGCACATGTGAGTTCCATTAGTATTTCTCCAGGTTTACCGATAGATTTCCTGGGTTATTATCAAAACTCAATCTAGAAAATATTCAAAAATCAGACACCAGAATAATGAGCTACATCATTGGATAAGGATATTCATATCCTTAGCACTGAGATAGGAGCTACTGAATTGGAACAAACTACCTCAGAAAACCTCACAACTAATAACGTTCTATATATGTGACCTATACAACCTTTCCGACACCCATTATAAACGAAGGCTTACAGCTAAAGGGCAGAAAGTTACAAACGGGATGAGAATAATGCACTGAGGAAGGTTTTTCTTTGCTCAATGGACTTCCAATCGCTATACGACTTCACCTTGTTTTTCTTCTCTATCGTGGAATAGACCATATACATATCTGATTTTTTTCCTGTGATTCTATGAAGGTTATCCTTATATTTGAGAATGTAAGCCCTCAAAGCTCATAGCTTCAGCTGGATAGAAAGGACTCCTCAGGGGCATACTCTTGTTTGTTTTGGTGCTTAGTCAACTAGGTTTGAAAAGGAACAACCTTCGGTTTGGCGTCAATTGGAGAAGGTAACCATCCTGCATTTACTATATATATTGATGCGATCCAGTATTCAGAAATTTAGAGTATCAATATTGTGCAGTATTTATTATTTTTAAAATTCCCTACTACATTATTATAATAACTAATATTAATAGAAGATCTCAAAATACACATTGGATAAGTCAGTTCAAAACAAATTAAGAGTCATTTTAGATATCTTCAATTGGAACTTGTTTTAGGTACTTATTGAATAGTCGTATTGATTGGAAAGAAAATTTGGAATTGCATTGATCAACCCATTCAACCCCATTTCAGTGGAACCCGACCACTCATCCTCTAATTAGAACTATAGATAATAACATTAATAATTAGAACTATTATAAAAGTAAAATAAAGAATCAATGTCAAATGTCTGAGATGCTACACTAGATAGGAACTGGAAACCGAGTTGAACCCTTCATCCAGTGCAATTATATGGTGTTAAGGCAAAGGGACACCAACCTAAGGGAAGGTGTCCGTCCAAACACAAGCCTTGCACAAGCACTACCCACGAATCTCATTGTCGCTTCTCTTCTTTCCCATGTCCACAATATTTTGTTTGCATTAATTGGTATCAAAGCATGGCTAACGAATCATCCTTACAATTCCAGAATATTCAATATTGGCAGACGAAGATTGGGTTAAGCCCCATAGATTATAGATTGCATGCATACAGATGCAAGCTAAAGAATGAACTTATGTAAAATAGTTCAAGACTGGATCCACATGCCTCGATCAAGACGCCACCGCGTGGCCTATTCCTTGATGGAAATGCCAATGCCACCATCCCCATCACCGGAGAAGCTGGTTACATCCCGAGATTAGCTGGTAACCTTCTCCACAACCTCAGTGGCACTTGTTGCCTGCCAGCATTCAGAACTGATGCAGCTTTCAACATCACTATCAGCGCCAATGATAACTTCCTCAACTCATTACACTATTCACTTTCAAAGCAAACAACTCCCCCCTCCCCCAAAAAAATTCATGTCACCTATCATACTGAGCGCCCACCATCTGAAGCGGCATCCATCTTTGTCTAGCTCGACTGCCGGAAAAGCTACAACACCCTTAATTACTGCCACCTTCCTTTATGGAAAAGGAGGAAACACAACTAGGGGTTTTCAAGTTTCCTAACAATTTCTGAAAATCAAAAGTTCTACAAATCTATGAATTTCTTATTCAAGGGGAAGAAATTCAGTCATGGCAATAACTGCTCTTTATTTGAAAAGGAACATTCGAGATTTGAATACACTTTGACATAACTCTTCTCATTCTTCGCGTGTTTCCCCTTTTTTGCCTCAAAAAAAAACTTCCCGTTCTGCGATTCTAGGTGTTGTGAATCGCAGATGCAAACACGATCAAACAAGCAAGGTGCAAACACATGGATTTACAAGGTTTACCCGTAACTGGGCTACTTCCTTGAGCGACGGCGATCAGTTTTCACTATGTGGAGAAAGAAGAGAATACAGAGGATACAAAGAACCCTGACCCTAGGGAGTTTATATAGTACTCCCATGCAGACAGATCCCTAGAAAACAAATCCAAATACCTGAATATAAATAAAACTGCTTATAAAAAAAATTCATCGGGGGCGCTACCCCCACGCCCTCCACAGGGGGGAGCGCATTTGCTCCCCCCTAAATCCCCGTCACTGATCACTCAATTAGACCCTCGTCTTGTTGGGGTATGGTACGACAGGAGGGGGTGCATACGAGGTTCTTCAACCTGGGTCAGATAGTTAGGATTAAAGGCATGTCAACACTAAGGATAGAGAAGTAGGGAGTGTGGTGGTGGATCACTTTACGCGGTTCAGCCAGAGGAAGAGAGATAATAGTTAAATTGTCTTAGCATCGAGCTGTCATGTCGGGGATGGAGCATGGGGTTGATTCAAGATTTGGAGATCATATCATTGATGCTATAGGTAAGTTGAATGTTGATGGTTCCCCTAGGATGTGGTGAGTGTTAATGTTAATTGTTATGGAGCTATTTAGCATGGTTTGTAATGCTTGTTTTAAAATGGTAAACATGACCCTTATTTTTATGCTATGCTTTGTAACTGATGTTGTCAGAAGAGTATAAGATCTTCAAGCCCATTGGAGGACTTTAAGCCCATTGGACTATCAAATGCCATCTACTTGATTGTGGCAAAGCACTCAGCAAATAGACTTTGGAAAGTCCTCTGAGATCTCATTAGACCTAGCATGTTGCATTTGTTCCCGGCAGAATCATGGTTGCCATATGAGATGTTTGTTGATTTTAGTTGAGGTAACAGTGCCCATAAGGCTGAGTGATGGAGAGATCAAAGGAAATGAGGAAGAAGAGCCATGTGTAACGTTTATGAAAAGTGGATTTCTTCAAAGCACGTGGTTCTGTGGATTGAAGGTTCCATTGGTCATCACTTTATAAAAGGGGTTTTCCAAATACATGGATTACATGGATGAAGATGTATGCGGGAGCATCTTACTCAATGTTGGCTAATTCCGATCCTAGAGGGGGGGTTACCTCTTACACAATCCATTTTTATCATTGCAACATATGCATTAGCTGTGATTGTTGGTCAAGCCTTTTGTCAGAGGACTTTTGGTGGGTATTTTTCATATATTGCAATATGCTAATGATATAAAATTTTTCATTGAAGAGTGTGTTATAGACGCAAATGAGATCTCCACTCTAGTTGAGATTTTGTGTGAGCCATCTAGCCTCAAAGTGAATCAAGAGAAATGTATTTTTGTTCCTTTTGGCATGTCAAAAGCTTTAGATATGGAATGTAGAAAGATTCTGGCCACAGCATATAGGAGTTTATCCCTTCTTGGGGTTTCTGTTTGGGGACAAACTCATAGAATTCGACAAGGCACCCAAGATGGAGTAGAAATTGACTAGGCGGAAGGTCATGTGTCTGACAAAAGTGGGAAGTTGATGCTTCTTAAGTTGGTTCTTGCAGTTTTACCCATGTTCTTCCAGTCAGCACACACATTATCAATGGGGTTGCATATGCAACTTGAGAGTAGATATCATGATGGCAAGTTTTTTTGGTCAAGCTGTGGCTAACAACAACAACAAAAAACCTTTTTTCCCATATTAAGTAGGGTCGGCTACATGGATTTTTTGCCTCCATTCAAGATCTATCTCGGATCATGCTCGGGCTTTGATCCAAAAAACTAAGATCCCTTTGTATAGTCTCATTCCAACACTTCTTGGGCCTTCATCGCCCTCTCTTAGCCGGTTCAACATCCTAAAACTCGCATCTCCTAACCGGTGCATCAATTGACTCCTTTGCAAATGACCAAACCACCTTAAACGGTTTTCTTGCATCTTATCCTCGATCGAAGCTACACCAACTTTCATTCCGATTGCATCATTCCGAATCCAATCTTTATGTGTGTGTGTGTGTCCACACATCCACCTTAGCATTTTCATTTCTGCTACTGCCATTCTCTCCACAAGTCTATGGTTCACAGGTCAACATTTAGATCCACAGAGCATAGCATGTCTCACAGCTGCTTTGTAAAACTTTCCTTTGATTTTGAAAAGAATTTTCTTATCACAGAGAACAACAGAGACTCCTCTCAACGTTAGCCAGCCTGCATTTATTCTATTAGTAACATCACCATCAATTTTCCCATCATGTTGCAAAATAGATCCCAGATATCTAAAAGAATCTCTCTTCTGAATGTTGTCGTCACCAATCTTCACTTCGATTCCTTCATCATTGCTTCCATCAAAAGTACACTCCGGATATTCAGTCTTAGCCCTACTTATACGAAGTCCTTTAGTCTCCAATGCATGTCTCCAGACCTCAAGCTTCACATTTACTCCATTTCTAGTCTCATCAATTAACATAATATCATCAGCAAATGACATATACCAAGGTATCTCATCCTGAATGTGACTTGTCAACTCGTCCATAATCAAAGTAGAAAAGAAATGGACTCAAAGTTGAACCTTGATGTAAACCAATGTTGATGTCAAAATAGTCAGTCCTCCTAGACTAGATCCTTACACAAGATAAAGCCCTATCATACATATCTTTTATGAGGTTAATGTATAGGACATTTACTTGTCTCTTCTTCAATACTCTCCACAATATCTCATGTGGGACGGAATCATATGCCTTCTCCAAATCAATAAAAATCATATGGACGTTCTTCCTAGCTCTATAAATCTCCATTGTTGTCCTCGGTAAATAGATGGCTTCAATAGTTGAGCAACCTGGCATGAATAAGAATTAATTTTCTTTTACTTTGGAAATTTACCTCAACCTTCTTTCGATCACACGTTCCCAAATTTTCGTAATGTAACCCATCAGCTTGATACCTCAGTAATTTGAACACTTTGAATGTCCCTTTTGTTCTAATAAAGAGGCATCAAGATACTTCTCCTCCAATCTTCAGGTATTTTCTTGCTTCACCAAATAACATTGAATAAATTTGTAAGCCAAGTCAAACCACGCTCACCTAAAACTCTCCATACTTCTACATGAATGTCATCGGATCATACACCTTTCCCAACTCTCATATAACCTTCATAGCCTCCTTTACTTCCTTTCTTTGTATTCGTCTATAGCTTACCCGATTAAAGTAACTTTCACTAATAGCTAGATTACCCAAAGTGATCTCTCTATTTTCTTCCCCAATGAAAAGCTTATGGAAATACTGCTTCCATCTGGTCTCTATATCCTTCTGAGTAACAAGCACGCGACCTTCCTCATCCTTAATGCATCTCACTTGAGAAAGGTCTTTGATCTTTCTTGTGCTTACTTTGGCCAACCTGAATATATCCTTCTGGCCCTCCTTAGGGCCTGTTTGGTTGCAGGGTTGGACAGGGTTGGCCCAACCCTGGTTACTATTCACAAGGGTACTTCCTCCTCACATATTACTATTCACTCACCCCAACCCAGCCCAACCCAACCCAGTCCAACCCAGCAACCAAACAGGCCCTTAGAGTCGAGACTTTTGTATAAAACTTCATAAGCTTTTGACTTAGCTTCGCTTACAGCCTTCTTTGCTTCTCCTTCGCTATTTCGTAATTTGTGACAGTTTACTCTGTTCTATCCTTAGACAGAGCTTTAAAGCATGCTCTTTTAAATTTGAGCTTCTCTTGCACCTCTCTACTCCACCATCAAGTATCCTTTTGGCCTGAAGCTCCTCCCTTTGACTTGCCTAGCATCTCTTTGGCTACCCTTCGGATACAAGATGCAACCGCCTCCTACATCTCATTTGCACTTATGCTACAATCCCAAGATAAGTCTTCTAAAACCTTCTCCCTAAAACTTGATTGCTTCAGTTTGAGATTCAACCATCTAGTTCTAATGATCTTGGAAACCCTCCTTTTCTTTACCAGCCCTTTTATTTGCACATCCATGACTAACAAGCGATGTTGGATTGTCAAACTCTCTCCTGATATTACTTCATTCTTTGCAACACAATCGATCTCTTCTCCTCAATGCAAAATAATATGTGTTCTAGTCGAGCCACTCTTATAAGTAATTAAATACTCCTCCCTCTTCCGGAAGAGAGTGTTTGCTATGAAAAGATAATAAGCTGTTACAAAATCCAGAATGGTTATTCCCTCTTCATTTCTATTCCAGAAACCATGGCCTCCATGAACACTAGCATTCTCTGAAGCATCCTTTCCCACATGTCAATCAAGATCTCCACCCAGGCAAATCATCTCTGTTTGTGGGATTCCTTACAAAATCTTATTCAGATCCTCCCAAAAAACTTGTTTAATCCTTTCATCTAAACCAATTTATAGTGCATAAACTAAGATGAATTTCTTCTTCAAGCACCAATTTTAGAAAATAATCCGATCCCCGAATCTTTGCACCTTGTGTGTGTGGCTAAGTTGAGGGATTATGTGTGTAGCTTGGGGCATGGTTTCAGATTTCGCAAAATTTCGACGGGTTTCGACAAGGAATCGAAATCTCGAGCGAAATGGCGATAGAGGGTAGTTTTCGGTCATTTCTTCACAAATGGTGGTCGACATGAGCGAAATTTCGTCGAAATTTCGAGGAAATATCGTATCGACAGGGTATCGATACGATATCCGAAATCGATATTTAAACCCTTGGCTTGGGGTTTAGTCAGTGTTGTAAAAGTCCCCCGACTGGCCCGACTAGTAGTTCCGACTAGTCTAGTCAGTAGGGTGGCCGACCGAGTACCGACTAATTCTGACTAGACACACTAGTCGATCAATTTTTGCTTGAAGATACCATATTTTTATATGTTTTTGTTTTTTTATATTCAAACTTATTATAATATGCTTAGTGGTTTATTTAAATTCTTATATTTTTTTGTATTTTATTATGATAGTATAAAAATGTACAAAATCTATGTAAATATATGAATAAAAATGAGTTATATATTTAAAATAATCATTAAATTCAAAGCCGATTAAAGTCCGACTAAATCCGATTAGTCGTCCGACTGTCGATTAATCCTTAGTCAGTGACCTGACCGACCGACCGAGTACCGACTACCGACTTTTACAGCTTTGGGTTTAGTCATGAAGCTTCTTGAAGAATCTGGTTTGGGAGCTTTGAAGCTCCGGAAGATAAACAAGGTCCTGAATGAGCAGGGGTGACCTCAGGAGCAACAGGATGGCGTGAATGGCACAATGGCAGCTTGAATGATAAAGTTCATTCTTGCTCATAAAGTACGTGGTGAGACTTTGGAGTTAATGGTGGTCTGCCTTGTGTAGAACACTAAGGGTGTGTTTGGTACGCGAGTTAGAGTGGGTTAAACTGGTAGAGGGTAACCCATTTTTGTGTTTTGGTGTTTGGATGGAGGGTTAAACTGGGGGTGGGTTTGTTGTGATAGGATTGTATTGAAGTTTGGAAAAGTGGGTAGTTATTGCGATGTACTTGTATTAAATACCCTTGTATTGGGTTTTTATCACTTGTGCCCCTCCGAGATATCGCAATTTCAGTTATGCCCCTATCTTTTTGGTAATATCAGTTGTGCCCCTCACTTCTTTCTCCGTTATCACTTGTGCCCTTCCGTCAGATTGACTGTTAAAAAAATAAAATAACCATGGTTTATTCAAACCATGGTGTGGTTAAGAAGGGTATTATGGTCAGAATAAAATCAGGAGTGGATCTGGGGAGGAGGGGGCAGAGCATGGAGCTGGAGAGGTTGGGCTGGGGAAGAGGGGCAGAGCTGGGAGGAGATGCGGGCTGGGGAGGAGGTGCGAGCTGGGGAGGAGGCGCGGGGAGCTCGGGGCGGAGCTGGGAGGAGGTGCGGGCTAGGGAGGAGGTGCGGGGAGCTCGGGGTGGAGCTGGGAGGAGATGCGGGGCTAGGAGGAGGTACGGGCTGGGGAGGAGGCGCGGGGAGCTCGGGGCGGAGCTGGGAGGAGGTGCGGGGCTGGGGAGGAGATGCAGGGAGCTCAGGGGCGCCTCCCCTTCCCCCTGCTCCCGTGCCCCACTACTCCACCTCCACCTTCCTCTCCACCGACCTCCCAATCCCAGCGGCCGCGGTCCTGGATACCGCTACTTCGGCGCCGCAAAATGCCTTTCCGGTGTCCGCGAGCATTCCGACAAGCCCCCTGAGCTCTACAAGCGCCATACACGCTATGAGATCTACAAGCGCATCGATGCCACCTACTACGGCTACCGCGACGACGAGGACAACATCCTCGAGAAGCTCGAGGCCCCCGCCCAGGAGGAGATGCACGATCGAGCTGTCGCCGAGTGGGAGAGGGTAGAGGCCATCAGGAAGGAGGCTAGGGGCGAGGGCGATGAGGGGAGGGGTGCGGGGGGCGGAGTGGGGAGGTACGGGGGGCGAGGGGGACAAGGGGAGGGGGTGCGGGGGGTGGTGCAGGGGCGGAGGGCGCACCTCGAGGCAGGGGAGGAGGCGTAGGCGACCTAGGGGAGGTGCGGGGGCGGAGGACGCACGTGAGGGCGGGGGAGGAGGCGCAGAGAGGGGCTGGGGTGGTCAGGAGGAGCCGATGGAGGAGGAGGAGGCTGTAAGGAGGAAGAGAAGGGGGAGGAAGAGGAAGAGGATGTGGGAGGAGGAGGAAGAATAAGTGTCTGGACATTTCAGCCCAATTTTTAAAAGTAATTCCCATTGTGTCCTTAAAGTTAACGTCCGTTTGTATTGGAGATGGACGACAACTAACCCGAGGGGTACAAGTGATATATTAGCAAGAAGTGAGGGGCACAACTGATATTACCGAAAAGATAGGGGCATAACTGAAATTGCGATATCTCGGAGGGGCACAAGTGATAAAAACCCTTGTACTAAAGTTTGGAAAAGTGAGTAGTTATTGTAATGTGATTGTATTAAAGATTAGAAAAGTGAGTAGAAGTGGAGTAGTTTATAATTTTTACATGATATGATGGTATAATATATTATTTTTTGATGGAATTGATGAAAGAGAATTGATTTATTTAATTGATTAGAGAGAGAAAAAGTAGGATCTACGTAAGAGAGAGAAAGAATAGATTAACGAAGGTAAAACCCGCAAAGGGGGTTTAACCCCTTATCCGAACAAGAAGGAATTTACGGTGTTTTGTCATCTTTGGGGATTTTGGTTAGGACTATGAGAACACAGACAACTTTCTGAAGAGGTATTATTCTGTTGTTTTGAACATGACACCTTTATTCATTTGATACAAGAGGATGGTATGCCCTCTAGATTCTGAAAAGATGATTGGTCAGAGAAGAGATCTTTGTGTGAATTGTTATGAAGCTATCGTGTTGGTCTTTAACCCTATACAAAGATGGTGGATATGTTGTTGGATATAGCATTGGCTCCAACCTTCCATCCTCGTTTCTCTAAACAATGGTTGCATGAACTTTTGGACCTAATGGATCTTTTGAGACTGGTGAAGATCGAACTGAGCATGGAGATCACTGTGTGATGGTACTTCTCCATTGAGAAGGTTTATTGTTGTCTACGCCATTGATCCAAGATGTATGGATCTAGCAAGTGATTGTAGACTTCTATATAAATTCAAGGCAACTTTGAGAATGAAAATCCTCGTGCGGTTAGTTAGAAAACCAAGAGAGGTAACGAAGTATTAAACGAAAGGCTCCACCACATTAAATGTTGATTATTTGTTGTGTTCAGTTGACAAACGACGTGGATTACATGTTCCCCTAAGATTTTGCTAAAGACGTAACTACAGGAATACATTCGAAAAGATATGGATGCGAATAATAATTTTAGTACAGCCATATCCCTTTTTAAAGTTGGATACAAATACATATATGGATATCATACAACCTTCAAGCTATAATATAAATTAATCCTAAGTAGATTCAACGAATAATAATGGAATCAATCAATTGAAGAAGAAATAAATGGGACAACAGTATAGATATAGATACATATATCTGTTAAACGAATGCAGATAATTGCCTAAAGAACATGGATTATCCATCGAATACTGGATGGCTCATAACATCCGTTAATTTTTGTGTAATACAAGATATTTAACAATATCCTGGTGTTGCAATAGTCACCCAACTAAACCGATTATTCAGTCCGACTACACTATAAGTGGGGTGACCGAATAAGGATAACTCTAGCCGACTAGTTGGCCGATTCATGATATTATGAATGTTCTACTGTTGTGTATTTGACAAATTACTTTAATAAAGATTACTAGTTTGAATAATGTATATAGAGAGAGAGAGATACAAAAGATTATATGCATGCAATAAGTAGGGAGATGTAGGAAGAGGAAGTCTTAGTTGGGTTATTAACTGTAGTCATAAAATAGTTCTTTTTCTATTGTATAATTTAAATGTATTATAATAACATAAGCACTTGCATATAAGATATTATAAATGTACAATATAAATCTATTTTATAAAACAAAAACGGTCTGCATAATATAAATATATACTTCACTAATATGTTCTATACTCGTGTGTCTATGTGCATATGCATATACTAATATTCGAATAGATATCCATCAAAATTTTCAATATCCATATCCATATCTACATCTGCACAAAAATCCTTCCATACCTACCAGATCATTCAATATCATCAAATATAAAAGACCGTTAGCTATGTTGAGTGATGTATTTTCAAAAAAAACTTCCATGCAATATAGCAGACCATTAGCCAAGGTTCAGAAAGTTGGTATGCGGTATTCGTTCGGTCATGCGGTCTAGAGTGAGTAAGCGAGTAGGCGGAAGTATATGCGGATTATGCGGTTTCTATTATTTTAATTAAAAAACAATTAAAAATATAATAATAATTTCAAACATTAGATATTTATGTTTAAAAAATATAACATGGAAGAAATATGAAGTGAAGACTTTTTTGTATAATGTGATATCAACCAAAGCATTTCCAAAAGTCATCTGTTTCCAAAAGTCATCCATTTCCAAAAGATAAAGATGTTAATTTAACCGTGGAAAGAGTAAAAAATGTTATAAATTGATTGAAGATAGAACAAATGGTAGATATCTTTGCCCAAATTGGAAGGGAACCTTTTTTTTAAAAAGTGTAACCTGGTTAATAAATATAGCTGTGAACCATCGTACTTTAGTAAATGGAGTATTTATCTACACAAATTCAAATATTAAAAAATTCAACCATTTAAATTAAATATATGTAATTTTTTCTGTGCAGTTATAAAATTCCATGCAAATCTTGGATTGGAAAAGCATTGGGTGGTTTTCTTGAGAAAAGTGAGCATGCTGCTATAGTGATGATCTTAAGATATACAAATCTGATTAAACTGGTTTTGGGCAGTTGATGTATCATTCCTGAGAAGAAGCATATGCAAGGCATTGTGCATTTTCGGTTGTAGTGAATCGGTTCTCATTTGGGGTTATATTAGAGCGCATATTTATTATCACTGGTTTAATAGGTATTGAATGTGAAGCTTCTTGCCTCAAAAATTTTAAGCGGTCTTATCTTTCCATGGCCAAATTATTTTTGGGACTTGTAGAAGTTCAGTTTTATTGTCATATCATCCTCTTGCACCCACATCGACTTGAAAGTTTATGTTTGTGTCTACTATTTTAGTAACCAGAAAAACTTTGGTCTAATAGTACAAACAATCTCAATTAACTTCACATTTGCTTACTATCAAACTGCGAAGCATTAATTGACACTTTATCAAAAAAACTATATATCTCATTAGATAGAAAATTCAAAAGGCAGTAAACAGTTCATTAATAAGTGTTCGGAACAATGGAAAGATATGGATATGAAAAAATACCTTAGATTATATTCGTAAATGTGATATATACGAGAATAATTAAAAGATATATCAATGTAAATGATGATATAAGGGCCTGTTTGGTTGCTGGGTTGGACTGGGTTGGGTTGGGCTGGGTTGGGGTGGGTGAATAGTAATCTGTGAGGAGGAAATACCTTTGTGAATAGTAACCAGGGTTGGACCAACCCTGCCCAACCCTGCAACCAAACAGGCCCTAAGAGTTGCTCGGAAAAAAATTGAGTTAATGTGTCATCAACATGTTATGGATTAAACAAAAAAGACACATGAACCCTATATGCAAATTCCTTGTTCAAAAATGCGGCCGTATATGCCGCATAGTCAGATCGCATATGTGTTTTAATCGCATATTGCTGCATATGGCATATGCGCTTCGGTCAAGTGACCGAATACACATATGTGGCCGCATGGACCACATTGCTGAACACTGCCATTAGCTATGTTGAGTGACAGTGCATTTTTTTTAAATCACTGCTCATGCAAATCCGCCATCTCTCATCTTTTTTCAGCTTTCATTCAATGTGATCTGTTTCGGAGAATTTGAAGAACATACACCACCTCCTTGTGCAATCAAAAAAATCCATATCATTAAACTTGCTTGATATCACTTAGATCCATCACTGCTTTTTGTAATGGTTGATTTTCATCGCATCCCAATGGCCTTTGCATCCCAATTCAACAAAACGTCTTCCATTTCTTCGAATCTTCTTCTCTTATCAGCACCCTTACTTTCCACGTAAATCTTTACTTCTTACTGAATCTGAATAGGAACACTTGGACAAGATCTCAAATTCTTACATGTCCTTACAAGATGAACATTTAGTCTTTAATCTGAGTGCTGACCATCTTACAAAAATGGCATTCAACATATATTAGCCTTTTCGTTTGTGATGTTCATTCATTTGAAAGTCAACATAATAGTTCCATCATGGATCAGATCTCCCTCACTAATTTGACATTTCTTTGTCATATTTACAACTTGACTTCAAAACAATATTTACAAATTATCCAAAGACAAAGCCTTCTCCCACTTTAAGTAGGGTCAGCTTCATGGATTCTTATCAAATCCATGTTGAAAGATCCGACTCTTCTTACGTTAGTTGTCAGCTACCAAACGCAATCAAATGGGGAATTTAAACCCTAGTCTTTTGGGTGGTAGATATATTGCTCTACCACCAGACCATTGAAGTGGGTACTACCCAAAATAACAAAGTTCACAATAAATGTGATCGCTAAGATTCCAAATACTATTTCAAATCGCATAAGTTGATAAAAATTACTAGTTTTAGGAAACGATATTGCGGAAGCATATCAGAGATAAAGAATAAATAACATGGAAGAACACTGGGATTTTACGTAGAACCCTACTCCGTGAGGAACGGGATGGAATCATGAGAGAATGCCTCTAAGGGCCAGGTATTCTGTACTACTTTCTCTCTTTCTTAACGGATATGATGTGCGTGGGGCTTCTTATATAACCCCACAGACAGACTGGAGCCCTACTAACAGTAGATGTGGGACTAAACATGTGGATGTGGTAATTGGACCATGAAGGGATCCAGTTACCCATTTCTACATATGACGCATACTCCAACATCCCCCCTCAAGCTGGAGCATACAATACTCAGCTTGGACAAATAAAAAGAAATCACTCACTCACAATACAAGATATTGCGGACAATATTAACTCAACACAAACTCTGTTGGTTGCCTACTGAGGATGTTGCTTCGCATGTCGTGCTGGTGAGGATGAACTGAAGGGCTGGAGTGTAATCTCAACTGGGTCACCTCGTCGGAGAACATGTGCTATGTACTGTGTCTGTCAGAGTCATTAAAATTGAAATGAGCCTCCACTTGGAGAACTATGGCCCACAACTACTCCATCTCTCTGAAGGATCAAATTGAAAAAAAATGTAGAAATATCCTCATCAAAGTCTACAGTTGTTGGAGAATGAAGTCTGGAAGTCTCCTCATCGGAGAACCGAGTCTCTCCCATATTGGCTCAAAGAATGGGATCTCTACTCTGGAATCCCTATGAGTCCATATGAAAACAATAAGCCCACAATAGCTTAGAGAATGGGATCTCTACTCTTGAGTTCATATGGTCAACATGAAAACCCTAAGCCGATCAAATCAAGCATACAAGAACCTCTCAAATAATGAGTGCATAAATGTTTGCCTTGAATTGTAAACTCTGAAACAATCTGTAGAGTTTGAATCTAACAATATGTAGAGTCCAAAATATGACTTGAATATAATGTTGTCAAAAGCGAGCTAGGCACTTGCCTAGGCGCTCAGACGAGGCAAGGCGAGGACTTGGCGCCTAGCATGGAGTCAAGAGAGGTGATTAGGTGCAGGCACAACAGAGGCAAGCGCCTTGACAGAAAACGCGAGGTGCCCGGACGAGCACCTGATAGAACATTGATTTCTTTAAGGTTTAATCGGATATCTCTTGGAGATCTGATTAGATTTAAAAAAACCCTCAAACCATGTGTATCACAAACCCTCAGATGCAGCCTATTTTGAAATACTCTCATGCCTACAACTGTTAGTGGAAATGAGAATGAGAACTTGTTTATTCCAGGGAACCCTAGGCTCTCTTATATAGATGAAGTCTATGGGTAAATTACATAAGGTGGAACAAGGAAAATAAACATAACAGATGAGTACATAAATACTAGAAATATCTCCACACTCCCCTCAAGATGGAGCATAGATGTCAATCATGCTCAGCTTGGAAGAGCATTTCTAAAACGGCCCTCTGAGCAACGGCTTAGTAAAGAAATCTGCAGTCTGCTCTCCTGAACTGACATGGGAAGTAGAAATCAAACCCTTCTGAATCATATTCCTGGTATAGTGGCAGTCTACCTCAATATGCGTCATCCTTTCATGCACAATTATTAGCAATAAATAATGCTGCTTGATTGTCACATTGTAATTGCATGGGTAGAGGACCTAGAGGTACATCTATATGCAGATCTTCTAATACGGCTCGAAACCACATCATCTCCGTACTTGCCTGTGTCATAGCCTTGTACTCAGATTCAACACTAGATTTAGCCACCACTGTATGTTTCTTGCTTTTCCAAGAAACTAAGGAACTGCCAACAAACATTGCAAAACCTGAGGTAGATTTCCGGTCTCTAGGACATCCTGCATAATCCACATCAGCACATGCAGAGATAAAGAGATTTGTTTCGTTCCTAAACAACAATCATGCCCCTTGAGACGACTTTAGATATCTTAATATCATATATACAGCATCCATGTGCACCTGTCCGGGTTGTTCCATGAACTGACTCACCCGACTAACTGCAAAATCAATGTCAGGTCTAGTGATAGTAATATAGAGAAGCTTTCCCACCATTTTTCTATATCTTCTTTTGTCAACTTCCTATGTATCATCTCCATATAACTTCATACTAGGATCCATAGGAGTAGTGGAGGGTCGACATCCTATCATACCTGTCTTAACAAGCATAACTGTAATATATTTCCTTTGGGTCATCACAACCCTGCGCATTCCTCGCAAATTCCAATCCCAGAGAGTACCAAGATCCTTAGTCACAAACTGATGGCCTAAGAATGCTTTTGCCATCTTTATCCCCTGCATGTCATCTCCCGTAACAAGTATAACATCAACGTATACCATAATAACAACAGTACCTCTGGGAGTCTTCTGGACAAACAAAGAGTGGTCAACATTTGATCTTATGAACCCTTGCTTCTGGATTAGACCTGAAAGCTTCTGAAACCATGCTCGCGAAGTTTGTTTAAGATCATATATGGTCTTGTGAAGTCTACATACCATCTGCCACTCCCCCTCAGCAGCAAACCCCGGAGGTTGCTGCATGTAGACTTCTTCCTGCAGATCCCCATATAAAAAGGCATTTTTAACATCAAGCTGGAACAAAGGCCAATCACGTACCACAGCAACTAAAAGAAGAACACGTCGAGTGGAATGATGAGTAACCGGAGAAAAGGTGTGCATATAATCCACTCCATAGGTTTGAGTGAATCCGCGTGCCACTAACCTTGCTTTGTAGCGATCAAAGCTGCCATCCGCATTATATTTGACAGTAAAGACCTATTTACAACTGACAACAGAAGCTCCTGGGAGAACAGCAACCAAGCTCCATGTACCACGAGACCGCAGGGCAGCCATTTCCTCCTCCATGACTAACAGCCAGTTGTTGTCTTTCAAGGCATCCTGATAATTCCGTGGTATCTCCGCGGTAGATAAGGCAACAGCAAATCTCTGAAAATCACCAGTGATGCGATGGAATGAAACCTGTGAAGCAAGTGGATAAGATGCACATGTCCGCTTAGACTTCCTCAAGGTAATAGGTACATCCAAATCATTAGCAGTGTCCACCTGTATGTCATTCTCCTGCACTTGTGCATTGTCAGTCCCACCGTTACTAATATCACTTGGACATACCTGGGGCGTGGTAGATGAATGACAGCCTCCATAAGCAGGATTCGGACAACGGGTATAAAATTTCGGTAAAGGTCGGACTGGTGGTTGCGGAGGTGGTGGTGGCAGTGATGGTGGTGGCACAACAGGAGTTGGTATGTTATCAGACTGACGCAGAGGAGGAGGTGGCACATAAATTTCATCATCAGTAGTGGAAGGAGTCATCCTGCCACCTGTAGGTGAAAAATACATCACAGTCTCAACTAAGGTGACATCGACACTAACATAATATTTTTTGTTCACATGATCATAGCATCGGTAACCCTTTTGAGTACGAGAGTACCCAAGAAACACACACTTGACAACCCTAGGTGAGAGCTTGTCAATCCCCGAAGTGAGTTGATGGACAAAAGCAACTGAGCCAAAAACACGATGAGTTAGGGAGAACAATTTCTTGTCAGGAAAGACAACAGAAAGAGGAACTTTCTCACCCAATACAGAGGATGGCATACGATTGACCAGATAGCATGCCAAAAGAACAGCATCACCCCAAAAAGACAGAGGAGCACAATTATGAATGAGTAAAGCCCGAGTTATATCAAGAATGTGACGATGTTTTCTTTCTACAACACCGTTCTGTTGAGACGTGTAGGCACAAGTTGTTTGATGAATAATGCCATGAGACAAGAAGAAATGTGAAAGAGCACAAGTGTAAAATTCTAAGGCATTATCTGTGCGCGCAATCTTCACATTAGAAGTAAAAACATTCCAAACTTCATTGATAAGATTTTTTATTACATCCCCCGCTTTAAATTTATTTTTCAATACAAAACCCAAGACAATCTAGAGAAATCATCAACGACCACTAGGTAAAACCTGTGTCTCTGGTGATCAGGAACACGATTCGGACCCCAAAAGTCAACATGCAACAACTCAAAAGGGGAGCGACTGCTCCGAGACTCACGACTAGGGAAAGTAGATCTGTGATGCTTCCCCAATTGACACGCTTCACACTGAAAAGAAGACTTTGGTGAAATCTGGGGCAAGATATGTCGCAGCTTCTAAAGAGGGAGATGACCAAAACGCAGATGCTAAGTAAAGGGAGAAGCAGATTCACTAGACTGAGATGAGACACCAGCATAGGAGGTGCGGACCAACCGATAGAGACCACTCACAGTCACAACCAATCACCCTGCCCGTTAGAATGTCCTGAAAAATAAGAGACGATGGGTTAAAAATAGCCCGACAATGCAAGTCCTTTGTAAGCTGACTAATAGAAAGTGTTAGAGAATATTCTGTGTGGCTATTTGTCAAGAGAATATTCTATAGAGAATATCCTATAGAATATTCTCCCTTGAGCACCTATATAAGGATCACCACACCTCCAGTACTCATTGAGAATTCCAATAGAATATCCGTCCCTTTGAGGGCTTCTCCCGTGGTTTCATCCCGCTCCTTAGGGAGTAGGGTTCCACGTAAATCTTTCTGTTCTTCTTATGTTTCTTGTTTTATCGATTCCGCTTCCGCTTCTCTGATTTCAACATAGTATCAGAGCGGGACGATTCTCAAGGATTTGTTTTTGAGATTTATTTTTATTCGAGATTTCGATTAAGTTATTCTTGGAGATCTTCGGCATTCTTTTTGGAATCTGTTCGAGTTCCAGCTTTTTGGAACCCTAATTTTTGGCAGCGCAAATTTCTTCCCGATCACAGCCAGTGGCACAGGCTGCATCTTCTCCGTGCGTAGGCGCCTCCTTTATATCAATCAGCATCATCGTGAAGCCCCTGCGAGGACCCTCCACCCTCTTGCACGATTCATCCCTCGCGGATGGAGCAGGACCTCCAGACAAATCACATACTCCAGCATCGCCCGCACCGTGTTAATCTTCAGCCGCAAGACGTCGAAGTCAAGCCGCTGTGCGGCGAGCCCTAGCCCAAGTATGCCACCACAGTCTCTAAGCGCACAGTCGCACTGCAACTCTCCAGGGAGCATTGTTCCTCCGCCGCAATCTCCGGGTCCAGACCCAGACGCGCAAGATCGTCGGCCAGCGACACATCTCCAACAGATCCCGTTGTATACGGCAGCGCAGATTCTCGAGCGGCTCCTGGCGGTGAGCCCTAGCGAGCCCTAACGATCATCTTCCAGGCAATCTCCATGCGCAACCACATCTTGCGCTGCAAGACCCAGGCAGCACCCTCCTCTGCTAGTGCACCTCCGCTGCAAGACCCACGCCGCCTTGCTGTCGTCTACGGATGAACCATCACGCAGTAACCCCCCCCCATTCCGCCTCTCCCACAGTTGCTTCCAGGCGGAACCCACGCCTCCTCGTGCAGGCGGCACCCACCCAACCCCGCTCTGCCTCCTGCGCGGCGATGAAGCTCCTCATGCGCGCATCTTCTCCCAAAGGGGCTTTCCACGCACGTGGCCCTCTTCACGTGTGGCGCACGAAGCCCTCTTCTCTTTGGACAGTCTTCCGCAGCTCTTTCTTCTTTCTCGTGGTCTCATCAGTATACGAGTGAAGTCCCTGGCCTCAGATCCAGAAAAGAGGACGAGAATCGACGAGTTCGACCCTGATCTTCTTGGCGTCTCCGCTTTCGCTCTTCCCATGGTCTCAGACTCTCGAGCAAGGGCCGCAGTCTGTCAGAGATTGCCCTGCCCACTTCCTTGATTCGCTCTAGGCTTTCGGAAGTCTCACTAGACTACAGATTTTCAGGGGCCTCAGTCTCTTCCATAGACGCGCAGCGCAAACTCCTCGTGCCCCGACCTCCTCTAAACGCGAATCTGCCTCGCGCGAATCCTCCTGGCAGCGCCGCATGCAGAGACGAAGCTCCCAGATTCTTATGGCGGCGGCGATAGGCCAGGAAAATACATAGGGGGGAGTTTCCCACGATGGGGAACCCTAAAGTCCCTTGCGTCAATTTAAAAAAAAAACATATTGCGTTTTCTTTGTAAGCGCGTGACCCGTGTCCTGATTTTGAAAAAAAAAGGGGAGTGTGTGATTTTGAAAAAAAAAGGCACGTACAAAAGAAAAAAAGAGTCGTACGTAAATTTAAAAAAAATCAAAAAAATGTGAATTGTGCAAAAAAATGAAGCACAAAAAAAAGAAAAAGAAAAAAAATGATTGAAAAAAAAATGCAATGAAGAGCCGATTAAAAAAATGAACGGCTTATGTTAAAAAAAATTACGTCTTTTGGTTTCTCCCAACTTGATCAATGCTCTTATTCTATCAAGTATGGGAGAAAGGGGGAGTCAGAAATGGAATATTATTCAAGACTTCTGCGCATCCACGACTAACAGACCGACACTACAGATTTCTACAGATCATCCGTCTTCACCGAGCATCAACTTCTTCCTCGAGGCGTATACTTCTTCTTTTACGACCCGATCAGTTCCCACGGTGGACTTCTTCTGCAGCGATTCTTCTCCAGACACGACAGAGATATGTTTCGGTGACCTGATATCGCAGTGGTTCTACAGGCATGACAGATATACGTTTCAATGTCCTGAAAGCCGCAGCCCCGTCCTCGTGCGAGGTCTTCTACCAGCAACGGACTTGTATTCTTCCTGTGATGTATCGTGTGAAGATGTGTTGTATACTTTCTTTTTGTTGCAAGCTGCAGCTTTCTCAGCTCCCAGCTTGAGGGGGAGTGTTAGAGAATATTCTGTGTGGCTATTTGTTAAGAGAATATTCTATAGAGAGTATCCTATAGAATATTCTCCCTTGAGCACATGTATAAGGATCACCACACCTCCTGTACTCATTGAGAAATCCAATAGAATATCCGCCCCTTTGAGGGCTTCTTCCGTGGTTTCATCCCGCTCCTTAGGGAGTAGGGTTCCACGTAAATCTTTCTGTTCTTCTTATGTTTCTTGTTTTATCGATTCCGCCTCTGCTTCTCTGATTTCAACAGAAAGTAAGTTCAGTGAAAAATCTGGAGCATGCAAAACATTCTGTAGTCGTATGGAGATTGTCAAACTGATCTCCCCCTGACCAATGATGGGGGAATGAGTCTCATCTGCTATTACTACCGATCTCCCTGGTGGAACCTCCATGTATGATGTAAACTTATCTCTGTCTCGACAGAGATGATGTGTCGCACCGGAATCTATAATCCATTCTGAAACATCAGAACTGTGACAGGACGTAAAGGCATAAAAGCTACCTGATGTGCTAGTTATGGTTGACGTACTGGCAGAGGATGAAGCTGCTATGTCTGAGTGACCTCCTGGCGAGTCAGTAGTGGCAGGAGGCATGATATCTCGTAGTCTGGCAACAAGATCCTCAAACCGTTGATCTGAACTAGAAGTCGGTGTAGGCACAACGTGCTCGGCTACACGGGCTGATGCTGGAAAACCATGCTTAGAATAGTATGTATCCTTTGCATGACCCGGGCGATGACAGAAGGTGCATGACTGATGGAATCGACCACCTCGATCACGAGGTCCACGACCATGAAAAGAAGAAGATGCACCTCTGCCTCTGGAAGCTGCCATCGCTGAAGGAGGTGGAGTAGTGGCAGTAGAAGGAACTTTGATTCTGCTGAGCCGGCGAAACACTTCCTCCACTGGAGGAATAGTAGCATCCGCCAGGATTTGCGAGCGAGCCATATCATACTCCGGGTCAAGTGCCGCTAGTAAGACCCCCACCATTGTAGCATTCTGGAACGTCTTCTGCTGCTCAGGGGTCGCTGTCAGGGGAATGATACTGTAAAGCTTCTCAAACATCCCTCGTAGGGATGTATACAACGAATGCAACATCCGGTCTTTCTGCTTGACCGTAAATATGGCATGCTGAAGTTGGAGGATCTTGGTCTCGTTTCTCATCTGTGAGTATGACGCGGCAAGAATAACCCACATGGTCTTAGTCGTGGGCTGATGGAGGACATCATTAGCAATCTCCATCGTCAGAGTGCCTGAAAGCCAGACCTTAGCATACGAATCATCAGCCTCCCATGAGGCATAAACCCCAGTCTTCGCTGCCGGCTCAATCTTCGATAAGAATATGCTTCTTACCATTGGACTTCATGAGACTCATGAACTGCATCGCCCAAAGCTCGTAATTCGTCTCATCCATTTTGACTATGGGCGTTGGACCTTTGAAAGCGCCGATAGAGGGCATGTCGACTTTAGTTTCTGATATTATTGCCGGATACGAAGAATTAGGTTTTGTAGACCAATGAATAACTATCTACATAAACATGTATGGAGTTGAGTGCATATGTAAACTTATGCACTCAAATCCATGAAGAATGAGAAAGAGAAGGGGACGACGCAGAGTTGAGGGGGGGTCGACGCCGAGAAGAGAGGGGTGAGGGCGGCGCGCCAACGGGCTGGGAGGGGCGGCGACGGGCTGGGAGGGGCAGCGGCAGGGTGGTTGGGAGGGAGGACTGCGGCGGCAGCGACGGGATGAGATTGAGAAGGGTGGAGGGGCGGCGGCTAGGGCTAGGATTAGGGTTTTAGGGTGGAGGCTCTGATACCATGTTGGTGGAAATGAGAATGAGAACTTGTTAATTCCAGGGAACCCTAGGCTCTCTTATATAAAGGAAGCCTATGGTAAATTACATAAGGTGGAACAAGGAAAATAAACATAACAGACGAGTACATAAATACTAGAAATATCTCTACAACAACCTCTTATGATCTCCATCGTTCTAATCATCACCATTAGATCCTTTGTCTTGTGGTTGCTCCCCCTCCTCCGCGATTTCTGTGTTCAGCCTCCTTCTATCATGCAAAGTCATCATGTCATCATCAGATTCAATGCCATCACCCTAATCTTTTCAAGTTAGGTTTCCGTCTCCTCCTTTTATCTGATTTCTGCACGAATATTGTTTATATAGTAATCCCGAATGCAGATAGATCTGAAAATCCATATAGAAAATTCGTTTCAAGCCGGTAGTGTATGGTGGCACAGGGAGGCTAGACGGTTGAGTTCACCCGCCAATAACATGTTGAGGTCACAATTATAAAAATATATATGCCATGTTTATGGATATATATATATCGCAGTATATATGTAAGTATTTATGTTAGACTCTTGGAATGTTGATTGGGTAAATATGTTCATATGTATTAGGAATGGCTACGGGGAGTGGACCTGACATGGTTGAAGAAAGAACTTCCAAGAAAGATATTGCGTGGAGATACAATTATTTGACAGAATAAAAAGAAAACGTTGTAACATGCATGTTTTGTGAGAAGATCACTAAAGGTGGAATCTATAGTGCAAAACAACATCAAATAGGATCTTTCAAGAATGTTGCAGCCTGTAAGAAATGCCCATCATGGGTGAAGGAAGAATTGTGTGCATATATGAATGAGAGGAAGTTTTTATTCGTAACCTCTCCCTCTTTAGGCCGGTGTTGGGAAAGGGGGATTCCTTCCGATTTTGGATCGACGATTGGTCGTGGTATCGGTACTCTAAAGGAATGCTTTCCCCGTTTGTTTGCTCTAAAGGAACGCTGTAAGAAATGCCCATCATGGGTGAAGGAAGAATTGTGTGCATATATGAATGAGAGGAAGTTTTTATTCGTAACCTCTCCCTCTTTAGGCCAGTGTTGGGAAAGGGGGATTCCTTCCGGTTTTGGATCGACGATTGGTCGGGAAGGGGTACTCTAAAGGAATGATTTCCCCGTTTGTTTGCTTTGGCGGATGACAAGGAGGCCTCGGTGGCCTCGTGCTGGGTGGATGGATGATGGTGTCCACGCTTTATCGTCAATTTCTCGGATCAGCATCTGGATGATTTTCTCTCTTTAATGAACATGCTTGCTGACGTTGTTCAACCTAATGATAGCCGGGACCACTGGACAAGGAAGGACGGTCTTTTTTCCACGCGTAAGGCGTATCTGGCCCTAGCTCCCCGTCCTCAGGCTGGGGACGATCTTCTCTTGCGTGATTGTTGGTTCCTCTGGGGTTTGAAGCTTCCTGAGCGCATTGGAGTCTTCCTGTGGCTTCTTCGCAGGGGGAGGCTCTTAACGCGTGACCGCTGCGCCCGATTCTTTGCTAACGTTGGGCCTACTTGCGGGCTTTGTGATGAGGAGACGGAAACCACTGATCACTTGTTCTTTGGTTGTAGCATGGTTCGGGGCCTTTGGGTTGGTCTGGAATGGGCCAGCTCGGAGGGTCTGATTGCCTTTTGCGAGAGCTTGTTTTGCAACAGGAGCAGGGAAAGGAAGGAGTTTTTGGTTCCGCTTGCAAGGTTGTGGTGTATCTGGCTGGGGAGGAATGAGGCCCTCTTCGCTGGCCAATGGTTTTACCGGGAGAACGTTCTTTTCCTTTGCTCGCGTCTTCTGGATGATTGGTGTACAGGGTAACCCTTTCGTGGCTTTTTGGGGGATGATGGGTCTTGTTTGTTTGGTGTTTGTAACCTTCTTGTAACATTCTTTGCTTCTTTTCCTTTTAATATATTGGGGCGAACACCGTAGAGTGTCTCCCCCTTTTTTGACCCTAAAAAATGAATGAGAGGAAGTCTCAGAAGGATTCTTTTGGAGGTGAGAAAAGTGATGTGGATGACATGAATTTTGATGTTTATGAATGAGAGGAACAAAATGCAATTGGGATTGAGAAGAGGGTTTGTCCAAGCAGCAATAGTAATTCTATTTCGCAACCTACAAAAAATGGTAAATGACCGATAGACTCATTTATGACCATGAAAGTGGTAGGAGAGGAAAAGCTCCAATGAGACAAACTTCCATGGTGGAGACTTATGATAATGAGATGTGACCCAGAACTATTCAACATATAGTCTGCTTATTCTATCGTGTTGGTATACCATTTAATACTGCAAAGCTACAATGTTTCAAGGATGTGATTCTCTTACTTCGTATTGAGAAGGATTACACATCTAAATTGATAGCTGGGCACAAAGAAACTTGGGGAAAGTATGGGCATTCTATTATGCCTGATGCTTGGACCGATAAGAGAAATAGAAGCATACTTAATTTTATGGTGAATTGGTCCAAGGGAATTGTGTTTGTGGAATCCATTGATGCATCAACATATGCGAAGACAACAGAGAAGATTCATGAACTTCTTGATAAGCTTGTGGACCAAATTGGAGAGAAAAATATCGTACAAGTCATAACAGACAATGGAAGCAATTATGTCTTATCAGGTATATATTTATTTTTATTAATTATAGCTACCAAATTATTTGAAAGAGAAAAGGGAGCGTACTTCATGAAGTAGGTAACCTTACCTACTTCATGTCCATTTTTTGTCTATTTTTTTATTTTTTTTGAAAATACTACCATGGATTTTTCATATGCCTCTCCCTATATAAGAAAGTCTAGGGCTCCATCTTGAGGGGGGTGTAGAAGTTTATTTTATGTTCTTGTATCTTTTATCTATTTTTCCTTTTGTTTGTCTACCGTATGTAATTTTCCCATAGGCCTCTCCCTATATAAGAGAGTCTAGGGCTCAAGGAATAAACATAACTCTTATTTTTTCCAACAGAGGAGGCACAAGGCGGAGGAGGTGCAGCGAAGGAGGCGGAGAGGCGAGAAGAGGAGAGCATGACTAGGAGGTTTCACAAGAATAGGGTTTCTTGTTTAGGGTTACTCGAGCGTGTAGTGAGGTGGAAGGGTGTCTGGAGAGCTCATTTGATAATATTATAACATTCGGATTCCAAGTTGTGCTCATACCAAACTTGATAACCACTTAAACCGTGTCAGAGAACTGATTATGTGGCATATGCAGCCCGCTTAAGCAGTCAGGGTGCATAGTGACCCGCTTCAGGAAATCGGTTCCCCCTACTAGCCACATATGCGGCCGCATGGACCAATTTCCTCATTGGCCACATGTGTGATATAAGTATGCATTTGTAAGTTATTTATTGTTATAAATTATAATAACTTGGTTGATCTTACTTTGTGAAAAAATGGTAAAAAAACAAGGTTTTTGAGCCATTTCCGAGATTTCCATCAAAATCGATGAAATTTCACCGAACTTTCTGTTAGAAAATAGGAATGCGAAAGTGTATCAGAAATAAAAAATAGTTATTGAACATGGGATTTAACGTGGAACCCTACTCTCTAACGAGCAGGATGAAACCACGGGAGAACGCCTCAAAAGGATGATGTATGCATTGCACTTGATGTATGCATTGCACTTTCTCACGGGATACAGGGGGTGAGGGGCTTCTTATATAGCCCTTACCGAGTCTCCACATCTCACAAATGGTAGATGTGGGACTAAACAACTGGATGGGGTAAATGGATCCTGGAGAAATCCATTTACCAATCTCACATATAAATGATGCATAACCAAATACTCCAACACTCCCCTTCAAGCTGGAGCATGCAATGCTCAGCTTGGACAAACAGAAAAAATCTCAACTCACAATACAAGACACTACATACAATATCAACTCAACGCGTACAATTGTCGGCTGCTGTCGAGGATGTTGCTTCTCATGCCATGCAGGTGAGGAGGACGAATGGGTTGGAGTGTGAGTCAAACTGAATCTCCTCGTTGGAGAGCATGTGCTCTGTACTACGCTTGTCAGAGTCATTGCAACTGAAAATGAGTCTACTCGTCGAAGTACTCTGGTCCGGCACAATATATGAACAATTGCTCCATCTCTGAAGGGCCGAACTGGAAAAGCCGTGCAGAACATCCTCGTCAAACTCCACATCGCTGGAGAATGGAGTCTGAAGAAGTCTCCTCGTATGAGAACTAGGTCTCTCACATACTGGCTCTGAGAATGGGATCTCTACTCTGAAGTCCCTATGAAACCATGTGAAAACCCTAGCCCACATGGCATAGGGAATGGGATCTCTACTCTGGAGTCCCTATGGAACACATGAAAATCCTAACCGACAAAACAAGAATGATGGGGACCACAAACAATGATGGCATACATGTGCATATCTGAAAAAGACCGCATACATGTGCGTGTCTGAAGCTGAAGACTCGGAACCAATCTGACGTCGAGTCTGAACATCTGAACAAATGTAGAGTCTGGAAAATCTGGCTGGTCTTGAATCTGGCATCTGAATCTGGAACAAACCTGTGATTCAAAACAATACTCCCCCTTTCTTCCAGACTGATCGGAAAACAATGACATTGACCAAGTTGGGAGAAGACAATAAAATGGGGAATACAACATAACATAAGCCGTCACAATTTCTCGACTTTTCTTCTCAATCAATTTTTTGAAACATTTTTTCCCGATTATTTCATTCATTCATTTTTTTAATAGCCTTAACACATTTTTTAATAAGTTATTCATTTCATTCATTTTTTACGGCTTTTCTTTCTCTCTCCTTTTTTTTGAAATTTTTTCGTACGGTTTTTTTTGTACGATCCCCCTTTTTTGAACAAAATAAACGTGGCATACTTAAACCATACATTCATCCCCTCTCTCTCTTTTGCAAATCAACTCTATTTTTTTAATATACAGTTGGACTCTCTCTCCCTCTCTCTCTTCTATTTTTTTTAAAAAGTCGAAGCCCCACTTGGGCTCTTACAATAGCAGGAGCCCCCCCCTTTTAATGTTGTGCAGACCCCCTTGGTTTTTTTTATATTCAGGGTTCCCACGGGAACCCTTTCTCTTGAAAACATGCCGCCCCCCGATGGAGCATTCCTCATTATGTCGCTGCCTGGAGGAAGGCGAGGCTTCCACTCTTGAAGATGCCGCTGCCGCCAAGGATTAAGGGTTCACAAGAACCCATTGTTGCCGCATTGTGCGGTGCCGCATGGAGATTCTCTTCGAGCTGTGCGTTGGTCTTCACTGTCTGGAGCTCGCGACGGTGCCACCTAGAGAGAGATCGGAGGAGTCGCGAGAGGGAGGGTGGAGGCGGAGCCAGGCTGCTTCAAGCTCCGCATAGTGATCTCGCGGTCGCATATGGTGATCTCGAGCAAGGAGGGGTCGCTGTCTGGAGGAGAGCTACCTGTGCGGTTAGGGCTGCTGGAAGATCGTCGCTTGACAGGGGCTTCGCCGCTATCGATCTCCTGCGCACGAGAATTGAAGGTGGGGTAACTGCCACCGATGGGAGTTGCGACATGGCGCCGCCACCACGGTAGCTTGTTGTCGGGCCTCTCGCACGTCGCCCTTGGTTTACACTGCTACTAGGGCTCGACGCACCCCACCTGGAGGTGGAGTTACAGCGCACAGCAGTGATCTGCACCCAAATAGAGATAGAGAAGAAGCTTGATTTCCCGCACAATCTGTCCACGCAGATCGCAACTTGAGAAATGGGGTCAAGCCGACCGAGATACGCGCAAGGGCTTCAATGGTGGAAGTAGGAGATGGTGACCCAATTGTTTTATTTCATTCGATTGCGAGAGCCCACAGGGGTTTCCACACTAATTCAAGGTAGCTCCGAGTCCAGACTTGTCGCCGCCTGCTCGATGTCGAAGCCCAGTGCCGAGATGAAAGTGTCGCCTGGAGGAGAGCATCGACGCCTAGAGATGTGATGCACCTTCACGAAACCAGATCTAGTGCTTCATTAAATCCTAGAACAAGAGCTTGAATAATTTTGAACAATAATCAATGAAGAACAACTCGAGAACTGAATCTGATAATCGAATCTCAAACAAAAACAATAAAAACCATAAAAATCCTCGAGAATCGACCCACTCCGATACCATGTTAGAAAATAGGAATGCGGAAGTGTATTAGAAATAAAGAATAGAAAACATTATTGAACGTGGGATTTAACGTGGAACCCTACTCTCTAAGGAGCGGATGAAACCACATGAGAACGTCTCAAAAGGCTAATGTATGCATTGACACTTTCTCACTGAATACAAGGGGTAAGGGGCTTCTTATATAGCACTCACTGAGTCTCCACATCTCACAAGTGGTAGATGTGAGACTAAACAACTGGATGGGGTAAATGGATCCTGGAGAGATCCATTTACCCATCTGCCATATAAATGACGCATAACCAAATACTCTAGCACTTTCCATTTCCGAGGGGATCGAAACGAAATCGAAATCGAGATTTCGAACCTTGGATAGAGTGGGTAGAGATTGCTCTACCATTTCTTGAGAACTCCTTAGAGATTTGTCTTTTATCTAAAAAGGGGCTTCTTTTCAATCCATCTTTATGTTGAACTCCAAGGTTGATTGCCATTTTGGCCTATATCTCTCTTCATGCACCTTTCTTGGAAACAATACCTCTTATGGCTATCATCTACGTTATTGCATGAAGATTGGCATTCCCATAGAAGGCCATATCGATATCAATATCGTATCGGTCCGCCTGGAAAAGGATACACCGGGATATATCGACGATATCGGTGGAAATGTCGAAAATGAGTCAAAATGGCATTTTTTTGTTATTTTTTCAAAAATTAAGATCATCCAATATACTAAAATAAAAAATAACCTACAAATACACACTTATATCACACATATCAGTCATGTATACCTCATATATCGCACATACCGATCATTTCGAACATATCGATATTAATGTTGATTCTTGACTTATAGATATTGGAAATGGAGTTCGTCCAAGTTCTTACTTCTTAGAACGATAAATAACTTACAAATATACTCTTAGATCACACGTATTGATCATCTATGGCTTTTATATCACACATATCGGTCATATCGAACATATCGCGGGTATTGTTAGTTGTGGACTTACAGATATTGAAATGGAGTTCGTCCAAGTTCTTAGACACAATAACTTATAAATATACTCTTAGATCACATCGATCATCTATGACCCTTATATCACATATATCGGTCATATTGAACATATCGTTGTTACTATTGATTGCTAACTTGTGGATATCAGAAATGTAGTCCATCTCAGTTCTTATAACATTAAATAACTTATAAATATACACTTATATCACACATATCGATCATCTATGATCCTTATATTGCACATATCTATCACATTAAGCATATCATTGTTAATGTTGATTGTTGACTTATAGATATTGGAAATGGAGTTCATCCAAGACTTATATTGCATCACATATTTATGTATAAACAAAATGTTTAAGCTATTTTTGGAACCAAACAAATAAAGAGCATAATAGCATTTTTTTAAAGAGACATAATTCATAATAATATTTTCGGAAGGGGAAGTAGATAAAATAAAATCGATTGGACATCCCCAAGTTGAAGAACCATTGTACGCACCGCACCCCCTGTCGCACCATACCCTACCATACCTTACCCGAAACAAAATATATAAAACACGATGTGTTTAATATTAGGAGCAGCAAAATAAGTAGTGAAATCAAGTTTACAAGGGTATTATTCATCAATATATAGATGAAACTTCGACGATATCGGTCGATATTGGGGATTTGTTGTACTGAGTCCAGCCATTTTTGACCGATATGGGCCGATATGGCGATAAATCACCGATATATCGGTCATATGTTGCTGATATCCAAGTAAATAGATATGCACCCTGATATCGACATCCCCTACCTCTCGATACCAATATATCGCCATATATCGCCAATATATCGCGATATGGCCTTCTATGGGCACTCCTACCCTCCTATCTACTTCCTTCAATAGATTTGTCGAGTTATGGGGAGCTTTTTCCTTTTGCAACAATCTACAACTTAAGGGAGTGTGGTAATTATATATATGAAGTCAAATAAGTAACTATATCTCTCCAAGATCCAACTATATAATCTTGCATAATCCTATATCTCTTAGAGTTAGGACTTGCGTGCTTAGTGTGTCTATATATAGACCCACATACTAATTGTGATAAGTGAAATAACTGCTATGAAAATCTTACCCCGATGGGGGCAATCCTTGGAGTAGGACGCCATTTTGGCTATCTGTAATCATGTGAATTATTGTTTTTGTGTGTATGATGATGCACTTATTTTCTATTACATTTTAAAAAAAATCACAAAATAGACAAAAAGCTGGTGTGACATTGATAGAAGATAAAAGAATTAGATGCGTTAAAATTGGATTGGACATGTGCAAAGATCATCTAGTGTTGTAGTTCAAAGGTGAGAAAAGTTGGAAGAAGTGCCTTGCAAGGGAGTGAAAAAGAATCTATTTACTATAATGGTCTTTTTTGGATGAGATCCCTTGGCATTTAGCTCTTGTTAGATCTTTTGTAGATGATCACATTTGATATAGAAAAATGCTAGGTTGTTGTCTAAACGATAAGAGGGCATATAATATATAGATCCTGAACAACTAAGGGTGGATAGAACCTCATAGTGCTTCATATGAAGTCATAAATCATTGCCCAATTCCATAGCCCCCTCCCTTTTTTTGAAGAAGTCCACTTGCATACATTTGATCAAGGTTATTTAGCATATTAAGGGAGTTCTATAATGACTAGACCATCACATGTGAACAGCTGATCTTGCATCCGGGTAGGACGTTCCGCACTTTCAGTAATATCTAATGTTGAAGTTCAATATAAAGGACATTCATGTTTTTTCCCAGAAAAGCAGACTGGAAACCTACTATTAAAATTTATATAATACATATTCCCACACTAATCAACATTTTAGTACTTTGTTAATTGTAATATAAAATTAGGTTTTGATGCTTTCCATGGAAACCAAGATTTAGTGAGTAATAGGTTGGAAGAGTAAGTACTTACTTTATATGCATAGTAATAGGTTGGAAGAGTATGTACTTACTTTATATGCATATATCGTATTGCAGCATGTGAACATGAAATGTGCTGAACTCAATAAATGAAGTTTGAGCCATGAAAAACAGTGATATGTATATATGGGTTTTATCCGCCTCTTTGAGATTTTATAAAGTAGAAGTTAGACAATCATAACCTTGGAAAAGGTTGATGGACCTTTCAATTGCATCTCTTTCTCACAGGAGAATAAAAGGCAGCAATACCTTTCGTTTTGACAAGTGGCAGATATTCCAGTAGGAATGTGCACAATCCTTACTGCACTCTCTGTAGTATTCACGTGCTGACCACCGGCTCCTCCAGCACGAAATCTTTCGATGCGCAGGTCTGATTCATTTATCTGATAACGGGAGGAAACATCACCTAGAATAGGTATGACAGCAACAGCAGCAAAGGAAGTATGTCGACGCTTCGCACTATCGAAAGGAGAAATTCGAACCAACCTATGCACCCCAACTTCAGCTTTGGCATACCCAAATGCATATTCACCATCCACCTTTATAGTTGCCCTCTGGAAGAAACTAGCATTAGTTGCACTCGAGTTAAATGATTGATTAAAGTAATATAATATTACAACCCATGCTTATTATATCACTGTATTTTTTTAGAAAAGGTTAAATGACTAAGTTGAATGAAATGGAACAGACCAATTCGTAGTGTAGAGTTGCGTCACAAACAAGTTAAATCTATGAACAACCAAAGTCGTACATTTTCTCAAAAATCCAAAAAATCATTGACATTGACACTCCCCATGCTACCACTAAAACATGCCTGCCGCATCTAGTTAGAAAGCTTTGGAGAGTACGAATTTAGGTAGGGTTTTGTCAGGATACCAAACGGCATAACTATCAGAAGATGGAGAAACATGTTTCGTAAAACTAGATGCCATGTGAATCATGTAACATTGGCTAAAAGAACGACTTGTATATGGTAGTACTTACAAGCTAACACATTATCCCATTATTAGAGTAACTTGCCACTCAAAGCACACTGGTTGCAAAGGTGGAAGTTCAGGCTTCACCTAATTATTCTATTAGCCACAACATTGCATTATTTTCTTCACGAACAATATAACTGTTTTAGCTATCAGCAACAAATGCGTGAAAGAATTATTAGAATCAAAAATTAGAGAACTCGAAAAATGACCTTTATTCCAGCTACTTCGCCAGGCATTTCATCCACGATAGTAACTGCAAATCCACGTCGTTGGCCCCACATTTTGTACATGTTCGTTATCATAGATGCCCAATCCATGCTTTCTGTTCCACCAGCACCTGCTTGGACCTAATGCCATTTGAATTAGGACCTACTTAAATTCTCGATGTGAACACAAACATACTTCAGACAAAAGATGGAGGATCAAAATGCCCAAACAACCTTATATTTGACTGAAAAATGAATTACAAACAGTGTTTAGTTCAATATTCTGTATAAGGCATTTAAAATAATATATTAGGACATTTTATAATATATATATTTAGACAAATATGGGCCAGTTACACGTCCAAGCTATTTGCAGTAAACACAAACCGAGCTTCATGGTAATAAGCATAAATCACGGGGGTATCCGTATATAATACAAAAACTAATTATCATTAATTTTCATCATTCTGGGACACGTACATGTTTTCTTAAAAGTAAAAAATGCTTCCACTGTATTGGTGTATGCCCAAAAATTTCGCCATTAATCACCAAAACTTTACAATGTTGTTACAAGAGAGAAAAGAGAATGTGTGCTAACCACACCAATGTGCGCTAACCACACCAACTTTCGATTAACATCCTAGCATGAGCCACTACATTGTCACTGTAAAATCGGTCATGATGGAACATCACCCCATTTATGGCCAATCAAAGTGCCTAAATCACCGTGACACACCTTACATGCTCGATTTGGAACCAATCCACCATGCACCAATAGATTCCCAAAAAAACGGATACCCCATCAGTGGAAATCGTGGTGCTTCCGAAACGCGCCCAAGCCTCAATGGAGCCACCACAGCCAAAAAACAAGTGATCTGCATTCTCAGACTCCTCGTGACAATGGCAGCAAGCTAGGTCCACCGTCTGAACAAATCAAGCAAATATGCCGCATGTCAACAGTTTCCCCATCGAAAGAGCCACATAAACACCTTCACGTGTGCAAGAATTTTCCATTTCTAAATTCTTCTGTACTCAGCCACACAACCATCCGGATCGAAGACCATTGGGCCCTTTAGAGCCCTATACGCTTTCCTCACTGAGAAGGTACCAACATACCAGCTCCAACAATCCTGACCCTCACAGGGTCCACCAACCTCCTCAAGTTCTTGCAACATCACTAATAGCTCGTTGATTCGTTGATCCGATAACTTGGATCTAAATTGTGGAAAAAAGGAATTGCCATCCCACACATCCGTCAAAGAATAGTTTGGGTCAGCCACTAGAGCCATCAACTGTGGGAACTGTGGTCCAAGTATCCCACGTTTGCTCCAATCGTCAGTACAGAACCTGAAACCCTTGCTGTTACCCATCACCGGCCTCGAGAAGGGTCGAATATCCTGCACCACTCCACAAATGCCCCTCCAAAAGAGAGAAGGGGTTGAACCAAAGACCCCTTGGTTTGGCAAAGCACCACGTGCCATAGATTCTCCTAAGAAACCTATACACCATGCTGCCATAGTCCCCCATATGCGGGCAATCCACTTACTTAGCATAGCCTTATTCATTTCCTCCAAGCTTCATACCCCCAAGCCATTGTCCTCCTTAGAACAGGGCACAATCTCCCAGTCGACCAGGGGCATCCCACTCGACTGCTCAGAAGACGACCAGAAAAATCGTCTCATGATGGTCTCAATCCTCCTCGGCACCCCAACCAGGAGAACCCTAGCAAAAAGAAAAAAAGATAAGAATAGTGGATAGAACCGATCTTAGAAATACCAGTCTACCCCCATGTATAAGCATTTAGATCTCCAGTCTGCTAACCCCTGCTCCATTTTCTCGATCACAGGAATCCATTCCATTGCATGCATCCTCCCAACAACTAGAGGTACATTAAGATATCGCAAAGGTAGATCCCTTCGTGAAGATCTCAATCAAATTACACAACTGACAATCTCCCCCTCCTCCAAATTAACGGGCACAAACTCTGACTTATCCCTATTGAGTCTCAACCCAGGAACATCGTCAAAGATGTTTAGAACTGCGGACATACCCATGTACCTTTCTGAGCCACCCTCCGCAAACAAGATGGTGTTGTTTGCATATTGGAGAACGGGAACCGAAATCTCCTCCTTGATGTAGCCACTACAAACACTGCCTGACACCACATAATCCATCGTAATAGAAAAAACATATGTCACAATAACAAACAATAACGGGCCAGTGGGCACGCCTGATACACACCTCGTTGGGGCTGGAAAAACTCCCTCTCGGCTGGCCATTCACCAGGACTGCGTACGAAGCAGTCATCACGTACCTCTTCATTCACATTATCCAGCGATCCGGAAAGCCTCTCCTATAAAGAGAAGCCCACATAAAACACCAATAAACACTATCATAGGCTTTTGAGAAATCCACCTTCCAAACCACTCCTTACACTTTCCTCCTCTTCTATCCACTACGATCTCAGAAGCAAGAACCGCACTATCCATCAACTGCCGATCAGGTAAAAAAGCACTCTGGGCTGGAGAGATGAGCATGCTCAGCACCCCTTAAGCGATTAGCCAAACATCTAGCTAAAATTAGGTAGATCGCATTAGAAAGGGCAATAGGTCGATAATCATCCACCCTGTTGACCACATCCTTCTTTGGTAGCAGAAAAATCAACGATCGGTTGAGGCGATTAAAACCCGAGTTTCCCTCAACGAATTCGGCAAGCAAGTCCAACATCTCACCCCCAACCAGATCCCAGAACTCACGAAAGAAAAACATCGAGAAACCATCTGGTCCTGAATAACTGTCTGGATTCAGTGCAAACACCGTCTCGCGAACCTCCAGCAATCCGAAAGGCTTCGTCAATACCTCTACCTCCAGACTGAAATGCGCTTCACCCCGAACCATCTAGATCTACAGTGGGGAGCCCGCTAACTCTCCTCCTTGAAATAGCCCATCACTGCTCATGTGATGTCCTCCTCATTATGTTTCACCCCCCCCCCCATACACACGACTATGGAGTGAATGAAATTCCTCCTTCCGCTAGCCATCATATGAAAGAATCTGATATTTGTATCCCCCTCCTTCAACCATTTCCGATGTGACCACTGCCTCCACTGAGTCCACTCCATCTCATGCTTCTTGTCCTCTTCCTCCAAAATCCTCTACACCATCCCACGGCTCTCGAGCTCCTCCATCTCCAGCTCCCTAACATGCTCCAGCAAGTCCAGCCTCACCATCTCCACATTTGTCTCGCTTCTTTGCCGCTCCCTCTCAAAACAAGATTCCTTCCAGAAACCAACCAGCATCCACCTCAAAGCTTCCAAGTTCTTAAAGATCCTCAAAGTAGACGAGTCACTTACATCCAAATTAGACCAGAACAAAACCACCATATCTCGAAACACATCCTCAGACATCCAGCTACGCTCAAACATGAAGTAGGAAGAGTACCCTCTCCCATTGCAGGTGTCCAAACGTAGGGGCGCATGATCAGATCTCAAACAGGGAAGAGAAGTAACGCAGGCTAAGCTGAACATCTCTTAAGCCTCAACTGAGAGCAAGAAGCAGACAATCCACGATCTAGATGACGAATTCCTCCAAGTGTACTTGCAACCGCATCAAAGCCTCCACACCAAGTCCCTCCACCACAACGACGAACATCCCAAAGCTAAGATCATGTGCACCTCTCCCACCCAGCCTATCATCCGAATATAGCGTAACATTGAAGTCATCGCCCACGATCCTGGCCTCCTCCATGAATCTCCTCCTTACCTCTCGTAACTCCACCCATAAAAAAGGATTTTGTAAGTTACGCGTAGCTCCATATACCGATGTCGCAAGTAGCCATGACCAATCCCTCTTGATGACCAGAACAACCAATACCGAATGTACCAAAATCACCTCGTCCACCGATTCAAATAAGTTACCATTCCAAGCAACCACAATCCCTCCTGCACTACCAACTGCAGGAGAGGTCTTGATATATGTGAGATGGGGTCCAGAAGATGAGTTCCATCGCATCGAATCCATAATTCAATCTTTGTTTCCTGTAGACAAACCAAATCCACCTTCCATGCTGAAAACATAGAGCTAACTGCCAACCTTTTTTCGGTTGACCCAGCCCTCGTACGTTCCAAGTTAGGCACTTCATTGGGATACCAAGATGGGACCCCTGCCACCTGAACACCCACCATTCTTGCCACTTCACCTTCAAACGCCTTATCTGACTTGAGGTCTTCATCTCCTACTCTCAAAACAACACCTCCTCTAGGTTCTTGCTGACAGCAAGGTCCTCCCCTTCGAGGCTGAAATCCCCTTCTATAACCAAAGGAACCCTTCTAATGGTGATCACACCACCTTCTCCAAGCCCATTAAAATTTCCTGCCTCTTCATTGGTTTCCAGTAGCCTATTTTCCAATCCAAAGGATTCTTCCCTTTGCCTTTTTTGATAGAAGAACACCATGGGTTGGTGCTCCTCGCCTAAGGAGCAGAGGACATCAAAAGCCACAAGCGACCTAGACATCCCGCCCCACCGAGATGATTTCCCCTTGATCTTTTCACGATGAAGCCCTGTCGTCGGCCTCCTTACTCGATCGGTCCCCCGATTTGGAGAGCAAACATTGACTCGCCCTTCGTAGTCTTCTCATATGTCGTAACCAACGTGCTGCTTACCAGGACCCATCCACCATGGTCGGGGTAACCGCCCGAGGATTAGTGGTGAGAGTCAAGGCCGTTTATGAAGAGTCCATCATCGCACCAGCCTTAGGTGACTTCCCAAGTGACTTGACCGAGTGAACTCCCACCATTGGGTCTGTCGGAAGGTACGAAGCCAACACGACAAAAGGGGCCCATTTCCACTGAAAGCCCTTTCGAAAATAAGCGGGTGTCCAGATCCGAAGCCCACTTGCCGAAAAGACCCGAGCTTGGGACCGAACCCGCCAACTCATTCAGGTTTCCCAAGCCCGATACATTGAGCACGTCTAGATTCATCGTTTTCTAATTCAAGAAAGGTTTACAACCCGGAATCAATGTAATCGATGTGTATCTACGCAGCACCGTCTCCAAGAAAGAACAGGAGGCAAAAGGTTCAGCATTCGAAAAGGCCACTGCAAATTCCTCTCCTTCCAGAGATTTATCACCTCCCGCAATTAACTGTGTTGATTTAGCTTCTCTAGTAACTCCTCCGCCATCTGTCATCGTGTCGCCTGCACCGCCGCCTTTGCTGGAACTGACACCACCGTACTTGACCCCCCTGCAGCTACTTCCCCTAGGATAACCAACCACATGAGAATACGCATCCACCCTAGATTCATCTCCGCTCGAAAAGACGAAGGTGGCTTATCCCCTCGGATCAAGATTTCCACCATGGATTCCTCCCCCGCCCTAAGCCATGTGGACACCGCCCGTTCCAACTCACCAACGTCGGTGCAAGCCTGTTGGAGACACTCTGTATCCAACATCGCAGTGGCACCCCCGCCACACTCATCCTCTAAGATCGAGTCACAAAGCCAGAAGCCCCATCCAAGAAACATGGCCTCCTCCATCGCACAAGCCCTCTTAAGCTTCGGAGTGACACAAACCTCCAGCGCACCCTCCAGCACCTCTCGTGCACCTTCATTGGACAAACCCTGAATGCACAACATCCCTCTTGGCAACCAGATGGACTCGACCAATAGACCCGCTTCCTTCGCCACCCCCAACCTATCCTGAAATCTTTCGAGATCCCCTACCTTCCCCTCTCCAGCAACAGTTCCATCCAACGGACAATGAGGCTTCTTCACTTGCAATAGCCGTTGCAAAAGCTCAACAACCTCCCTAACAAATGAAGAGGATAAGGTTCCTTTCCCTTGGGATTCTCGTCAGACACCTTCTCACTAGCCGCCTTCTTTCTTTTTTTTTGAGGCTCAAAAGAGGGGGAGACACTCGTTGGTGTTCGCCCCAGCAATGTATTAAAGAAAATAAAAAGGGATACTTACAAAGTCGAGGAGGGAGAGGAAGAAAAACAGAAGCCAGAAGCAAAAACAACAGATAAACCGGGCCTAAAGAAGGCCCCCGCCCGCAACCAAATGACCCAACACCCTACAAACTACACCAGTCACTAATAAAGCGAGCGCACAGAATAAGAATGTTTTCCCTATAGAACCGCTGCCCCGAGAAAATAGCTTCGTTCCTGCCAAGCCAGATGCACCACAGTCGCGCAACGGGAGCCAAGAGATCCTGCCTATTCCTTTTCCTGTTGGTCCAAAGAAGCTCGCATAGAGCAGAGAGGTTGTCCGTTCTCGCCCAAGGCAAGTCGTCCCAGATCCCCGACACCATCTGGCAGCCGATGAAAAGGTGGTCGATAGATTCGTCATCAGCATTACAAAGGGGACATGAGGCACTGAAGTTATCAAAGATTGTAGCACATCGATCACGAGTCATCAGCCTCCGTCTACGCAGTAACCAAAGGAATATGCCGATGCGCTCCGGCAAGCGCAAGCCCCAAAAGAATCCACAATCACGCACAAGAAGAGAAGAGTCTGGGGGAGAGGAATGACCAGCGCCCAGTAGGCCTTCCGCGTGGAAAAAGGGCCGTCCTTCCAACGCCAATGATCCACTTGCACATTCGGCGTAGCAGCATCACGAAGGGCTACCAACAGCGAAACAAAATCGTCCACCCGTTGCTCAGAGAATTTCGCGGAGGAGCGTGGACACCAGCACCCATCCAACCAACAACCAGCCACGGTCGCATTCTTATTTGACGCTAATGCGAACAATCGCGGAAAACGCACCTGAAAAGGACCACCGCCCGACCAATCATCCTGCCAAAACTTGAATGAGTCTCCCTTCCCCAACACCGGTATGAAAAGCGCAGCATTCCTCGCAAAGGCGTCCATCACACTACGCCAAAACGTGGAGGGATGGAAGTTCAGAACCCCCCGCGCCACCCCCAACCAATCGTCGCCCAAGAACTTCCTGAGAACAGATATAAAGAAATTATCATCCGTCCCCCAAATTCGACTCACCCACTTGAGAAGCAGAGCATCATTCACCACATCTAATCTCTGCACGATTGCATTCATGCCTACGATGGTCTGGTTGCCCACAGCCGAAGCAAAGTTGCTCCTTTGCTGGACAGGACTTGGACAGGTGATCTGAGGCTCCACATCTGTATCACCATGTCCTCAATCTCTCCTTGACTTTTGGACTACGCATCTTCTTGCGCAACGCACTCCACGTGCCTTCCTCAGCCAACTCCTCCAAGGTGGCAACGATTCAAGCCTCGACCTCTTCAACCTCCCGCTTGAATGAATCCTCTCGTATATCGGTGGACCTCAGAGTTCCTCCTCTGCCCCTGACTGGGACAAATTGTGCCCCTTTCTCTCATCCCGACTCTCTCTCCCCCCTCATTTTCACTTTCGAACATGTACAATGTTAATCACATCATAGATCTAAAATCATTTTGTAAAGGAATGTTTCTTAAGAAAAGCTAGTAGAAAATGTCCAAACTCGATCTTGTGAAAACCAAGATTCTGTCTCCCATGCTAGAAGTCATGTGATTGACTCTATCTCAATCAAACCTTGGATTAGAGTTTATAAAAATATAAGGGGTACCCACCTTTGACAAATGGTTACACAAACGATTATTCATCATATTCCAGCAATAGATTACTTTATGATGAGGAGAAGAGATCGGTTGTGTTGCAAAAACTGCAAAATAATCCCACGAGAGAACTTGGCGTCTCAACACCACTTGCTAGTCATGGATACAACAACAATAAAGCCTTTTCCCACAATTAAGTAGGGCTGGTTACATGGATTCTTCACCTCCATTCAGATCTATCTTGGGTCAATCTCGGACTTATATCAAAAAAACTAAGATCCCTTCATATAATCTCTTTCCAACACCTCTTGGGTCGTCCTCGCCCTCTCTTAGCCGGCTCAACATCCCAAAACTCGCATCCCCTAACAGGTGCATCAGTTGATCTTCTTTACAAATGACCAAACCATCTTAAGCGGTTTTCTCGCATCTTATCCTCGATCGGAGCTATACCAACTTTCTTTCTAATTGCATCATTCTAAATCCGATCTTTACGTGTGTGTCCACACATCCATCTTAGCATTTTCATTTCTGCTACAGTCATTATCTGCACATGTCTATGGTTCACAGGCCAACATTCAGATCCATAGAGCATAGCAAGTCTCACGCCTGCTTTGTAAAACTTTCCTTTAATTTATAAAGGAATTTTCTTATCATAGAGAACAGCAGAAGCTTCTCTCCACTTTAGCCAGCCTGCATTTATTCTATTAGTAACATCTCCATCAATTTCCCTATCATGTTGCAAAATAGATCCCAGATATCTAAAAGAATCTCTCTTCCAAATGTTATCGTCACCAATCTTCACCTCGATTCATTCACCATTGCTTCCATCAAAGGTGCACTCCATAATTCCGTCTTAGCCATACTTATACGAAATCCTTTAGTCTTCAAAGCACGTCTTCAAACCTCAAGCTTCTCATTTGCTACACCTCTAATCTCGCCAATCAACACAATATCATTAGCAAATAACATACACCAAGGTAACTCATCTTGAATGTGACTTGTCAACTCATCCATAATCGAAGCAAAAAGAAATGGACTCAAAGTTGAACCTTGATGTAAACCAATGTTGATGTCAAAATAGTCAGTCTTCCCAGACGAGATCCTTACACAAGAAAAAGCCCCATCATACATATCCTTTATGAGGTTAATGTATAGGACAGGTACTTGTCTCTTCTCCAAAACTCTCCACAATATCTCTCATAGGACAGAATCATAAGCCTTCTCTAAATCAATAAAGATCATATGGATGTTCTTCCGTTTAGCTCTAAAAATCTCCATTGTTATCCTCGGCAAATGGATGGCTTCAATAGTTGAGCGACCTGGCATGAATCCCGAATTGGTTTGCTTTTACTTTGGAAACTTGGCTCAACCTTCTTTCGATTACACGTTCCCAAATTTTCATAGTGTGACTCATCAGCTTGATAACATTGATAGTCATGGATGTGCAATAAAAAGGGTTGGCATCACATAAGGTCGTATCGGCGATATATCAGCGATATATCACCGATATATCGGTTTCGACGAGGAAGGGGTTTCGATATCACCCAGTATATCCTTTTACAGAGATATCGACGATATCGTCATATCAGCTCATATCGGTCAAAAATGACTGGATTCAGTATAAAAAATCCCGGATATCGATATCGCCGATGTTTCGTAGATATCTCAATATATCAATGCTATTATTCATGCAAGATTGATTCCACTACTTATCTAGCTATACCCAGTATTAAAACACAAATCTAGCTATACATAGTATTAAAACACACAATGATTTATATATATATACCCGTAAGGGGGCGATCAACCTAGGCCCCCCATGCTCGCTCACCGGGCAGCGAGACCCCCGTACTGGTAGGGTATGGTGCACAGGAGGGTGCATACAACGGTTCTTCAACTTTGGGGTGTCCAATCAATATTAATTCATCTTCTCCCTTCCCCTTTGTAGACCCCTCAAGATCCGGGTACCCGTTTACGACAAAATTCACAATATTTTATTCATGAGATCACACAAGTCGCAGAAAAACAGGGAAAATTTTTCGCGCAATTATGACATTCATTTCCATCACATAACCACAAAGTAAAAGAGATAAATGGCACCAAAATTTCTTTTCATTAATATTCATATCAATTTACAACATATACAAGGATCTTCCATTTTACAATATATATCCCAAAGTGTGATACAAAAGAGATAGCATTTACATCACCATCTGAACAAAAACTGAGACAAAGTAATTCATACCATCTAGTGTATACTCTGTCTCCAGGAAGCATGTATAGCTACTGAGCTGCTACTAAACTGCAAGCTGTTTGCCTGCCAAACACGTTAGGAAAGAAGAGGCGTCAGCAATTGCTGGTACCTCCCAAAATCTTATAAAAATAACTAGACATTTAATATGTGCAAAAGTAAGCAAGTAGAAAGGTGGTACAAGTAAAATCTACATCTACTTGCGTAAGTAAAAAGGGGTTTCAAGTTGTTTGTAATGCATTTCTAATGATTTCCTCAGAACCCAACATTTCCCACATATGACACATTTATATTGTAGTTGAATATTTATGAGTATAAGAGTGTAAACATATATATCATTTTCTAGCAATCTCAACTTTTGATCATAACCTCTCCAAATCTTGACTTCAATTGATTCAGATATAACTCCATATGATATAGATATAGATATGGATGATCTAGATGTAAAATCGCCAAGTCTGTTGGCGAAGTAAACTCAAGCGGTGAAGCCTACAAATGGCTCTTCCGTCTCGTCCTCTAATTGGAAGCGCGGTCCAATAGAGGGATAGGTCTACTCCCAAACTACGCCACTGAGACGGGTGAGAGAGACTCCCTAGAAAAGTCACTCTAGAAACCTGCCTGACTAGTACAGGCGAACGAGCTCGTACGTAAAACTGAAAACCAAGGATCCCCCGCCTGGGTATCCTAAAAGACAGGGTCAGCGGAACTGGTCTAAAGTCCACGGATGCATATGATGATGCACATACCGTGAAGTATATCTTCCAATCAGTTGATTAATGTATCAAATAAGTTGGTGTCGATTACGTTGTACAAGTTGTTGCTGAAAATACTTCCTTAAATGTAGCAGCAGGAAGATTGTTGCAAATAAAATATCCACATATATCGTAGACATCATATGTTGTTCATTCTATTAATCTTGCATTGGAAGAAATTAGCAAAGAGTCGAGGATCAAAAGTGCAATTACAAAGGCGAGGACACTCACAATTTTCATATATGGTCACACGAAAACTTTACGCTTGATGCGGATATTCACAAAGAAGAGAGATAATGCAATACCTGAGAAACTAGATTTGCAACAACATTTTTAACTTTGGAAAGCATTTGAAAAAGAAGAAAAAAAGACAAACCGTGGTTAATGTTCTTTCTGTGAGAATGGAGAGCTTTGAAATGGTCAAGGACAAGAAAAGGGCAGGGGGTATCAATAGTCTTGAGCCCGACATTTTGGAACCAAATTACACTTGCAATTAAAGTGTTTACACCATTGGTTTGTTTCCTACGTGTTGTTGATGCAGATCGCAAGCCCTCCATGGGCTTTGTATATGGTAGCCTAGAATAGGTTGAACAAGAGAAAATGGCATATTTTAATGGTTTAGAGTCATCTTATAAACCATTTCTTGATGCAATTGTCTCTAAAACAAAAGGATGGCTTGATACCCCATTCCACCTCACTGCATATTTCTTGAACCCGTACTTCTACAATGATTGCAGTATGTTCAATACAAATACCGTTGTGAAGAATGGATTTATGAATTGCATGGAAAAGTTTTATCCGGATTTGGATATTCAAGACATCACGAAAAAGGAGATAACTGCATATAAATAGACTCAAGGATTGTTTGGTAAGCCATTGGCAGTGAGACAAAGGCTGGTAGATGATGGATATTCTGACCCAGGTATTATATATGTTAGCATAATGTATCACTTGAATAGTATGAGTCATATATGGGAACTTTAAACTTCATACGCTTGAACAGCTAGCTGGTGGTCTATTCATGGGACTGAAACACCCCATTTGCAATCTATGCTATCAAGATTATGAGTTTGACTTCCTCATCCTCTGGATGCGAGCGAAACTAGAGTACATATGAGTTGGTAATATATTTATCAACCTATTTAATTGAAGTGTAGGATTACATATATACATCCAATAGGTATGCAACTTTGTTTTTCGGATTCATACAAAGAAAAGGAACAAGCTGGATGCAAACAGGTTACATGATCTTGTTTATGTGCGATCTAATGCTAATCTCAAGGAACATCGACAAGACCAATCACGGGACTCAATTCTTCAAAAGATCGCACTCACATAAATGAATGGATTAGTGGAGAGCAAGCTGAAGATGATGAGGTTTATATTGGTTCAGTTTTAACTTGGGGTGCAGTTGCACATGCATTTAGCGCTGAAGATATAATGCAACCAAAAAGAAGCAATAGAGGTGAAAGTAACACAAGAGCTTCTGGTTCAAGCTCAAGTGCAAGGTCGATATCTAAGGAAGAGGAAGAATTCATTTTTGAAGAAGAGATGGATGAAGAAGATGAAGATGATGACAATGGTGATGATGTTCCTTTGGAAGATGACGATGAATGATTAGCAGCACTTATTTTTACATTTACCATGTTATGTTATTTTGAGATGTTTGATGTAGTATGTTAAAGATGCTATGTTTATGCTTTTGTGATTTTGAAGGCATGTATAATGTTGCTAACATTTGTTTCTTAAATTTCTCTTTGTTGTCATAATTTATTTTGATTACATAGTTCATCTAACTCTTATCTCATAAAATTGAAATTAAAATATCCCTTTTAAAAAAATTTAAGTATAATCATGGATGAAATTATTATATATTAATGTAAATACAGAAGACTATTTCCTTGAATATTATATATATTAAAAATATATAAAAAAATACAAAACCGAATATTTCTAAATAGTCACCCGGATACCGATTATTCTCTATTCCGTGACCCCTCCGACTGAATACCGAATACCGACTTCTGCAACATTGGCTGCATGGAATGGTGTTTTCTCTCGCCATTCCTTGTAAGACGTAGTTTCCCGAATGCCTAGATTGCTTAGATGAAGAAACGTGTTACTGCTAATTCTTGTTTTGTTCTAGTTAATGGCACACATGAAGGTGGCTTGTATTAGACGTGGTATGTTCTTGGTAGGGGTGACGCTTGGTCCCAACATTATTTGTCTCGGTTGCAAATGCATTGTCATGCATGGTAAAGCAAGCGGTGTCAAGAGGAGTGGAGCAAGCACTGTAGCGTGAGATTTGCCACGGGTATTTAATTAGCAAGCATATCCATCCTGATTGTGCAAATAAAATAATGATGTTATTATTCATGAGGCCATAGGGTTCTCTTATATAGAGAGGAGAAACCCTACATGGCAAATTACATAATAGAGAAGAAAGAAATAGAAAATACGTATAAGAATGATAAATATATCTATCAACACTTATCATTCAATTCACATATGATACAATTTTCTCGTTAAGAGAGGTTGCCGTGAAGTATATACCATGTCGACGATTCTTGACATCTTTGGTGAGTTGTCTCTATATGGCCTTTGGATCAATCGTGTGAGGTTCATCTTTATCCTCTTTGGCCTCTCTGGGGTCGTAGCTTTAGCATTGGGCAGATTTCGATGACAATGCGAGAGGCTTTCCCCCGTCATTTACTTGGGCATCCCCGTTAACTTACTTCAGGCAAGTTGCAACAGGCCAATTGGATGAAGTCGATCAAGAAGCTAGAGCCTGGAGCGGAGCTATCTGGGTGAAAGGTGACTTGCCTCTCTCAATATGGGAGGTTAGTTCTCCTAGCTATTGTCCTCTCGACAATCATATTTTCTTCGTTGTTAGTCGTCCAATTCTGGTTGGAAGGCTGATCTAAGGGAATGCATCTCGTGTCTTGGATGATGTTGCCTTTCCCATTGCCCAGGGGTTGGGGTGTCATGCAACTGGCTGAGAGGAACATGGCTGTTCAAGCCATATTTATATGCTTGGGGCTTAGTTGCCTAGTATAACTCTCCTATCTTCTACGTTGACTCCTTTATAGAAGGGGATTTGTTAAGCTATCACGGAGATTTCTGCTTGGATGTCCCATATTATGAGGGATAAATCTTTCTGTTACTGGAAGGATGATAGGATGATAGATGGAGTACCTTGTTCTAGATTCCCTAGACATTTTATTTTGGCAGTAGATCAGGATATGCTGGTGTTTGATGCATGGTATGAAGGAACTTAGTCCACCTTTCATTTCAAGCTTGCAGATATAGATTATCAAAATTTTCAAAGCTTAGAAAGGTCATACGTGAGGATGGTTGTCAATCCACCCTCAGGGTAGGGATGAGTACCGGGTTGGGCCGACTTGAACCATCCTACATACCCAACTTGCAAGCCAACCTAACCTGAATCCGATTTATACTAGGTCAGGTATGAGTCAAAATTTTGACCCGTTAAATAAAGAGGCAAAGCCTGGGCCATTCTCCTCGACCCAAACCCATAAGTTCACATGCCCGATCAGATAAGGGGCTAATAAGATGGCCCATATGACAACATGTTATCATGTATAATTATATTTCAATTCTTAGATATTCCAACCAATCCCTACTATGTATGTACACATAATGCCCACTTCTTTATCTTACAACAAGCTCGCAGTAACTCTTTCCCCTCCATCTTCATTGTTATGTCATTTTTTAGTATATGACGATTATCACTCCTCTCCTTGTTGCTCAAATGTGTCTCACACAATGCACTTTTTCATATGTAGATCGTTAATTTCGAACGTTTACTTCCTATACCGTAATCCTCGTGATGTCTATTTACCTTTCATATTCCATCACTTGCATGAGTTACTTCAATTACCTTTTTCTTTCTTCAGTTTTCCATCTTAAAAAAAAAATAGGTCGACTTAACCTGAACCTGGACCCATTGTAATTGGGTCAAGTCGGGCTATGGGTCAACTATAATGAAAAATCATGGTCTTGGCTCGACGAATGGTCCATTAAACTAAATGGACCTTGAGCCAAGTTAACTCCAACTCAAAAAGGCCTGATCCGATGCTCATCCTAATCTCATGACCTTTGGGTTTTGAGGGATGGGGTCTTCTAGGTACAGAAAGCCTATACAAAGTTGAGGGACCATTTATCACCTGTTGCAAATGACTTTAAGTGTGATTGTGATCTGATATGGGCCTCAAAAGGCTCCTGTGAGGGGCAAGCTCTTTCTTTGATTGTCGCAAAGGGATCGTGTTATGACTCGTGTCTGAAGGGCCAATTTTACACTTAATTCCGATGTGATGTGTCCGCTATGTTCTAGTCATCTGAGGACTAGGAGCATATTTTCTTCACCTGTGAATATGCGCACAACTTTTAGGTTGAAGCATCTACTCTATGGCTTGATGCTTCTTCTACATAGAGGTTCTAGAGCTCACTTGTTGTAGCATGTTCTAGGGCGTTAATGAGTTGCTGAGACCTTCAGTGTGGATGTGGTCAAAATAGCTTGCCAAGTCTAAGGTGTTTTTTGTGATGAGGGCATATGTATGTGGAAATTTTGGGTGAGATGTCCGGGCTACGTTGGAGCTTTTCAGTGAGATGTCTGACTGGTGCAGAATAGCAGCAAGTCGAAGATGGTCCCTTTCGGCATGACTGAGGAGTTGGCGGGTCTTTGTGGTTCGGCATTAGATACCATTGGGACTGGTTTCCCCGTTCAGTACCTGGGCTTGCCGCTGAACCCCGGGAAGACGAAGTTGGCAGACCGGTTGCCGTTGGTTGATAAGATGGAGAGCAGGCTCGCGGGGTGGAAGATGGCGATCCTCTCCAAAGGGGGGCGCTTGGTGCTTTTGAAGGCGGTATTATCCGCCATGCCGGTGTACTACTACTCCACGAGGCTCATGCCGACAGGGATCAGGAGGAGGTTGGAGGACTTGATGAGGCGGTTCTTGTGGGGTAGAAACGGCCAGGACACGGGGATGCACCTGGTAGGTTGGGATGAGGTTACTTTACAGAAGAGGGAGGGCGTCCTCGGGATTTGCCGGCTGGGCGAGCTGAACGAGGCGCTGTTGATGAAGTGGGTGGCCAGAATCTAGGGTGATGGTGAGGACCTTTGTTGCACTCTCCTTAGGCGTATCTACGAGGTCGGCGTGGCGGCACCGGAGGGGGTGGCGACGGTTGGTTTGCGCGAGCGGAGACCCTCTCCCTTCTGGAGTGCCGTCCAATCGTTCTCCCACAATTTTCGGGCGTTGTTCAGGCCGGTGCTGGGGGATGGGATGCGATTCGCTTTCTGGAGGACGACTGGACGGACGGGGGGCGCTATCCTTGCGCTTCCCTCGTCTCTTTGCTTTGGCGACAGACAAGGAGGCTAGGGTCGCATCCTGCTTGGTGGATGGGAACTGAATGCCAACTTTTCGTTCAGGTTTCTCTGATATCGCGCCTTGAGGAGTTCTTGCAGTTGCTGGACGCGGTTCGGGATGCCTCGGGTCCTTCCTCGGGTCGGGACCACTGGTTTTGCGCGGGGGCCCCTTCTCCATCTGGAAGGCATACTCGGTGATATGCAGGCCACCTCCCTCTCTTTCGGCGGATATGGTTGCTGACTGCTCTTTCTTCTAGGGGCTAGGGCTTCCGGCGAAGATCGCTTTCTTCTTCTGGTCGTTTAGGAGGAAGAGGCTCTTGACTCGGGACCGTTGTGTCAGGTTGCTTGGGGCGGCATCCAACAGGTGTCTGCTCTGCGTGGAGGGGATCAAGACTCCGGAGCATCTCTTCTTTGCCTGCCCATCTGTTTTGTCGATTTGGGCAGATCCGGCTCTGGGTTGGGCGGACAGGGCGAGCGTCGCGGATTTCTGCAGGGCTTTGGACGCAACCAGGCTTGGATCGAGGATGGAGCTGTTGCGGCCTCTGGCATTGATCTGGTCTATCTGGCTGTGTAGGAATGAGCTCTTATTTTCTGGTCAGAGATTTTATGTAGAGTACGTGTGTACGCGTGTTTTGGGCGTATTGCGCTCCTGGCTTGCCTAGTGCGTCCTTTACCTTTTTGTACTCCTTGTACCTTTATTTACTGGTTTTTAATATACTTATGGGGCGAACACCTATGAGTGTCTCCCCCTTTTCTGGCTTCAAAAAAAATTTTGGCTCATTATGTTTAAATGTTTATTGAGTCGTAAACTCTATAAATAACTTTAGTTAAATAGAAATTTTTAGGGTACACTTCTTGGGGTACATGCTCTCTTTTGCATAAAAAGTTAATATATAACTTTAGAATAAAAATGGATAAAATAATTTCAAGAATTGAGCAAAAAACATCCTTTTTGGGCTCTCCTTGAGCACCCAGTGCCTCAAGTCAGGCGCTCATATGGGCAGTGCTTGAGGTAAGGCAAGGTATTGGGGTAGTTGTCAAGTAGAAGCTAGGGCTTCATACCAAACTCAATCCACTCGGGAAGGATCTTCTTACCCCCACATACATGGGAATATGTTTTTCTTAGGCACACCGAGGGGAGAGAGCTGGGATAACAAGGCCAATTGCATACTACCTAGGAAGTTGCGGTGGGAAATGTGCTTGACCCTGGTTGAGTTATAATGTTGTTGCTTGACTAATGCCCACATTATAGGTTAATTAAAGTGGGATCGAGTCAGCTTGTACATAATAGAAATCAGAAATAAACTAATCAAATTATATTATGATTTGAAATAATGAATAAATGGATTAAAAGCAATGTTAAGTATGGAATTCTCGCACATGTATAGCAAATATCAGTTAAGTCGCCATATTATAAGCATCAGGGTCGAGTAACAAGTAGATCATCGACGGTGTGTAACTAAGTTGACACTAAAATGTTGATCCGACGTAACACTAAACAAGTATGTTCGCAACAAAACGAATATTCTAATTCATTGATGTTTCACATGCATCAATAATATCTAATCTACACATGAACATCCAAGGCATCTTTCACTTTGGGGAAGTCCTATAAATATTCGAATTAAACAGAAACAAACCAAAATTTCATAAATTGTTCAGATAAATCTTCCTCAATGAAATAGAAGGGAAGTTCAAAGAAGAGACCTTGGATGCTTTATAAGATAGTAGATAAATGTTATTTTTCAATACCCGAGCAGAATAAATGAAACTAGTACATGAAACTATATGCAACTATGGCACTTTGTAAGAACCCGCTTAATGGTCCGGTGGAAAAAGCAGTGAAGCTCCCACTCCAAAGACCACGGTTCAACCCCACCCTCCCCCCTTAACTACTAAAAAACTATGGCACTATGTAAACCAGGAGAAAATTGCTTCATAAACACTCATAAGGGGTTGAGGAGACTAACCTCCATGAAGCAGGAGCAGGAGTCATTCTCGCCAGACAGCAATGCTTCAGTTTCTTTATCTTTGAGTTTTCTTCTCATTTCAAGCAGTGCTCGGGTCAATTCCTTCAGGAAATAATGCTGAAAAGTTAACTTCCAACATGTGGAAAGATGCTTCAACAGGATAGTCAGCATAAAAGAATAGCATCATTCAGAATGATGCCATTTTTCTTGTCTACATTCTAACAATTAGATAAGATCCTGTGAATTTCTCGTAATACAAAAGAATAAACATTTTTTCGAGAATCCAAAAGATATCATAGCTCTAGGTAATGCTCATCAATGTTTAAGATAGGGATAAACAAACAAGTAATTCACAAATGAAAGATCTGGTTTAGCTCAAAAAATAGACCCAGTTTGGTAGATTTGTTCATTATTAACCTATTTTGACTTCAAATTTTCATAGCGAAATATAGGGACTTTAACCTTTATTCGCATTTATATATCCAATGATTGAATTGAAGTGATTTCAATTCTCCAAATACAACTCAAGAATTTTGGCATGGCAGGATTAACGTGGCAGCAGATCAAGGAAATATCCCCTTTGAAATTATTGATTTATACCTATAACTCTACTGACAAGGAATCAACCTTAATATAATCACACCAGTTTCCCTCCCAAGTTGTAATGGAATAAAATGAAATGAAATACATCAATAGAAAGACATTCAGTATAAGTATTGCTTGAAACGAGGGGGGTCCCTTTCTTGTCAAGATCCGTTCATCGCCTTCGGCGACCTCTAAGAAGGTGGGGTGAGGTGTTGGCTGTTACCAGCGACGGCTTATCGCCGGGGGATGATCCAACGACCACGAAGATCCTAATGGAGTGCAACAAGGCCTTCCTCGATCGGGCGGATGGCCAGGTGTTCTTCCAAGAGTTAAACTTGGGAAGATTCTTTTGTAGAATCGAGCTTTCGGTGGTGGTGCCTCCGCCGCCTCCCTCCTTGCCGGACTGGTGGGCTCTTGGGGAGGAGGCCAGCAAGAGGGTCGTTACATTTTCCGAGGAGAAGCAGCCGCTGTGGGATTTCGCCTCGACGATCTCGCCGCAGATGGATACGTCTTTGGGGGGTGCGCCTTGCTATGATGTTTACGTAAGGCCTTCTCCCGATTTTGTACGTGAAGCCCATCCCTCCGCATGGAATCGGTGCATGGTAGCCGCCCTCGGGAGTATGCGGGGGGACGTGGCGGGCGGTTGGAGTGACGTGGAGGGTAGGTGCACGATTTTCGGAGGAGATTTGACATTCTCGGTGGGGTCGCAATGCTCTGCCTTCCGGATCTTTTCACCAGGCTTTGTTATCCTTGGGCATGACGCTTCTCCATCATTCGGAGCTGCGCGTCATTCCATAAGTCGGGTTGCTGAGTTCGACCCGAACAACCTTTCAAAGGCGGATCCTCTTCTTGTTCCGGGTCGGCCGGGGGTTGATTCGGGTTCGGGGGCACAAGCGGACCCTCTTCTGTCGGTGGACCCGGGCGCCTTGAGTTTTTCATCTGCATTGTTCCCCGCCCCGCATTCGGCCTCTCTGCTTCTCAACCAGCAGGCGGAACCATCGTCGCAGGAGGGGGTCTCTCGTGGGTCAGATCCGGCTGCTGAGGAGCCCCTGGATGATAAGGCTACAGATGCCGAGTCATCGAAGAGATCTTGCAAGCGGTACAGAAGAAGGCGAAGCACTCGTTCGCTGTCAAGGGAGCTCCACTCGTGTCAATCCTTCGAAGAGGCGGTGGCGGAAGCAGCGGGGGTGGTGCCTTCATGGGTCTTCAAGAAGGTTACTAAATGAAGATCCTTTCCTGGGAATGTTAGGGGCATGGGGGATGCGGCTAAGAGAAATATTCTGGGGACCAGATTTAGGGAATGGGGGTGCGACGTCGTTCTTCTGCAAGAAACCAAGTTGGCCTCTCTGGATGATGATGTTTGGCGCTCTCTCGCGGCGGGGGATCTTGATGAGTTTTCCGCTTTATCTGCATCTGGGAGTGCTGGCGGTTTGCTTATTGCTTGGAAGTCATCTGGGTTTTCCCTTGTCTCTACTGTGAAGGGCAACCACTCTGTCTCTGTTCTGCTCACCAGGAAGGAGGACTCTCAATCGCTCGTTTTCTCTTGCGCTTACGGCCCTTGTGATGCGGCTCGCAGGAAGGACCTATAAGGCGAGCTTCGCAAGATCTCGCTGGACAACGCGGGTTTGCCTTGGCTGATTGGGGGAGATTTCAATGTCACGTTACGTTCCTCTGATAGGCCCCGGTCCAGGGAGGCTCCGACTCGGGCTCGGCGGAATTCGCGGACTTCGTCAACGGCCTGGCTCTGCAAGATTTACGGCATCGGACGTGAAGTTCACTTGGAGGAACTCTTCCTCGAAATCTTGCATTGACAGGTTTCTCGCGTCGATGGCTTTCATGGAGCTTTTCCCTCTGGCGGCGGTCCTCTCTAGACCTCGTGCTTTCTCGGACCACACTCCGATCATCTGGGACTCCAAGGTGTCTTCTCCGGCGGCAGGGTTCTTCAGATATGAGAGGTGTTGGCTGCTTGAGGATGATTTCCGTGTGCTGGTGTCTTCTTCTTGGGCGGAGGCTTGCGAGGGTCGGTCGACGGTGGTGAGGTTTCGAAAGAAGCTCGCGCGTCTCAGAGGCGTCCTTTCACAGTTCAAGAAGAGGTCGCAGGAGGCTAGGATGTCTGCAAGGAAGGATGCGGAGGCCGTCGTAGCCGAGCTGGACACCTTGGAGGGGCTGAGGGAGCTCTGCGCTGAGGAGCTGGTCTCCAGGACTGCGGCTGTGGCTGCGGTCGAGAGGGAGGAAAGAATGAGGGTGGCGGAATGGCGCCAGAGAGCGAAGCTGAAATGGATCAAGGAAGGAGACGCAAATTCTTCCTTCTTTCACGGGTCGCCTCTAACAGGAGGCGGTCAAACTTGATTCGGTCGATTTCGTTCGGGGGTCGCGAGGTGGTGGGCGAGGAGGCGGTTGGGAATGCGGTGGCCAACTACTTCAGGGACTTCTCTTCGGTTCGTATGCCTCGTCGCTGGTGCTGGGTGGGGGAGGATGACTTGAAGCTCTCGTCGCGCGTTGTGCGGAGTTGATTAAGGAGATCTCCTTCGACGAGGTCAAGGCTGCTGTCTGGGATCTCAATGCCGATGCCTCGCCTGGTCCCGATGGCTTCCCTACTGCCTTTTACAAAGATTTTTGGGAGGTGGTGGGGTTGGAGGTCTGGGAGGTGGTTGCGGAATTTTGTGCGGGAAACTTGGGCTTTGATGGGATCAATAGGGCTCTTATTGTTCTTATTCCTAAATCTCAATCTCCACTTGCTATTGAAGACTTTCGGCCGATCGCTATCTCAAATGCTTTATATTTGATTGTTGCGAAAGTGCTGGCGAGGAGGCTTGCGGTGGTGCTGGACGATTTAATCCATCCCTCGCAGGTGGCTTTCATTCCTGGCCGCCTGATCTTCGATGTGACGGCTCTTGCCTCTGAGATGGTAGACAGTTGGGTGAGGAGGGGGAAGCAGGGGATTCTTTGGAAGGTGGACTTCGCAAAGGCCTATGACTCCTTGGACTGGAACTTTCTCTGGTCGGTGTTGCGTGCTCGTGGTTTTCCAAATGTGTGGATCTCCTGGATACGCCGATGCGTTACTACGGCATCGTTCTCTATCATGCTTAATGGTCGTATCGTTGGTAGCCCCTTTCAGCCTAGGAGGGGTGTTCGGCAGGGGTGCCCTCTGGCACCCATGCTTTTCGTTATTGCGGCGGATGTGCTTCCAAGGATGGCGGATAGGGTGGTCGCGCGAGGCTTCTCCTCGGGCTTCTCTTGCGACTACAGGAACACTCCTACTCTCCAGTATGCGGATGACACCATCGCCTTCATCGAGGGGGGCTTGGAGGAGGTCAGAGGGATGGCGGTCACCTTGACCATTTTTAGTGAGCTCTCGGGGCTCCGCATCAACCAATCCAAGTCCAAAGTGATTCCTTTCGCTTGGGATGAGCGGTCCGCGGCGGCGTGTGGCGTGCTTTTGGGAAGCTCCCCATCTTCTGTTCCGATCGATTATCTGGGATTGCCGCTGGGCGCGAGAAGGCCAAGATTGATTCATTGGAACAGGGTGTTGGACAAGGCGGAAAGAAGGCTTGCTGGGTGGAGTGCGGCTATGCTCTCTCGGGGTGGCCGACTCGTGCTTATTAGGTCGGTCCTTGCCTCTATTCCCGTTTATTTCCTGTCGAATTGGGCTATCCCGGTGGGGAGTAGGAGGCATCTTGAGGGCCTTATGCGGAGCTTTCTGTGGGGAAGAAGGGGTCCCGCGGCGCGGGGCATCCATCTGGTGGCATGGAAGGAGGTGGCGAAAAGAAAGTGCGATGGTGGACTCGGCATACGTAGGCTGGATCTGGTTAACGACGCATTGATGCTAAAGTGGGTCAACAGACTTTGGGGTAGCGCCATCGGGTTCTTTCCTTCTATGTTGCGGGATGTTCTTTCGATCGGGGTGGACATGATGCGGGACGCCGACTCTATGCGCTCTGGAACCCCTTTCTGGAGGGGGATCGCTTCGGCGGTTAGGCGATTCTCTCACCTGTTCAAGCCGGCGCTGGGGGATGGCAATTCTTTTCTTTTCTGGCGCGACGCTTGGGCGGGGGACACCTCTCTCGGTAATTCTTTCTCTCGTCTTTGTGCTCTGGCTTCTGACTCTAGCGTGTCGGTGGCGTCCTCTTGGAGCGGGGGCGAGTGGTTCCCTACTTTTGCTAGCAACCTTTCCGACGAGCGATTTGATGACTACTTAAGGCTCCTGCAACAACTTAGGGTTGCGCCAAAGCCCTCGACTACCAGGGACCATTGGGTTTGGCGCGACGGCATCTTCTCTTCGAGGCGGGCGTTCAAGGTCATCTCGCAACAGCAGACCTCTGACCGGAACCTCCTCTGCAAGGATCTTGGTTGGCTGTGGCGCATAAAGCTACCAGAGAGGGTGATTTTCTTCCTATGGCTCTTGAGACGTGGGAGGGTCTTGACCCGAGATAGATGTGCAAAGTTTGTCTCGGGGACTGACTCCCTGGACTGTGTGCTGTGTGGCGACAATGTGGAGACTTTGCAGCACCTTTTTTTCCTATGTCCGAGCTCTGGCACAATCTGGGAGGACCTCAATGTTACTTGGGTCAACGCATCTTCGGCTGGCTCGTTTTGGGACTCTATGCGCTCAAATGCTGATCGGCCAAGGAGGGAGTTGCTCCGCCCCTTCGCTTGCATTTGGGCGCTGTGGCTCGCTAGGAACGCAAAGATTTTCAGGGGTCAAAGGTTTTACAAGGAGAATGTTTTAGCACACGTTGATCTGCTTATGAATGACTGGCTGCTCCTGTAATGCATTTGACGTGTGATCTTATTCTTTTGGGTTGGGGCCTCAGGCGGGATCCACTTGATCCTTAGTGTATGTATTTCTTTACTTCCGCCTTCTCCTCTTCATCGTTTTTTAATAATAATATTTGGGGCGAACACCACGGCGTGTTTCCCCCGAAGTGCTTTGGTTTCAAAAAAAAAAGTATTGCTTGAAACAAGAAGCATCTCAGTGGCTATTTAGCAATGGAATCAGATAAAGCTGGAACAAGACGTGTAGTCAAGTGCAGTTCTAAAATGAAAGATAAGTCACGAAAGAACTGTTTATAGAAAAAGGATTGACAATTCCAAGTTTATTTACAGAAAAAGGGTTACCGATTCTAAGTCTGAATCATTTTCTTCGCGTGCAAGCTTCAACATATCAATATGATCAATTAATTCTTGCTCAATTGTGATCACCTCTTTCATCTTTCCCATCAGTGTACCATGCTCACGACTAATTCTTCCAGCATAAAAAGGATCACTCCAAAGATCCGGTTTATTCAAACCTGAAGACAGCTGATCCATCCTAATTAGCATCTTCTTCCACTGCAAAATATGATTTTACAATAAGAGAAAACAAAGCATGTAGGACCGATGGAAAATCTGGGGTAGGAATAGGTGCAGAGGGAATTTCCGGTGAAGGTAAAAGGCGTAGAAATCGGAAAGAACAGCAACGGTGAAAGCACTCTGCTGGCACAAAAACAAAAACGATTTAACTAATTCACCAATTCACGAGAAGATATTGAATTTAGAGTAACTGAACTTGCATGGTGGGCCAATATAGGACTTCACTACTATTTTCCAATTTGTAAAAAATATTGCATACGTTTCAAATAGGTAGAGACAGTATATGATTTTGTACCATGAACTTTGTTGCATCGTGCATATCAATTAGTCGTTACAAGAATTACTAGCATGAGCTCTTTTTCTAGGAGAAGCATGAAACACTTTTGTTATCAAATAAATGGTTAGAAGTTTTTACTATGTCTTAGGGACAAAATGCCATCTAAAAGATGAGGAAATGGCAAAAACTGGCAAAGCCATCTCCCACTTTTAAGGGGGGTCGGTTACATGGATTCTTAATCTACAAGATGGAAGAACGCATATAATTAGATTGAAATGACAACCTACAAGTAGATAAGAGAACCAAGGTTCAACTCTCAAAAAAAGAGAACCAAGGTTCGAAATTATAATATATAGGTATAGAGAACATTTTCTCCACAAAACTTCGTTAAAGATGTCAACATCACATTCAAATCACTACATTAAAAACCGAAACTGCCTATATCCTTTTTAGTACCAATTAATCAATGCTCCTCATGTAACAAGCCAGTGCAAATTGGAAATGAAACTTTTAGAACCAGTTATCTTTCATCCAACTCACAATAGAATTATAGAATTGAACTCTTATCCCCAGAATTGGGTCATTTTATTTTGATGTTGTGAAGAACCAAAAACGGATCATTAGATATTCATGATCATCCAAATATATTCATAAAAAGCGGAGCTGCAAACTGTAGAGGAGCTGCAAAGTGTGTTGTAATCACAACAATAAAGACCCCCTCATTCACATGCTCCAATTGAGACAAATCAAGTGCAAAACATGTCCCACATATGGTCATGGCTCCCTCAAGACCGAATCATTTCGAAGAAGTTGTATAGCCCATATCACCCACATATCTACATCTGTTTTGTAGTCCAACAAAAATCATGTCACCATCATGTCATTTTTACTCCCTTAAAGACCACAAAACGTCTCCAAAGATGAGGTCCAGCAAAGGAATTTCTAAACACCTCCAAACATCCCGCATCAGCAGGTAGAGACAAACACCCAACAACCTCCTTAGCATCCCACATAGTGGGCACATAGCATCAGCGTCCGGTGCCCACTTCCTCATGTGCACCTTAGTGACTACAAACCCTTCTTACCAGCCACATCAGGATCTTGACATTCATGATATCGAGATATCACAACAACAACAACAAAGCCTTTTCCCACAATAAGTATTGTCGACTTCTTTGGCCTTCAGATCTATCTTGGGTCATTCCCGAGCGTAGATCCAAACAACTGAGATCCCTTCGGATAGTCTCATTCCAACACTTCTTTGGCCTTCATCGCCCTCTTTTATCCGACTCAATATTCTAAAACTCACATCTTCTAACTGATGCATCAGCCGACCTCCTTCGCAAGTGGCCAAATCATCGAAAGTGATTTTCTCTCATCTATTAGAGCGACGCCAACTTTCCTTCTAATCGCATCATTCCGAATCCGATCTTTTCGTGTATGAACATGTATCCACCTTAGCATTTTCATTTATGCTACTGTCATTCTATGCATATGTATATGGTTCACAGGCCAACATTCAGACCCATAGAGCATAGCAGGTCCCATGATCGCTTTGTAATACTTTCATTTGATTTTCAAAGGAACTTTCGTATCACATAGAACAACAGAGGAAAGTTTGGGAACGTATGATTGTGGTGCCTCTTTATAAGAATAAAGGAGACATTCATAATTGTTCAAATTACAAAGTATCAAGCTAATGAGTCACACTATGAAAATTTGGGAACGTGTGATCGAAAGAAGGCTGAGGAAAGTTTCCAACGTAAAAGAAAATCAATTCGGATTCATGCCAGGTCGCTCAACTATTGAAGCCATCCATTTGCTGAGGAGAAGAGATTTATAGAGCTAAAAGGAAGAACCTCCATATGATCTTTATTGATTTGGAGAAGGCTAATGATTCTGCCCCACGAGAGATTTTTTTTTTAGGCTCAAAAAAGGGGAGACACTCAACGGTATTCGCCCCAATATATTAAAAAAATAAAGAAAGTTACAGAAAGGGAGAAATAACTAAACAAAATAGTACTACACCCATAAAAGAGAACCGAAAAAACAACAGAATAGGATCACCCCAAAAAGGCCACATGCGGGCTACACTGCACACCAGTCATCCAGAAGACTACACTGTCCCACGAGAGATATTGTGTAGAGTTTTGGAGAAGAGACAAGTACTTATCCTATACATTAACCTCATAAAGGACATGTAATAAAGCTTTATCTTGTGTAAAGACCCTGTTGGGAAAAATGAACGAGATGTTTATTCCATCAGCCCTAGGCTCTCTTATATAGGAGAGTAGCCTATGGGTGAATTACATAAAGCATACAGCTGAAAATAAAAATAATAGAGAAATACAAAGGAAACTAATATTTATGTTAACACTCCCCCTCAAGATGGAGCATAGATATCAATCATGCTCAGCTTGGACGCACACTTCTGGAATGGGCCTCGTAGTAATGCCGTGGTGAATATATCGGCAGTTTGATTTTCTGAAGTAACATGAGATGTAGCAATGAATCCCTTCTGAATCATGTCACGTACGAAGTGACGATCAACCTCAATGTGCTTGGTCCGCTCATGGAATGCTGGATTGTTTGCAATGAACAAGGTTGCCTGATTGTCACATTTTAAGTTCATAGGAAGCGGTACATCTATACATAGATCTGTAAGTACAGCCTTTACCCACATCATCTCTGTGCTAGCCTGGGCCATAGCCCTATATTCAGATTCAGCACTAGATCTGGCTATCACCGTCTGTTTCTTGCTCCTCCATGAGATTAGAGAATCTCCAACGTAGACTGCAAACCCAGAGGTGGACTTCCTATCCTTGGGACAACCTGCATAGTCTGCTTCCGCACATGCTGAGATAGAAATCCCCTTGCCCTTCTTGAATAGCAAACCTACACCTGGAGATGATTTGAGGTACCTGAGTATCATATGTATGGCATCCATATGAACCTGACGTAGTTGCTCCATGAACTGGCTCACACCACTCACTGCAAAGGATATATCGGGCCTAGTGATTGTGATATAAAACAGTTTGCCTACCAGTTCTTTGTATCTTCTCCTGTCCACCTCCTCTGTGTCATCATCATATAGCTTCATGCTGGGGTCCATTGGTGTTGTAGCAGGCCGACACCCAAGCATACCTGTTTCACTCAACAGGTCAGTAACATATTTTCTCTGCGACACTACTAACCCATACGGATTTCTAGCAAATTCCAGTCCTAGAAAATATCTAAGGACTCCAAGGTCCTTAGTGACAAATTCGCTACCCAGCTTCTCTTTCGCCTGCTTTATGCCTTGCTCATCATCTCTTGTAATCAAGATGTCATCTACGTAAACCATAATTGCAATAATACCTCTTGAAGTCTTCTGTACAAACAAGGAATGATCAGCATTAGAGCATTTGTATCCCTATTTTTCAAAGAGGTTTGAGAGCTTCTGAAACCATGCTCTGGGGCTCTGCTTAAGGCCATAGATAGCCTTATGAAGTCTGCACACCTTGGAACACCCCCCCTCAACAGCAAAACCGGGTGGTTGTTGCATGTAGACTTCCTCCTGTAGGTCTCCATATAGGAACGCATTCTTCACATCCAACTGATATAGCGGCCACTCTCGAGTAACCGCGACTGACAGCAAGATCTGTAGGGTAGAATGGCGGGCTACTGGCGAGAACGTATCAAGGTAATCCACCCGTATGTCTGTGTAAAGCCACATGCAACAAGGCGGGCCTTGTATCTGTCAATACTGCCATCTGCATTTTGCTTTACTGTAAATACCCACTTGCAGCTCACTGGGGTCACATCTGCAGGTATAGGAACTAGACTCCAAGTTCCCCTCGATTAAAGTGTTGCCATTTCTTCCTCCATTGCTAGACGCCATCTACTATCCTGCAGAGCATCTTGATAATTCCATGGAATATCTACAGCTGACAAGGCAACCACAAAGTTCCTGAAATCCCCAGATAGTCGCTCAAATGACACAGAAGCTGATAAAGGATATGTAGCGCAGCTCCTCTTCGATTTGCGTATAGCAATAGGAACATCTAAATCAGTTGTGTCCTCATTTGGCCCCTGCAACATATCCTGCTCAGAAATATCATTAGATCCATCAAGAGTAGTATCTTCAGTACATACCTTAGGCGAGCTAGGAGATGAGTCATGACCATGAGCTGGAGGAGGCCTGCGGGTATAATGGAATGGTAGTGGTGAAACTGGGATAGTACGTGAAGCTGGTGGTGGTGGTGGTGGTGATGGTACTGGTGGTGGTGGTGTCATATATGGCATCGGTAGTCACTGGAGGTAGTTGCTGATCACCTGAGGATGTAAAATACATTATGGATTCAAAAAATGTAACATCTGCACTGATCATATACCGCCTACGCAAAGGATCAAAGCACTTGTACCCCTTTTGAGTTCTGGAGTACCCAACAAACACACACTTGACAGCCCTAGGAGAGAGCTTGTCAGTACCAGGAGACAACTGGTGGACAAAGGCAACTGAGCCAAACACACGAGGAGTAAGGGAAAACAGATCCTTACCAGGGTAGATAAGGGAGAAAGGACTCTGTTCATCTAGGACAGAGGACGGCATACGGTTAATTAGGTAACATGCTGTGAGAACCGCGTCACCCCAGTAAGAATAAGGAACATGACTATGTATAAGAAGTGATCTTGTGACATCTAGTAGGTGGCGATGTTTCCTTTCAGCGATCCTATTTTGTTGAGAGGTATAAGCACAAGATGTTTGATGGATAATCCCTTTTGATGAGTAGTAATTGGCTAGGACATGAGTACACGGTTCTAGGGAAATATCACTTCTCACAAATTTCACAGATGTGGAGAAAACATTTTGAATTTCATTCAGAAAATGGATAATAATATTCCCTACTTCAGATTTATTTTTCAACAAAAATACCCATGACACACGAGAAAAATCATCCACAATAACTATATAAAATCTGTGTCCCTGATGATCAGGTACACGACTCGGACCCCAGATATCAATATGAAGTAACTCAAATTTGGAGGTACTACTCCGACCCGGACGACTGGGAAAGGTAGACCGGTGATGCTTTCTCAACTGACAAGCCTCACATTGGATAGAGGTGTGAGGCAGACCCTGGGGTAACACACAACGCAACTTTTGAAGCGGTAGATGTCCAAAGCGCAGATGCCACAGCAGAGGAGATACTGGTCCAGTAGGAAGGGATGAGGTTCCAGCAAACGGAGTCTGATTTAGACGATAGAGGCCTCCTTGCTCATAGCCACGACCAATCACGTTGTCCGTAAGGATGTCCCGAAAAATAAGAGAAGATGGATCAAAAATTGCCCGACATTGTAAATCCTTCGTAATCTGACTGATTGATAATAGATTCATTGAAAAATCAGGTGCATGTAATACATTCTTGAGCTGCATAGAAGATGTCAGTCTAATCTCCCCCTGACCAGTGATAGGGGAATGTGTACCATTGGCAATGACCACTGTTCGGCCTGGAGGAATCTGAGAATATCCTGTAAGTAAACTCTGGTCGCCACATAGATGATGTGTAGCACCCGAGTCCATGATCCAAGGTAATGTATCTGATCTACTATTGGTAAATGCAAGTATGCTACCTGAAGCACTGGTAGACGCAGAGGCAGATGCAGCAGCATCAGATTGACTCTCAGTAGTAGGTGTTGGGCCAGATGGGGGAATAATGCCACTTAGACGGGCAACTAGATCATCGAACCGCTGATCCAAAGTGGCAGCAGATGGAGGCTCTATCTGCTCAGCGACTCGTGCAGATGCAGAAAATCCATGCTTAGAGTAGCATGTGTCTTCATTGTGTCCGACACGATGACAGTAAGTACATGTTGGCCGAGTGCGACCTCCTCTGCCACGAGGTCCACGTCCACGGGTCTGATGATGAAATCCACGACCCATGTTGGCGACCATGGTTGAAGCATTCTTATCCGTGGCCGTGGAAGGGACGATGATACGGCTCAGTCTATGAAAAGCTTCCTCCATGGGAGGAATAGTAAAATCGGCCAAGATCTGGGATCGTGCCGCCTCATACTCAGGATCAGGTGCAGCAAGGAACACGCCCACCATAGTCGCATTCCGATACGTCTTCTGTTGTTCTGGCGTGGCTGTCAGGGGCATGAAGCTGTATAGCTTCTCGAACATCCCTCGCAGGGATGTGTAGAGTGAATGTAGAGGGCGACCATTCTGCTTTATAGTGAATATATCATGCTGGAGTTGCAGAATCTTCGTCTCATTCTTCGCCTGAGAGTATGTGGCCGTTAGAATGTCCCACATGTCTTTGGCCGTGGGCTGATGTAGAATGTCATTGGCAATCTCGATCGCCAACGTTCCAGATAACCAAACTTTTGCGTATGCATCATCGGCCTCCCAAGAGGCATTGGCTCCAGTCTTTTCAGCAGGCTCTGCTTCGGTAAGAATGTGCTTCTTACCCGTTGACTTCATCATACTCATGAACTGCATCGCCCACAGTTCATAGTTCGTACCATCCATCTTTACAATAGGTGCCGGACCACGAAAAGCGCCAATGGATGGGATATCCGCCTTGCTTTCTGACATACTGGAAACTGAAGACTGGAGCGATTGACTGAAGATAAGATTCGTCTACAATGACATAGACGGGTTTAGTTGCAAGTGTAGACCTCAAGCAACTAAACCCATGTAGTTGACGGTGTGCTTTAGGGCTTAGCACACGCTTAGGGCTCTACGGTGCCCGCTGAAGCACGCAGGCACGCAAGGCACTCAGTCGTGCAGCGTGAGGATGAGCGCGCAGTCGCGCGCGTGGATGAGCACGCAGTCGCACGCGAAGGTGCGCACTAGGCGCAGGCAGAGGCGCTGGTACACGTGCACAGGCGCAGGCGAAGGTGCACGCGCACACGCACAGGCAGAGGCGCTGGCGGAGGCACAGGTGGGTCGGAGGCGCTGGCGGAGGCGCCGGCGATGAGAGAGAGGCACGCGGGTGGGGTGGGGTAGGGTTAGGGTTTCGAGAACTCCGGTCTAGGACCGTCGCTCTAATACCATGTTGGGAAAAATGAACGAGATGTTTATTCCATCAGCCCTAGGCTCTCTTATATAGGAGAGTAGCCTATGGGTAAATTACATAAAGCATACAGCTGAAAATAAAAATAATAGAGAAATACAAAGGAAACTAATATATATGTTAACAGACCCTGTCTGGGAAGACTGACTATTTTGACATCAACATTGGTTTACATCAAGGTTCAGCTTTGAGTCCATTTCTTTTTACTTTGATTATGGACGAGTTGACAAGTCACATTCAGGATGAGTTACCTTTGGTGTATGTTATTTGATGATGATATTGTGTTGATTGACGAGACTAGAGATGGAGTAAATGAAAAGCTTGAGGTCTGGAGACATGCATTGGAGACTAAAGGATTTCGTATAAGAAGGACTAAGACGGAATATATGGAGTTCACCTTTGATGGAGGCAATGGTGAAGGAATTGAGGTGGAGATTGGTGACAATAACATTCAGAAGAGAGATTCTTTTAGATATCTTGGATCTATTTTGCAACAGGATGGGGAAATTGATGGAGATGTTACTAATAGAATAAATGCAGGTTGGCTAAAGTAGAGAGGAGCCTCTGCTATTTTCTGTGATAAGAAAATTCCTTTAAAAATTAAAGGAAAGTTTTACAAAGCAACCGTGAGACCTGCTATGCTCTATGGATCTAAATGTTGGCATGTGAACCATAGACATGTGCAGAGAATGGTTGTAGCGGAAATGAAAATGCTAAGGTGGATGTGTGGACACACACGCAAAGATCGGATTCGGAATGATGCAATCAGAAAGAAAGCTGGTGTAGCTCCGATCGAGGATAAGATGCGAGAAAACGCTTAAGATGGTTTGGTCATTTGTAAAGAAGATCAACGGATGCACCAGTTAGGAGATACGAGTAATGGGATGTTGAGCCGGCTAAAAGAGGGCGAGGACGGCCCAAGAAGTGTTGGAAAGAGACTATACGAAGGGATCTTAGTTTTTTGGATATAAGGCCGAGATTGACCCAAGATAGATCTGAATGGAGGCGAAGAATCCATGTAGCCGACCCTACTTAATTGTGGGAAAAGGCTTTGTTGTTGTTGTATACAACAACAGAGGCTCCTCTCCATTTTAGCCAACCTGCATTTACTTTATGAGTAACATCTCCACCGATTTTACCATCATGTTGCACAATAGATCCTAGGAATCTAAAAGAATCTTTCTTCTAAATGTTATTGTCTCCGATCCTCACCTTGATTCCTTCACCACTGCTTCTATCAAATGTACACTCAATATATTCCGTCTTAAACCCACTTAGACAAAATTCTTTAGTGTCCAATATATGCCTCCAAACTTCAAGCTTCGCACTTGTTACATCTCTAGTCTCATCAAACAATACAATATCATCGACGAACAACATACACCAAGGTATCTCATCATGAATGTGACTAGTCAATTCGTCCATAATTAAAGTAAAAAAATGGACTCAAAGTTGAACTTTGGTGCAGACGGATAATGATGTCAAAATAGTCAACCTTCCCAGACTATATCCTTACACAAGATGGAGTTTCATCATACATATCCTTATAAGATTAATATATAAGACATGTGCGTGTCTCTTCTCCAAAGCCCTCCGCAAAATCTCTCGTGGGACTGAATTATAAGCCTTCTCCAAGTCAATAAAAATCATATGGAGGTTCTTCCTTTTAGCTCTACAAATCTACATTGTCCCCCTCAAAAAGTGGATAGCTTAGTAGTCGAGCAACTTTGCATGAATCCGAAGTGGTTTTCTGTTACTTTGAAAACTTGCCTCAACCTTCTTTCAATCACATGTTCCCAAATTTTCATAGTGTGACTCATCAGTAGGGATGTCAGTGTGTCGGGTTTGAAGCGAGTGTCAATATTCCCAAACCCAAACCCATCTAAATTCACTACCTATACCTGTCCACTTATTAAACAGGTAATTGTTAGCGGGTACGCATAAACCCGACGGATACTCATGCACCCAATGGTTATCCACATAATCGATATACTAAAATCTTAAGTTATTCATAAATGTTCATAAGATTTTTACGCAGAATAAACAATGGGAGATTAAGTAAGATGGTGGTATACAAAGATGTGCAATGTTTAGGGGCTTTAAATGTTTATATATATTAGGTGTTTAACTCTTTTGGGTTGATAAATTTTATTTATTGGAAATTCAAAGATGTTAGTTGAATATGGATAAATAGAAGGAGAAGATAAAATTGAGTTGTATTTTTATATATGCATATCGATTACTTATTAGATATGAAATGGATTTGATGAGTTTGACTAAATCACAACACAAATATCTATATTTATATTTTTATTTTTATTCGGGTTTGGGGTGAGTTCGGTTCGGGTACCCACAAGGCAATCCCAAACCCATACCCATAACTGCATAGGTAGTAAAGTTAAAACTCAAACCCATCCAAAAGTAAACAAGGGTTTCAGGTCCTTAAATATGATGGGTTCAGATCAAATACCCAATGGTATACCCAGATTGACATCCCTACTCATCAGTTTCATACCTTTATAATTCGAACAATTTTAAATATATCCTTTAGTCGGGTTTGGGGTGAGTTTGGATTTGGGTTCCCACAAGGCAATCCCGAACCCATACCCATACCTGCATGGGTAGTAAATTTAAAACTCAAACCCATCCAAAAGTAAACAAGATAGGTTTTAGGTCCTTAAATAGGGTGGGTTCGGGTCGAATACCCAATGGGTATACCCAGATCCCTACTCATCAGTTCCATACCTCTATAATTCGAACAATTTTAAATAACTCCTTGGTTCTTGTAAAGAGGCACCATGAAGAGTCTTCACCATTCTTCATGCATTTTCTTGCTTCACCAGATAACATAGAATAAATTTATGAGCCAAGTCAACCCACATTCACCTAGAACTCTCCATACTTCTATAAGGATGTCATCAAGTCTTACACCTTTCTCACGCTTCATAGTCTTCAAAGCCTCCTCTACTTATTTCCTTTGTATCTGTCTATAGCTTGCACAATTTAGATACCTTTCACTACTAGCTAAGTGATCTCTTTATTCCATTCTCCGATGAAAAGCTTATGGAAATATTACTCCATCTGGTTTCTATATCCTTTTAAGTAACAAGCACATGTGTTTTCTCATCTTTAATGCATTTCAGTTGAGAAAGATCTTTGGAGAATATATCAACATATATTGACGATTGTGAGAATACAAAAATGATTCAAAAAAAATTCAAATTAAAATTATCCAATCATTGTATTAATAACTAACATTCAAACGCATTCCTGTAGGTCCGAAGGAGGTGTAATTAACACATTAATACATGCATGAAGAATGTGTATTTAGCACATTATATCATATACATAATATCGTGTAGAGTGTTGACTACTGGAGAAATCGAAACAAGTAATGAAGTTCATCAAATAACAATATAGAGTACATCTTTTATAATAAAATAGCCATGTGTTCCAAAAACACATAGATATGCATTTAAATTAATAACAAAGAAAATAACAGTACATTGCCTCGTAAGACATCGTATGCAAGCATAAGTAGCAATGATATGGGAGCTGAAAAGGTATCATAGGTAGCACGAGGGGAACGTGAAGGCCTCGTTATGATGATGGTGATGGTCGATGATTGAGTGTGCAATGATCTCTATAGTGGGGAGTATTGTTCATAAGGAAATTTGACATATAAGATTGTATGTTATAATTTTTAAGATAAATCGACGGTTTTCTAGAGTAAATATGAACAAATTCATCAACTCTAAAAAACATCCCCATAAAATTTTGATAAATACAAGAAATCGTAGCCTAAAAATAGAAAAAAAATAAGAACAAGTATATGACCATAAAAATATACAAAACCCCTAAAACTCCACCTGAAAAAGCATTTCATTTAATGAAAACACCTTATGGAAGCCTTTTCTAAAGTCACAAAGAAGTTGCAGGACGCGCATGGCTGCTTTCCAAGATGCACAGGGCGAGACTGTTGGGTATTGGGGAGACTCTGTGCGACAGATGCGATATTGAGCAGGAGGACCAGGAACATCTCTTCTTTGGTTGCAGTTTGTCAGCTATGGTGTGGGAACGTGTGGCACTGTCGTGGTTGTGCTCAGTGGACAGTGCGATTAGGGCGGCCTGTGAGAGCTCTCAGGACAACGCAGCTGGTGCATTTTTCATCCTCTGGGCCTTATGGTGTTCTAGAAATGAGAAAATATTCAAAGAATGTCATTTCACTTGCAGGATCCATTTACCCCATCCATATGTTTAGTCTCACATCTATCAGTGGTGGGACTTGAAGGCTCTGTGGGGGCTATATAAGGAGCCCCAGACCTCCTATATCAGATGAGAAAGTCAATAGACAAACCTGGCCCTTTGAGGCCTTCTCCCGTGGTTTCATCCTGCTCCTTAGGGAGAAGGGTTTCACGTAAAAATCTCTTGTTCCATGTTTCATATTTCTAGATTTATGCTCTGTTTATCATTATTCGGCTTCCGCTTCTGCTTCCTATTTTCTAACATGGTATCAGAGCGGGTTCGATTCTCGAGGAATTGTTTTTCATCATTTTTTTCGAGATACGATTATTAGATTCATTGTTCACTGTTCTTGAAGATTTATAGATCATTCATGTTCATTTGGTTCGAGATCAGAATTCTTTAGTGGTCTGTTTGAAGATCCGCATCAAGAAAAAAAATTGGGGTTCATGAGGAAAACCCTAAATCTCTTGATGGCTTCTTGGCATCCCCTTCGCCCGGGCAACGATCGCCCTCCTCCTGGCCAGGCGACTCCTCATGCGAACCCTTCCTTCTCGTGATCCCATGCGAGGGTACAGCCCAGCTGCGTACCCTCCTTCAACAGCAGTGAACTCCTCCTTCAATGGTATATACATACTCCTTCAACGGCATGGTCCAGTTTGAAGACTCCAAGCCACCGCGCAAAGCCCAGGCAGAGCCTCCTGTGTCGCATCCTCCTGCATCACTCCCAGGCACGATCTTCAAAGCAACCTCCAGAGGCGATGCTTCCCTCGCGCCGAAGCCGTGATGCCTCACCGGGCAACACCTCTGCTCCTCGCGCACGCGGCACCTCCGCGTGTGTCCCTGCCGAAGTCCCCATCTCCCAGCGCATGTGTGTCCTCAAGCAGTGCTCTCCGGTGTCGCAGTCCCTCGCGCGGCATCTCATTGTCGCCCTTGCGCTGCCCCAAAGGCCTCCCAAGCAGCCCCCCCCCCCCCCCCCTCCCAGTAGGACGGCGGGGACACCGCCCTCAGGGTACCTGAATTCAGAGTATTCTATATATCTTCTTCTATTATCTAGCTTCTTTTACCATTTCTTTTTTGATATTCAGAACTATCGATCACTAATGTCCAATTTAATGTTTTCATGAGATGGCTGGGAGAAGGCCGTGCCATGCATCTCCTCTATGCATCTATTCCAAGGCAGTTGTGCTCTCCATCGCGCCGCGCTCCTCTCTCCGGACCAGTCGACGGTGCGCGATCTGAAGCAGCCAGGGGGGGCGGCGATATCCGAAGGCCCCACGTGTTCCCAATCGTGGGAACCCTAAGAGCTGGGCAATTAGAAAAAAAAGGGGGTTATATTTTTCGGTCGATTTAAAAAAAAGGATAGATGTTTTTTTTATTGCAAGGGGCTAAGGGGGCATGCCGTGAGTTAAAAAAAAAGGAGAAAGAAGCCCTCATTTGGCTAAGTTTGTGGGCCCTATATTTGGCCAAGATATTTAAAAAAAGCAACAAGAACAACAAAAAAGAGAAAGAAGAGGCGCACACAATTAAAAAAAAGTCATACGCATGTTTGCGAAAAAAAATATTTTCAAAAAATTTGAGAAGAAGAAGCCGTAGAAAAATTCAATGGCTTATTTGTTTTAAAAAAAAGAGAGCCGCACAAAAAAGTGAAAAAAAAAACGTACGTATTTTGCAAAAAAATGCAAAAAAAATTAAAAAAAATGATTTGCAAAAGCCGAAAAAAAGAGATGTGACCGGCTAATTGGTATTGTTTCCCCCATGTTATTGTCTTCTCCCAAATTGATCGACATCCATGTTTCTCACAAGTGTGGGAGAAAGGGGGGTATGTGTAGAGTCACAGGCCAGTTTGTCAGATTTTCCAGATTCTCCAGACTCTAGATTGCAGGCCATTCAGATTCCAGACTCTACGGTTCAGATCCAGATTCAGACTCGACGACAGATGTTTCCAAGTCTCCCGGTTTCAGACACGCACGAGTATGCGGTCTTTTCAGGTGTGGCACATGTATGCCATCATTTGTAGTGGTCCCCATCATTTCTTGTTTTGTCAGCCAGAGTTTTCATGTGAGCCATAGGGACTTCAGAGTAGAGGATCATTCCCTATGCCATGTGGGCAAAGGGTTTTCATGTGGTATCATAGGCACTCCAGAGTAGAGTACCATTCTCTGAGCCAGATGGGAGAGACCCAGACGATGAGACTTTTTCAGGCTCCATTCTCCAGCGACCGTGAACTCTGACGAGGATTGCACTTCCACGGCCTTTTCAGTTCGGCCCTTTTCAGAGATGGAGCAGTTGTCCACATTATTGTGGCGGGCCAGAGTACTCCGACGAGGAGACTCATTTCCAGTTGCAGTGACTCTGACAGACGCAGATCAGAGCACATTCTCTCCGACGAGGAGATTCAGCAGACTCACACTCCAGCTCGTTCGTCCTCCTCACCTGCACGGCATGAGAAACAACGTCCTCGACAGCAGCCGACAGTTGTGCGCGTTGGGTTGATATTGTCCGCAGTGTCTTGTACCGTGAGTTGAGTTTCTTTCTGTTTGTTTGTCCAAGCTGAGCATTGCATGCTCCATCTTGAGGGGGAGTGTTGGAGTATTTGGTTGTGCGCCATAAGAGTTGTAGGAGGGTAAATGGATCTCTCCAGTATCCATTTACTCCATCCATATGTTTAGTCCCACATCTACCAGTGGTGGGACTTGGAGGCTCTGTAGGGGCTATATAAGGAGCCCCAGACCTTGTATCTGATGAGAAAGTCAATAGACAAACCTGGCCCTTTGAGGCCTTCTCCCCGTGGTTTCATCCCGCTCCTTAGGGAGTAGGGTTCCACGTAAATCATATGTGTTCTTCAAGTTTATATCATTATTTCTGATACGCTTCCGCATGTATATTTTCTAACAATAAGAGGTGTACATGCGTGCGGTGCGGTGCATGTTTATTTCCGATACGCTTCCGCATGTTTATTTCGGATACGCTTCCGCATGTTCTTCCAAGTTTATATCATTATTTCTGATGAAGCCTACATGTGTGCGGTGCCAGGAAGAGGTAGAGGATGCGAAAGAGGTTGAAGATGTTAACCAAGACATTAAGGCATACGAAGCTGATGGAGCGTGGTGGCGAGTCAAGGGTGCGGCGGGCTCGTCGCGGTCGACGGTGGATGGAGAGCATGCTGACTGCAAGGGGGATGGTGCGAGGCCTTCTTCTTCTCGTGGGGGAGACGAGGTTCGAGGAGGAGGACCAGATGACAAGCTGACGTCTGGGGAGGGAGCTTGGGTGAAGGTCTCGCATGCAAAGCCTGAGAAGAGGTGCTTTCGCTGTGGTTCACGTGGCCATCTTGCATCTGCTTGCCGCCTGCCGCCGCGGTGTTTTGCATGCGGCAAGGTGGGCCATCACCGGTCGTCGTGCAGGGGTGGTGTTGTCTCCGCCGGTAACAAGGACCGCTTTGGGTCGCGTGGAAGGGGTCGGCGTGGACGTTTTCATGGCTCTAAGGGCATCAGGGACTCTCGTTCCTTTGCTCAGGTGGTAAGTGGCGGTGACGCGAAGGCGGGTGGCAAGGAGGATCGTTTTGCACCAGTGGTGGGGGCCTGGGGGGCTTCGCTCCTTATTGTGGTGGTCCTGTGGTTGGGAGCGGATCGGGGGATGCTTCTTTCTCCTCGTTTGTTCTGCATGGGGAGGTGCAACGGGGGAGCGGATGCATGGGGAGGCGCAGCGAGCGGGGGTGCAGCGAGGGAGGCGCAGAGAGGGGGGGTGCAGCGAGGGGACGCGCAGCGAGGGGAGGTGCAGCGAGAGGAGGAGCAACGAGGGGGTGCAGCGAGGGGAGGCGCAGCGAGGGGGGGTGCAGCGAGGGGAGGCGCAGCGAGGGGGGGTGCAGCGAGGGGAGGCGCAGCGAGGGGCGCGGTTGCACGGGTTGGTGGTTCATGCGGGGAGGCACCGTGACGGTGCGGACCTTCTGGTCGCGGTGGGCGTTGTGCAAAGGCCGGGCGGGGATTGGGCCGCGATCCGCGCCGCCACCATGGAGCTCTTGGGCCCTCAGTTCAACGGGGACTTCATCATCTTGGACTCTAATAGATGTTGTGTTCGGGGCCGGTCTCAGAGCAACAGGAATGCCTCTTCCATTCGCACATTGCCGTCGACGTGGTGTGGCGGCGGTTGAGGGTTGCGGATGGCGCGTTCTCCGAATCGGAGGTTTGTGTAGCGGAGGTACGGGGAGTGCCCTTCCTTTCCCGCACGGTGCCCGCAATTTCCAAGGTTGTGAGTGGTTGGGCGGAAGTGTTGGATGTTCTCGACGATGGTCTCGCTCCGGGTGCGGATTGGACGCGTGCTCGTCTTCTCCTCGAGTGCTCTCGAGCTTTTCTCGCTACTGTTGTTGACAAGGTCATATTCGAAGAGATGAAAAATCGGTCGGTGGAATTTCAAGCTGGAGTTCTCCATTATTCCGCCGGCGGCGGAGCCGAGAAGCTCGCCGTCCTCTCCCGGGGGACCGTGGTGGCGTCTCGGATTTCGAACTTGGCCTCGACGCTTCAGCTTCTTTACGCCACGTGTCCAACTTGGGGATGCTTCGAAGAGTCGCCAGGAGGGCGCTTCTTCTCTGGACCGGATTTTCGACAGTCTTGGGAGACGTGCGCGGAATCTGAAAGGCGAGGTTTGGTGGCTATGGCCTCTCTCGAGGTCGATACGCATTTCTTTCCATCCTTCTCCTTTGTCGGCTGACTCCTTGCAAGTTCTCTTCCCGAGGCACGTGACAAGGCTTCCTTTGCGCCCTGTACTCGGATCCTTACATATCGGGTCGTGGCCTTCGGTGTGGGCTCCTCCTTACCCGATTGTATTGGCGGACCCCCTATCTTCGACATCCGAATATCAGCTTTCGGACCCCGGTGCTCTGTTGCCTTTGCCTTCGAGGATTAGGCTGGAGGAAATTCACTCCTCCGCTACGATGGCTCCGGTTCTCTCGCCCTCTTCCCCTGGGACTTCATCGTCTTTTTCTCCGCCTGATGTCGGAGGGACTCATCCGCTACGAGGTGCTGATGAAGGGACTCCATCGTCTTCTTCCCATGGGACTCAACCGCTACAAGGTGCTGATGATGGGTCTGCGAGCGGTGTTCATGCTGACTCATCGGGGAGGGTTGACCCTACCCTGCCGGTGGGGAGCTTTTCCCGCCTCCCGTTTTGGAAAGAGCTACAGTAGGCGCTTTCATTCTCGCCTCGGAGACACAATGGTTTCTTCTTGTCAGACGTTGTGCGAGGCGTTTGCGGAGGCGACAGGCCTCTCTCTAATTGGGGGACGTTCACTTGGTGTTTAATGAAGATATTATCTGGAACGTTAGGGGGCTCGGGGACCCTGACCGAAGGCGCGCTCTGGGGTTGCGTCTTTTTGAGTGGGAATGCGACATTGCTTTTATTCAGGAATCCAAACTGTCGGGGATGGATGAAATTATGTGGAAGTCTTTCGTGCTGGGCCTTTGGATGTCTTTCGTTCAACGGATGCGGTTGGCGCGTCGGGCGGTATTATATTGGCCTGGCGCTCGGCGAGGTTCTCTTTCTCCTCTATAGTGTTGAGAGACACTCTATGACCGTGGTACTGTCTCGGATCGATTCTAACACTTTTATGGCTCTCACTTGTATTTACGCGCCTACTTGCCATGTGACCCGGCAGGAGCTTTGGGAAGATTTACGAGAGGAGGCCGCTGCGTATACGGGTATTCGTGGTTGCTGGGGGTGACTTTAACGTCACTCTCCTCTCTGATGATCGTCCAAGGGGCCGCGTGGGGCAAGACCCGGGCTCAATGACTTTATTGACTTCATTCGGGATTTGGCCTTGGAGGGGTTGGTGCCCAATGACATTCGTATACCTGGAGGAACAACGCTTCTAGATCGAGGCTTGATAGATTTCTGGCGAATAACAATTTGATGGAGGCTTTTCCTCTTGCGCGTGTCATCTCGACCACGATCGTTCTCTGACCATAGTCCAATTATGTGGGATTCTGGGAAGAGCTCCGGCCTCGGGGGCTTTTCCGATATGAAAGGTGCTGCCTCTTGGAGCCTAATTTTAACGAAATGGTGAAGAAGGGATCACACCACGTTTGCGGGTTCCGCCTGCTCGCCGATTCGACCCAAGCTCGCGACCTCAGGAGATTCCTGGCAACATTCAAAAAGGAGTCTAGGCTGGCCCGTGTAGCGGCTAGAAAGGCGGCGGATGATGTAATCATGCGGCTGGATCGGGTGGAGAACGATAGAGACTTGCTCTCGGACGAGGTGGTGGAGCGCGATGTTGCTGTTGTTTTGGTCAGAGAGGAGGACAAGAAGAGGAGCATTGAATGGCGTCAGCGATCGAGATTGCGGTGGCTTAAGGAAGGTGACGCGAATACGGCGTTTTTCCACCAGGTGGCCAGTGGTAGAAGGCGGTTCAATTATATTCAATCTCTCATGGTGAATGGCTCCCTGATTCATGGGGAGAAGGATTTGGGCGACGCTTTGGGGGAACACTTCAAGGTTGCTTTTGGGTGCCGCACGCAGCGCTCATGGCGATGGGCTGGCCGGGGGGCTCCCTCTCTCCCTGCGTCGGATGCGAAGGCCCTGATTCGGCCGTTCTCTTTGGGCGAGCTCAAGGAGGCTGTATGGGAGCTCAACGCGGACGCCTCCCCGGGGCCTGATGAGTTCCCGGTGGCTTTTTACCGCGACTTCTGGGAGATGATTGCTGATGACGTTCTAATGGTGGCCCGTGAATTCTGTGATGGTAACCGTGGCTTTGACAAAATTAACAGGGTGCTTATTGTTCTCATTCCTAAATCCCACTCGGCAAATCGCATTGAGGACTATCGTCCAATCTCTATCTCCAATGGGATATACTTAATAATTGCTAAGGTTTTGGCCAAGAGGATGGCACCCCTTCTCGATTCGTTGATTTCGCCTTCACAGGTTGCCTTCGTTCGGGGGAGGCATATTACCGATTGCTTTGCGGTGGCTTCCGAGATGATCGAGGCTTGGAGGAAGACCTCTACGAAGGGGATCCTTTGGAAAATCGACTTTGCTAAGGCTTATGACTGCCTTGATTGGCGCTTCTTGTGGTCGGTTCTGAGGCGGAGGGGATTTCCGGAGGCTTGGAAATCTTGGGTGCGGCGATGTGTGTCCACGGTCTCCCTTTCAGTTCTTCTCAATGGCTGCCCGGTCGGGGGCCTCTTTCAGCCTAGGAGGGGGATGCGTCAGGGTTGTCCTCTCGCTCCCCTCCTATTTGTGTTGGCAGCCGACGTCTTGCCTCGAATGATTGATGGTGTGGCTTCGGCGGGCCTTACCCGTGGTTGCTTTATTGAGGATCTTCATGTTCCTATTTTACAATTCGCGGACGACACCATTTGCTTTATCGAGGGTGGTCCTTCCGAGGTCTCCGGTATGGCTACTACCCTTCAACTTTTCAGCGAGATCTCGGGCCTATTGATTAATGGGACTAAGTCCAAGGTGGTTCCATTCGCTATGCCGCAGGCGGAGGTCTTGGAGTGCGGCCGGTTGCTGGGCTCCTCCCCCGGTGGGCTTCCCCTTGATTACCTTGGCCTGTCTTTGGTTGTGGGCCGCGCTCGGATTCGCGATTGGAAGGTGGTGGTGGAAAAGATGGAGGCCCGTCTCACCGGCTGGTGTGCGGCTCTTTTCTCCAGGGGCGGGCGGCTGGTGCTTCTCAGAGCCGTGTTATCCGCTATCCCAACTTACTTCTTATCGGTACGTGGTATGCCTAAGGGGACTCGGGTGCGTTTGGAGAAATGTATGCGGGGTTTCTTATGGGGAAGGAAGGGGGAGGGGAGAAGGGGGATGCACTTGGTGGGGTGGGGTGATGTTACGAGGCCCAAGCGGGAGGGGGGCTTGGGCGTGAGGCGCTTGGATGCGGTTAATGATGCCCTTTTGTTAAAATGGGCAGCTCGGGTTTGGAGTAATGACGATAATTTCATGCTGAATATCCTGAGGGAGACGTTGGGGGGGGAGGTGATGAATGTTTCTCGGGGGAGCTCCTACGATCAAATCTCTACTTTTTGGCGTGGGGTCTTGACTGTTTTGAATCGTAACCGCTCCCTTTTCAAACCAGTGTTGGGAAAGGGGAACTTTTTTCGGTTTTGGACCGATGATTGGTCGGGTACGGGTGCTCTCAAGGACGTGTACCCTCGTTTGTATGCTTTGGTGGATGATAAAGAGGCTTCCGTGGCCTCTTGCTGGAAAGAGGGTTGCTGGTGCCCTAGGTTTAGCGCCAATTTATCGATCAGAGATTGGACGATTTCATCTCGTTGACAGCTACGCTTGCGGATGTTATCAAGCCCACTGACGGCCGCGACCATTGGGCTTGGAAGGATGGTTCCTTTTCTACTAGAAAGGCTTACTTTGCTCTTGTTCCTACCTCTTCGGGTGACGACGCTGTTCTTGTGCGGGATTGTAGAGTCTTTTGGGGGCTCAAGCTACCTGAGCGCATTGGCTTTTTCCTGTGGCTTCTTCGCAGAGGGAGACTCTTAACTCGCGATCGTTGTGCAACATTCTTTCACAATGTTGGGCCCAATTGCGGGCTGTGTGACACGGAGCGGGAAACCATCGATCACCTGTTCTTCGCGTGTGGGCATGTTCGTGAACTTTGAGACGACCTTGGCTGGATCAATACAGTGAGCTTTGCTTCCTTCTGCGACAGCTTGGCGACTTCCAGGGGCAGGGCTAGGAGGGACTTGCTGGATCCGATTGCTCGATTATGGAGCATCTGGTTGGGGAGGAATGAAGCCCTATTCAAAGGCCAGCGCTTCTACAGAGAAAATATTTCTATTATGGCAACGCGTTTTGTGGATGATTGGTCTTCTGGGTAGACCAGGTTTTGGTTCGTGCGGGGGGTAATCCATCTCGGCTGCCCCCTCGGGTTTTGTACCTGGTTTGACTTTTTCTTCTTCTTCTTTGTAATTACTCTTTACTTTTTCTTTTAATACATTGGGGTGAACACCATCGAGTGTATCCCCCTTTTTTGAGCGTCCAAAAAAAACAATAAGAGGTGTAGTGATCTTTCCTTGTCGCAGGACATCTATAATAAAATAACAATCTATCTCGATATGCTTGGTATGCTCATGGAAGACCAGCGTGAAGACAATATAGGTAGCACACTTGCTATTGAGATAAAAAAGGGATGGGAACCTTGGTTGGAAAATTAAGTTCCTCTATAAAAGACGTAATCCAACAGAGATCACAAGTGACTTGGACCATAACCATGAATTTCGATTCAACACTAGATCCAACAGTCGCATTCTGCTTATCCTTCCTCATGTGGTTACATTGCCCCCACAAAAGAAACATATCTAGTGTTAGATTGCCTATCAACTAAAGAACAAGCATAATTCAAAATAAAAATAAGAACAAATGTCCCAATATCCATGAAAAGCTTTGAAAAGCATTTTCCCAGGTGAGCTCTTGAGGTAACACATGATAAGTGAACAAGCTATCAATGACTCTGTCAAGGACTCCCCATATGATGGCTTGCCTTGAATAAGAGCATAGGAAATATATGGTCAAGTGACGATTAAGCAAAGGAATTTGTCCACCAAAGGCATGTAACTTGTGGAGTCTTCAAAATCATCATCAGTGAAATATTTAACCTCTGCATGCATCGAAGATGGCTTGCAACCAATTAGACCACCTACCTCTAAGATATAAGGCAATACTTCTGTTGAGATAGCTTCTGAGTGTATAATTACATCAATGGCTAGAAAGTAACATAGTGGACCAAGGTTTTTTTAACTGGGATGCTTGCAACATCTCTTGTATGTACCATGTTATTAACATAAACTGCAAGAACAACCATATCGCATGTTTATCTCTTACAAAATACAGAATGATCAGAGGATGTCCTCTAAAAATCCACATCTCCGTACTCTTTTTCAAGCCAAGCTTGCCCTCCTTTTTTCAAATGAAGTTTATAGATAGGACAACTATTGTTGACTGCCACAAAGAAGAACAACATATACATATCACATCCTTGCCACAGGAGAGAAGGTATCGAAGTAGTCAACTCCATGCGTAAGATTGAATTATTTCACCACAAGCCTTGCCTTGAACCATTTAATTTCGACATTAGGGAATACTTGGTAGTGAATATCCATCGATAGGCAACATGAGTGACACAAGGTACAAGATCCCAAGTGCAATGAGATATATGCATCTGTATCATTATACATAGCTTGCTTGCTTCCAACAAAATCTTGTCATGTCGCAGTGTGATCTCTTGGAATCAAAGCAACCACCTGAACATCAATAAATTGCTTGTCATGAGCAAACATGTCAGGCAATATAATAAGAGATAGGATGAAGAGTGTAGGATCTTACCCCTTTTCAAAGGGCGATGAACAAGCTGGAGGTAGTAAAAGGAGCACCCAAAGCAGCAATTGATGAGGGACCAAATTCAGATTTACCAGAAATTTACAAATTAATAGTAGTAATTCCTCTGGTAACTTGAGGACAAAGGTTGCTTCGGTACGCAAGGTACAGTTAAAGACAGATCGAGATTCGTATTGTTTCGATCCAGGTAGTGAGAAATGACGGTGGTGAGAGACATTCTTTCTCCTTGTGTACATTAACAGGGGCCAAGAACAACTACAATAGAGGCCAGGATAAGGAGTGTGGTCTCTGGATGAATTATCATAAAGGAATAAACCATGATGGCTTGAATCAACAAGAAGACTTATCATGGAAGAAGATTGCATGCATAGATGGGGTTCGCATAAAAATCATGTACCGCATAAAAGAATGTTGCAATATGTGCATGCTTGCATTGTGTGCACTGGTCACATACATACGAGTATGCTACATGCATGTGCGCATGTATGTCTCATGCTTGTGCATATGCATTTGTGTAATGCACACTGTGCTAGCGGAAACGATGGTAGTGGAGGCCGGAGGCTACATGCATGCAAGTGTCATACATGGTGTGTCCGTTGGTGGCAGTTGTAATGGCAATGGATGTCGACGACGACAGAGGTGCATGGCAATTAAGTGTAGAGTTCTGGCGAAAGGGGGGAACAGATGCTTATATAACTTATTAAGGACCGTTATTGTGATACCATGATGAGAGAGATGAGTGATTCATTGTATTATGAGAACCTAGGCTCCATTTATATAATGTTCTTGCGAGTTGGGGTTTTTTATCCGAAAAGGGGGGAAACACACTATGGTGCCCGCCCCAAGTGTATCGCTAGTAGAAAAAGAGGTTACAGGAAGACTTACAGTGTCCAGGACGGTGCTAGTTGGGGTTGATGGAAAGATTACATAAATACCCCTCAGAGAGAAATAAGAAGGCAAGAATAAAATGCATATATTCTTTCTCCCGATTTACAAGAATTATATAAATGGCATTCGTTCTCCAAATTTAAATAGGCAATCCTAATCCTATATTTGATTTGCATCTTGATATTATTATAATATGTCCATTAACGGTCAACTTTGTATCTTCTACTGGTTTTAGCCCAAATAGATTTTTTTTGAAGAAAAAAACATATGAAGAAGACCTGAAAATCATCCAGACCAGGACATCCATCATGGTTTTTAACGCAAACAGGGCTTCACGAACCGTGTTAAGGTATTTCTCGGGATTCTCTGTAGAGGCAGACTCCTTACAGGAGAAAGGTCCGAGCGGTTTTTTCCGGATGTAGATCCAACTTGTTCATAGTGCCAAGATGGAGTTGAGGATACAGACCACTTCTTCAGGTGCAGGAGTTCTATGGAGAATTGGAATTTGTTCGGGATCCAATCAGGTCAATTCGCTAATGGGGCGGAGTTTTGGGGATTCATTGGGGCAGGTTGGAGTGGTACAAAGAAGCAATGATCCCGTAATTTAGAACTAATATGGGTAATTTGGCTCGCCAGAAATGGTGTGGTTTTTCGTGGAGATGGGTTTATGGGGAAAATGTGGTGGTGCACGCTTGGGCATTAGTTGAGAGATAGAACTTGCAACTCTCTATATTTCTTTTGCCTATCATAGGCTTGTAATTTTTGAGGTGATAAATGGTGAAGTTTTTGGGCACACATCTATATGGTGGAGACCCTTTTTTTTCTTTCAAAAAAATTTGAAAAATATATTTGTCGTGAGTCTAGTTTGATTTGTTTTAACGTAAACAGAGTGGGTAACCATGAGTTAGTGATCGTAAAAAATAATTAAAAGTGTGTTCAATGTTGTAAAAGTCGTCCGACTAGCCCGACTAGTAGGTCCGACTAGTTTAGTCAGTGGGCGGCCGACCGAGTACCGACTAATTCCGACTAGGTCCATTAGTCAACCAATTTTTACTTGGAGATACCATGTTTTTTTACTTTTTTAAAAGCAAATTTATTCTAATACGCTTAATGTTTTATTTAAATCAAATTACTTCTTTTGTTTCATTATGATAGTAAAAATACATATAAATATAAGTAAATATATAATAATATATGTATACAAATGATTTATATATTTAAAAAATCAAAAACGATTAATGCCCGACTAAATCCGATTAATCGCCCGACTGCCGATTAATTTTTAGTGAGTGACCCAACTGACCGAGTACCGAGTACCGACTTTTGCAACCTTGAGTGTGTTTTCCATAGTTTACCAAGTTGAGATTCATGTGTCAGTACATTCTCCTCATAATGTCTAATATCATTGCATTCCTTGTTAACCACAAGGACCAAAATATTGCAAAACTCTTGGTATGGTCTGTCTTAGAATGATATGTTGGATCTTAAAACTGATCCAAAACCTTCTCTGCAGGAGACATCAAACCATTTCATATATGCGTCATACCTCCCGAGACCCACTACATCAGAAAAAAGATGGTCGATGTTTACTCATCTTCAATGCCATAAATCAAGCAGAGAGTAGCAACGTTGGGGATGAAACGGGCTTTAAGAACCTTCGTTATTAACCTTCCAGAATGAAATATCCATACAAAAATCTTGATATTAAGAGGTGCTCTAACCTTCCATATCATCCTTCAATCCTTCACCATTTCCTCTGCAAGTGCAGACATACCATAAACCAAGATCTTCTAAACCTCCTTCACATAAAATAAACTTTCATCCCCATTCTGCAGTACGCCGACGACACGGTGTTGTTTATTGATGGGGACCCGGAGCATGCGAGGCATGCTTCATGCATTATGGATATCTTGGGGGAGGTCTCGAGCCTGATGTTGAACAGAGAAAAGTCCAAGTTCATCATGTTCGGCGTCACGCAGGAGGAGGCTTGTGTTCTTTGCCATGTTTTACGTTATCCGGAGGGTTCCCTTCCGACCATATATTTGGGGTTCCCTTTGGTTGCTGATGGTTGCATGTGGCAGATTGGAGGGTTGTTATTGACAAGGTGGAGAGTAAGGTGGCGGGGTGGAAGGAGAGAACGCTCTCCAAGGGAGGGGAAGCTGGCCCTCCTCAAGCATGCTCTTTCTGTTATCCTGATTTTCTTCTTCTCCACGCAATTAATGCATGTGGGTGCGCGGAAGAGGCTGGAGGGGATGATGAAGCGTTTCTTTTGGTCGGACAGAAGGCAAGAGGGTCGAGGCCTACACCTAGTGGGTTGGGACACGGTGACGCTGATGAAGAGGGAGGAGGGCATGGGAGTCCACGGTTTGGAGCTCATGAATAAGGCCATGCTGGCGAAGTGAGCCCTTAGAATATGGGGGAAGTCAGAGGACATGGTTTGCAAGGTGATGCGGAGCATCTATGGGGTCAATGGAGCATGGAGAGTGGATGAGTGCAGGCGGTCGTCGTCGCTCTAGAGGGGGGTGTCTAGTGTGTTACCGGAGCTGGGTGATCTTGTGAGACCGATGCTAGGTGATAAGCGCGGCTTTTGTTTCTGGAAGGACGATTGGTTGGGGATGGGTTCTCTCAAGGAGAAGTACCCGCGCCTCTATGCCACTACAGGGGACAAGAGCGCTTTGATCCATCAGATTTAGTTGGTGGGATCTTGGTGCCCTACCTTCGCGGCTGCATTGTCGGACCAGAGGTGCGATGATATTCGTAGCTCTCTTGAGGGATATTACAGATGTTGATGGACCCGACTGAGGTAGGGAGCATTTTGCTTGGAAGGAAGGGAGCTTTACAGTTAAGAAGGCTTATCGGTATTTCGGCAGGACGCCTTTGGCACTTCAGGAGTAGGCTGCTTGGGACTACAGGCTTATCTGGGCTAGCGGGGTTCCAATACAGATCAAGGTCTTCATGTGGTTAGCGCGACGCGGCTGGCTGCTTTCAAAGATGCGAAGAATGAGGTTGTTGGGTACCGGAGACATCCTTTGCGATAGATGTGGCCTTGAGCAAGAGGATTCGGAGCATATCTTTTTTGGTTATTGTACCTCGGTCGCGATTTGGGAACAGGCGGTTGTGCCTTGGCTTCACTCGGTGGACAACATGTCGTACTGGAGTTCATTTAGAGCGACGTGTGGTAGTTCTCACTCAGGAGGACGCGGCTACTCCTTTTGTCCTACTTTGGGCCATTTGGTGTGCTAGAAATTAGAAAATCTTTCGGGGTCGTCTGTTTCTCTGTGAGAGGGTGTTGGGGCACTATAGGGCATTGGTGTATCTGTGGAAAAACATGTAGCTCTTTTTTCTGTTTTGGTTATGTTGTAGCATATATGTACTCAGTATCTCTTTTGAATGAATAAATTTGCGGTAGGTTCCAATCTTGGGACTACACTCTCTTTCTCCTCGAAAAAAAATAAAATGAACTACTCCAAACCAAATGATCATGTCCCCATGAGGGCCTTCAACATTCTACAGCATCTCCAACATCCTACCAAGCTCAAAGACACAAAAGTACCATAAAAAAGTCCTAAAATGTAGGAGCCACGCTCCAGCCTGCTCACCCGAGGAAGACTAGCAATCCGCCACAAAAGTTTGTTAAGTTGCCACTGACACGAAAAGCCTCGATAATCTTTCACTGAGAATGCTCGCCTTCAACCAGTTATTACACCAAAAGGTAAACAGTGTGCCACCTCTCCGTGTCCGGTGAAGATAAGGCACAAGCTCTCTCCTTAAAGCACATATGCTCCTCTAAAAACTAGATGGACCGCCTGTCACGCCCCTCCAATGCTCTCGATCATAGTACACCCTCTAAATGGTCCTTTAAATCGAGCAGACCAAATCGCTCGATTTTATCGATCTGTCCACTACATCCCAATCCACCAAGGCCACACATCTCCTCTCATGCCCAAAAGTAGTCCAAAAAAATGCCTCATAACACTTTCCAAGAGTACCCAAACCTTCTGAGGTAGGTAGATGGTCAACAAGTAGAACAATGGTAAAAACGACACCACACCCTTCAGCAGAACCAACCTCCCTCCCCTTGATAGCACCTAGCCTTCCACCCTGCAAACTTGATCTCCATCTTCTCAATCGTGGGGAGCTAATGTTCCACCTTGACCTTCCAAACCACCAACAATATGCGCAAGTAGCGAACCGAAAGTGTCCATTGGGGTGTGCCTAAAATGCTCGCATAATAACTCGACATTGAGTCATCAAGACCCAACTGCACAAAAGATGAATTGCACTTATTTTCAGCCCTGAAAAACCTCAAAATAGATCTAGTAAAGACGGTGTCGCCTCGTCTTAGGACCACCCTTGATGAAGAAGATGGTACCATCCGCATATTAGAGCAGGGGGGTTGAGCAATCTCCTACAATAAATCCATGGAAGAACTCGTTCTCTTTTGTCGTCATTATCGTAATATTCAATGCGCCAACGGCAATCATGAAAGGATGAGGTGCAAGGGGACAATTGTGCCTAACATCTCGTTGTGCCTGGAAGAAATCCCCATGCAGCTTTCCATTCACCATCACTGAGGAGGAGGAGGTAGTAATGCAGTTTTTCATCCACCTGATCCATGCCTCCAGGAAGCCTCGCTTTTGCAAAGACTTGTTTTCTAAACCAAAAAGGGAGAAACACGCAACGGTGTCCGCCCCAGGGCTTATGCAAAGACTTCTAAAGAAAGTTTCAATCAACATTGTCATACGCCTTAGTGAAGTCCACCTTCCAAATAAATCCCGACACCTTCCTTCTTTTCCACTCTGTCTGAATCTCAATTACTAGAACCAAGGAGTCAACTATATACCTACCCTGCACAAACATTGTCTGCAATGGGTTGACGATTGATGCAAGTACCCCCCTCAACTAATTTGCCAGCAACTTTGAAACGATTAGATACAACCCATTAGAGAGGACAATAGGTCTAAAATCATCAATGCTAGTAGCAACATCCCCTTTGGGAAGCAAGATGACCAAAGCTTTGTTGAGAAGCTCAAATCCCCAATGCTCCACCCAAAATTCCTTGACCGGGCCCAAAAAATCATCCTTCACCATTTTTAATGCAATCGTAAACCCCCAGAAATTACTAACCAAGTGCAAATAGGATGCCCTGCCAATATTAAACACGTAAATATATAGTTCTCGAGGATGGAATTATGTTGATTTGGACCATGATCCCTGCAAATATATATATATATGAGAAGCATATATCTGAAAACAACATAACTACTAACAAAGGTACAACGGAGGGCATCAATCCTCCGTCGATGCCTAGCCTGCGGGATCTGAACCCGGAAGGGCATCAACTTCTCCCTAAGCTTCTTTAGCTTGTACGCCGCCCATTTAGTTGTTGATCATCGCATGTAGTGCTCGACCATTTCTTCGCAATTCAATCTCTGAACCCTGATTCGCACAACCACGAGCGCTCAAACATGAAGTAGGTAGACATTTGAATCCCTCACTCGAGCTCCAAAAAAGAGGAGTTGGTCCGATCTAGACCTAGAAAAATCACGAATATCAACAAGCTGGAATTTATAAAGCATTTCGACCGATACCAAAAACCTATCGATACATAAACAGGATGCTAAATATCTTAATGTATATTTGCGGTTACCAACATCCATTACTCCCAATTGGAGCTCGCTCAGCAGAAACCAAAACTTCTCTGGTGCAGGGCCTCTCCAACCACCATCGTCGGGCCTATCAGCCACAAGAAGCATCAAGAAATTGAAGGCATATTATCCTTAGCTCCAACCAAACAGCATCCCTCCCAACAGAAGTTGGTGTGTCATATATGGAAGTGGAAGTGGCCGCAAGGAATCCATCTAACATCCTTCTTAGCAAGATTGATACCATTCTTGAATCTACCACGGAGTTCGTGCAATTAAATACCCCCCACCCCAGCCAATGAGAATAACTTTGATCTGCCTACTACATCTGTCACAATGAAGTTGGACAATCTAGTCTTGTCCATGCTAATACGGAGGATCAAATTACAGTCTTCCACTTTTGCTTCTTACAAAAGAACAATATCCACCCGCTAATCCAACAGTAGCCTGGCGACTACCCCGTTGCTAGAATCACCAAGACCCCAAACATACCACATCAGAACAATTGTTTGGATACAATCTGGGACCCCCTACAGTAAAGACTCCAACAACCATCGCCAATGCCTTAGTCAATTCCAATCTTTCTAAGCATCCCGATCATGCCAAGCGCGACCCAAATACCCTCTCCACCCGACTCCACCTTGTACACCCCCCACCCCCACCCCTTCTCCAAGACTCTAGGGTTGTCCCTTTCAAAACCACCCCATCTAGTTCCAAGTGAGGGGATACCTCCCCCACCAGCTTGCATTTCTCAACCTCCACCCTCATCCTTTTCTTTTTCCTCCCATCTTAGAAGATAATTGTTGCCTCCTAAATGTTGAAATGACGGTGGAGATGTATCGCTCCCCTCTCTACCATCATCAGTGCACTTGATTTCCCCTTCTCATCCCTACACTGCACCACGAGTCGCCTCGATACAAATGATGTGAGATTCCCAATTGTGGTTGCGAAATGAGAAGGATTCTTAAAGGACCAGTCTTAGGTCCATCCTATCACTCAACAATGCCTCCACGACCTGAGGTGACCTAGATTAGAGGCCCAAGAGAGATTGGACCCTTATTCAAATGATTTGAGTTGGTATCCGCCAAACAACTGTCAGAAGAAGCACTTGCCAAAACCTCTCTATCTACATCGACTAAAGTGACTTCCCATCAGGCCCCATATATAGGCCCTTAAGAACATTCTCCTCATCAAACTCCGGCTTGCAAAGGAAGCAACTCTTTGACTCCTCGAGGAATCTCCTTGGAAACCAGGCTATATCCACTAGTCGCCCCCAACAGAGCTGCGTCCTCTGCTGTCGCACAAGATGATGGACATTCAGGTTCCACCCCTACATCCACTCCACCGGTCGACACATCACTCCGAAGAAAGGCAGCACCTCAACCTCAGTGAAACCCATCTAGAGGGAAGCCCAATCTGGAAGAGAAAGGCCATGCCTCACAATGATCGTAACCACCACGTCCGACAAATCCCTTGGAGAAGACATGTAGAATGGACCTCCACAAGCTTCCCTACCAGCTTGAGAACACCACCAAGGCATCCAAATTCTCGAGCCCTAAATAGGATCCCTTGAATCGATACACAAGCCCAGGAACCATAGGCCATCTTCGCATCATGAAACCGCGGATGACATCAGACAATGATATGATTGCCTAACAGAGCGTCTAGAAGCGATCACACCTCCCCCTGAGCCATACCACAGACCAACACATTAAACCTGTTGAGGACAACATCACCCTTAAACTCAGAACCCAAGCTCGATTTCGCCACATCTATGAATGAGATGCCTTCCCATATAAGAGATGGGCTCGCCTCTACCACCACTATGCTATGAAGAGGATCCAACCGATCCTAGCCCATTTTGAGCCAAGGCCTTAAATATCGATTTCGATCACCATATCAGTGACCGACCGAAACAACATTTCGGAAAAAAGTTCAGTCGACATTCGACCAAAATTTCAAAAATTTCGGCCAAATTATCTTCTATCAACACCCCTTAAGGCACAAATATCGGCTATTTCAATCAAATTCCGGTCACCTCTCGAAACCGAAATTCAGTCGAAATTCGCTGAAATTTGATGTCATGCTTCGGGTTATGCCCTGGATCGAAGTTTAAATCTACTATACCAGCTTCTCCCTCCAAATACCAACCACTTTGCACGTTGCTTGACGATGGCCATCTCCCTAGCATCGAAAGCAAATCAGATGCATTTTCATGCTAGATGCCCAGCCAATCGATAAAAAAAAAGTAAAAACCCCCAACACGCATCGAACCATTTCTCCATGTAGAATACATAAATCAATCACCACAAGAACAAAAGGATTTATGTGGAAACCCTCAACGAGGGAAAAAAACAAGAGGGCACACTCTAATCTCCTTGCAATGGAAATTATGGCTCTCTTTTTCACTAAGACAATGGGAGAAGGGGGATGAGTACAACATAAATAATGATGGGTAAACGCACTGTTTTTAAAAACGTGCCTCGAGGCACTGAGGCATACACCTCGAGGCTATAGCCTCATGCAGCCTCAGTGAGGCGTGCGCCTCGAGGCGCTGCCTCATTTGTGTGCTGATTTTTTTATTTTTTTATAATATTTTTTCTTTTCTTTTTGATTGTGGGCTTTTCATCTTTCGTAGACAAGTATTTTCAAGTCCTTAAGCTCACAATTCATTGAAATGCAATTTTTTTAATTTATTAAAGTAGTAAGCTTATTTTTACTTTGTTATGCATGTTCTTTATAAATCAATATGAACACAAAATTGAGTCTTGAGTCCTTAAAACATGTCTCATCCTTTTTTTTATTCAATCGAGACTAAATTAATACACATCAAAGCATGCATGAACAAAGATGGTCATAACGTGCAATATTTTATCCCCCAATCCTTATGGTAAAGTAAAAAGTGATCTCTGAATCACTGCTTACTCTCTTATCCTTCTCAATTGAATGACACATATATCTCACCTAATTTTGAAAATGGTGTGTTACATCTAGTCTCTTTAGTTAAATTTTATTCAAACCTTTAAATTTTGTGGAGTGTTACCCATTATTGTGCTTGCATATCCATATTTACTTGGCTCCTTACAGATTTAGAGTCCAAAAAAAGAGAGTTATATAACAACTTGGATGTTTAAACCATGATGTTAGCCTTGAAATGTCATGGAGTTATGTATTTAATCATAAATGTTTAATTTCTAGAACTTGAAAATTGTAATTACGATTAATTATTATGTTTTATGAAAAAAATTCTTTCACGGGTAAAAATTCTTTCACGGGTGAGGCTTACGCCTCGAGGCGAAAACGCCTCGATACGCCTCACGCTTTTTAAAACCTTGGGTAAACGGTCCCTCATCAAAGATATATTTACCCATATAAGTATATCACCATTAACACTCCCCCCTCAAGTTGGGTGTACATGTCAAGCATGCCCAACTTGCCTACATCCAACTCAAATTGCATCGTAGCCCTATTGTGAAGAGATCATCAACTTGATCAATAGATTAAATGCATGGAAGGCATAACTTGCCTACATCAATCTTCTCATGAATAAAATGTCAATCGATCTCTACATGCTTTGTGCATGCGAAACAGGACTATTAACGAGATTGATTGTTGCTTTATTGTCACAAAATATCTTGATAGATGTACAGACTTTAGTACCCAATTCTTCCAACAACATTTTAGCTACAAGATTTCAGTTACACCATTTGCAAGAGCGTGAATCGTGATACTCAGCTTAGGTACTAGATCTGGACACAACCTTTTATTTCTTACTTATCCAAATAACTAAGTTCCAACAAAGATATACTGCATAACCAGAGGTAGAGTGTCTATCATCGATTGAATCTGTCCAATCAGCATCAGTATAGCCTCCAATTTCCATATTCTGGTTTTTCTTGAACATGAGACGCTTTCCATATGATTTTTTTCAAATAACACAATATCATGTTCACAAAATTCATGTGCGCAGTGGTGGGAGCATGCATAAACTGACTGACTATATTCACAGTATAAGTGATATCGGGTATGGTGCATAGATGTCAAGGCGCACGCCTAGGCGCCCAGGCGCCCCAGGCTGTGCGCCTAGATAGAGCGCCTTGATTTTATAGGAAATGTTGTATGCTTTGGGTCGCCTGGGCACCGAGGCGACTATTTTTTTTATGGGTACTACACATATATCCCATTTTGAAAATGCGATATACATAGCGCATTTACAAAATGTGATATACATAGAGCATTGTGAAAATACGATATACATGTAGCATTTTTGAAAAATAAAAAATAAAATCCAAAATGCGGCATGCGCTTAAAAAAATAAAAAAATGATGTCACGTTTTAGACATGCGACATCCATTTGCTTTAAATAGCTATATGTCGCATGTCTCAAATGCAAATACGTAGGACACACTTTCGAAAACGCCTAGGCGTGCCTAAGCGTCCAGGCACCCAGGTTTAACGCCTTGCTGCCTTAATAACCATGGTCTGGTGAGGGTAAGGTAGATTAGTTTCCCTACCAACCTTTGATATTTCTTGTTTCCTTTTTGTCAAATAAACCATCGTCTTCCTTGCTTATTTTATGATTCGTTTCCATAGAGGTAGTGATCGGTTTACACTCCAACCTGCATGTGCCTTTTAGTAATTCAAGAGCATATTTGCATTGATTTAAGCACATACCTTCTGGAGAGCGAGCTATTTCAATACCAAGAAAGTACTTCTATCTACCAAGATCTTTCAATTCGAATTCCATTACAAGTACCCTTTAATGTTATGTAACTCATCATCATCAATAAGAATCATATCATCAACATCGAACAAAAGAATGGCCCTTTTTTTCACCATTTCTTTTTATGAATAGGGTGTAATCTCCATTAGTTTGACGGTGACTATTTTTTGTCATGACGATTTTGAGTCGTTCAAACAAAGCCAGAGGGCATTGTTTTAGACCGTACAATGCCTTCTTAAGTTTGCAACTGTAGAGATATTTCTATGTTCCTATGTACTTTTATGCTATTTCATTTCTTGATGTTCATCTTATGTAATTTACCTATAGGACTCTCCTCTATATAAGAGAGGTTAGGGTTTCCAGGAATAAACAACTCTTCGATTTTTCCCAATATGGTATCAGAGCAGCGACCTTAGACCGAAGCTCCGTACGCTAACCCTAATCCTAAACCCCCATCCTCCGACCCTCCCTCCCCTCCTCTCTCCGTCGCCGCTTGTAGCAGCCCCGGCGCTGCAGCCGTTGTCTATCCGCAGCCGTCGCCTACCCTCCAGGCTGCAGCCGCCTACCCGTCGCAGTCTACTCGCAACCGCCGCTACCCGTTGCGTCGTCACCCAGCGGCACGATCTCCAGCTTTCTTCGCTTGGATCAAGCACATTTTTGGTTGATGGATTTTGGTGCATAAGTCTACATATGCATTCAAATCCACGTATATCTGTGTAGACATTCATTCATTGGTCTACAAAATCTCAGTTATCTACATCCGAGAATATGTCAGAGAACAAAGTCGACGTATACGCCACAGGCGCTTTCAAAGGTCCAGCGCCTATTGTCAAAATGGATTGGACAAACTATGAACTCTGAGCTATGCAGCCTTATGAAGTCTAATGGTAAGAAACATATTCTCACCGAGGAGGAGCCGGTGGAGAAAACTGAGATTAACGCCTCGTGGGAGGTAGATGACGCATATGCCAAAGTTTGATTCTCTGGTACATTGACGATAGAGATCGCCAATGATGTGTTATATCATGCCACTGTTAAGGTGATGTGGGACATCCTCGTAGCAACATATTCTCAAGCGAGGAGCGATACCAAGATCCTTCAACTCCAGCATGATATATTTACTAAAGCAGAATGGACAGCCTCTTCATTCCTTGTATACATCCTTGCGTGGGATATTTGAGAGGCTCCACAAATTCATGTCTCTCATGGCGACTCCAGAGCAGCAGAAGGCATATAGGAATACTACCATGGTTAGTGTATTTCTAGCAGCCCTTGACCATGAATATGATGATGCTCGCTCCCAGATTCTAGCGGATGACACTATTCCTCCCATGGGGGAAGCTTTCCGCAAGCTCGGTAGGATTACTGTTCAGTCCACAGCTACTAGCCATACTTCTTCGACAATGGCAGCCTCCCGAGGCAGAGGAAGCTCTTCTTCTTCTCGTGGACGCGAACCTCATGGTAGAGGAGGTCGCATTCGTCAGCCATGTACGTATTGTCACCGTCCAGGTCATGCTGAGGATACATGCTACTCCAAGCATGATTTTCCGGCATCAGTTCGCGTAGCCAAACAGGTTGAGTCTCCAGCTGCTCCTACTTCAAATCAGAGGCTTGATGACCTCGTAGCCAAACTCTGGGATATCATGCATCATGCTTCTTCACCATTTCCAGGAAACCACTCAGATGTAGCAGCCTCCGCATCTGCCAATACTTCTGCTACGGGTAGTACATCAGGTAGTACTTATGCTTTTACATCTTGTTACGGATCTAAGATTACTGAGTACATTATGGATTATGGGGCGACGCATCATTTATGCAGGGACAAAGATCAGCTTACAATATATAGACAAGTTCCACCAGGGAGAACTGTTGTGATAGCCGATGGGACTCATTCCTCGATCACCGGACAGGAGGAAATTGGTTGGATGCCTTCGATGCGTCTACAGAATGCGTTACATGCTCTTGATTTCTCTATAAATTTATTATCTATTAGTCAGATCACGAAGGATTTGCATTGTAGAGCTATCTTTGACCCATCATCTCTTATTTTTCAGGACACTCTTACGGGAAGAGTGATTGGGTGCGGTCGTAAGCAGGGTGGTCTTTATCGCCTGGACCGGACTCCCTATGCTGGTGTATCCTCTTATTCAACAGGATCGGTTTCTCCCTTCACCCGGCACCTACGCTTTGGTCACCTCCCTCTCCAGAAGATGTGTCATATTTTGTTGCGGATTTCACCGGGTTCTTCCTTCCAGTGTGAGGCGTGTCCGCTAGGAAAGCATCATCGATATGTTTTTCCTAGTCATCAGAGTCGGAGCAGTAGCTCCCCTTTTGAGTTATTTCATGTTGATATTTGGGGTCTGAGTCGTGTTCCTGATCACCAGGGACATCGGTTTTATCTTGTTGATGTTGATGATTTTTCTCGTTTGTCATGGGTCTTTTTATTGAAGAATAAATCTGAAGCGGGGGATGTGATCAAAACTTTTATCAATGAAGTGCAAAAGGTTTTCTCTTCCTCTGTGAAATTTGTGAGAACTGATAATGCTTTGGAATTTTGTACCCGTGTTGCATGTGCTTACACTTCTCAACGGAATGGTGTTGCAGAGAGAAAGCATCGCCATCTACTTGATGTCCCTCAGACGCTTCTCATTCAGAGTTGTGCCCTATATTCATTTTGAGGTGATGCAGTCCTTACGGCATGTTATCTGGTGAATCGCATAGCATCATCTGTCTTGGGTAAGAAAATTCCTTTCTCTATAGCTTTCCCTGAGAAGGAGTTGTTCTCACTTACTCCTCGTGCGTTTGGCTCTGTTGCTTTTGTTCACCAGTTGACCTCGGATCTTGACAAGCTCTCTTCTAAGGATGCCAAATGTGTGTTTGTTGGGTACTCCATGACCCAGAAAGATACCAGTGTTATGATTCATTACGTAGGAAATACTATATCAGTGCTGATGTCATATTTTTTGAGTCTGTGATGTAATTATCCCCTACAAGGGACAGGTTGGCTTCATCAGTCTCTGATGATGAGGTTTACATGCCACCCCCTCCTACAAGTATGTCATCTTCTCCTCTTGTGCCAGTTGTTCCACCACCGCCAACACCACCACCTCCTCCTTCTACACAGGCGCATATGCCCATTGTTCCACCATTACCAAAATTTTATACTCGTCAACTTGCTTCTGCTCATGGTCATCGCCCGCCATCCAGCATGCCCCATGTTTGTTCCGATAACATGATTTCTAACGATGGGTCTGGATATATATCTGTGCAGTGATAATTGTAGGAGACTAGCCCATGGATGGAGGAGGTTCCCAATGACCTGGATGTACCTATTGCAGTTCAGAAGCAGAAGTGTACTTATGCTTCATATCCTCTTGCTTCCCAGGTCTCCTTTCATCGTCTGACAGGAGAATTTCAGAGATTTGCAGTGGCTATATCTGTCGGGGCATTCCACGAAATTATCAGGAGGCCTTGAAGGATAGTCGATGGCGCTTAGCTATGGAGGAAGAGATGGTTGCTTTGCAATCACGTGGTACCTGGAGTTTGGTGTCTACTCCTCCTGGGGCATCTGTTGTTAGTTGCAAATGGGTGTTTATTGTTAAATATCATGCATATGGGAGCCTTGATCGTTACAAGGCAAGATTAGAGGCACGAGGATTTACTCAGACCTACGATGTGGATTATATGGACACGTTCTCTCCAGTTGCTCGTCACTCTACCCTACGTGTTCTACTTTCAGTTGCAATGGTACGTGATTAGCATTTGTTTCAGCTGGATGTTAAAAATACATTTTGTATGGAGATCTACAGGAGGAAGTTTACATGCAGCAGCCTCCAGGGTTTGCTGCTAAGGGGGAGTGTCAGCAGATTTGTAGACTCCATAAGGCAATATATGGCCTTAAGCAAAGTCCAAGGGCATGGTTTCAAAAGCTCTCGGATCTGATCGAAAGGCAGGAATCAAGAGGTCAAATGCAGACCATTCACTCTTTGTGCAGAGAACACCTAAAGGTATTGTTGTCATCATGATCTATGTTGATGATATACTTGTTACATGAGATGATGTGCAGGGGATCAATATAATAAAAGAATTTTTGGGCCATCGGTTTGTTACCAAGGATCTTGGCACACTAAGATATTTCTTAGGGTTAGAATTTGCTAGGAATGTACAGGGTCTTGTGGTGACCCAAAGGAAGTATGTTACAGACATGCTTGTTGAGACGGGCATGATTGGGTGTCGACCCTCTATTACTCCTATGGATCCTACCACGAAATTATATGATGATGATACAAATGAGGTCGACAGGTAGAGATATAGAGAGATGGTGGGAAAGCTCCTCTATATTATTATTACTAGACATGATATCTCTTTTGCAGTGAGTCGGGTGAGTCAGTTCATGGAGCAGCCCCGACAGGTACATATGGATGCTATATACATGATTTTGAGATATATAAAATCTTCTCTAGGTGCAGGATTACTATTCATGAAAGGAGTGCTGGTGCAGACTATGCAGGGTGTAACATCCATATCCTAACAAACCCGAACTCGTCCGATTTTGGGTCTAATGAACTCAATAACATTGACGGTCAATACTAAACAACCTAAAACGACCAATTAGTAGTGAATCAAAAGTCGTTCGGACGAAATCGACCAAAAAATCGGTCCCTTCGTAACGCGCGCCGTGAAAAGCCGCGACGCAAATTCGGAAACCGCGAAACGAACCGAGACCGTCATTAGATCCGATTCGATGACACGAGACCAACGGAATCGACCGTTCGTCAATCGGAGGTCATATGATATTTTAAATTACAAAAATTTGGTCTTAAGACAAAAGCCGTATCCGAAAATTTCGGGTATTCGGAACTCGACCGAAAGTATATCAACATTGTACTCATATTGATCGTCGTTCCGAGACGATCAAATTGAGATATTTCGTATCAAAAAACGGAAGCCCGAGGGGTGTGTACGGTCGATTTTTATGTATGACAAATAAATAGAGATTTTTTAAAAAATATATATATATATATATATATATATATATATATATATTATTGGTATTTAACTTTCTGCTGTAACAGTACACAGGCAGCCACCTAATCTCCTTTCTTTCCCCACTTGTCACGCAGCTCTTGAGTTTAACTCCTTATAAATACCCTTCCAATTGATATCATCTCAACATCTCTATCTCCCTCTCCTTCTCCCCCAACGAGACCCCTTCTTTCTTCCTTGATTTTTTTTCTTTCGTCTCCTTTCTTCTTTGCTGTCCAGCAGTCTTCTGCTGTTGCTACAGCAGCTACAGGGCTCCTGGAAGCAGCTGCTGCAAGCTGCTGCTACCCCTCTCCCTTGATTGTCTTCTTCAGCCAAAGAAATACAGCTGGAGGTATTGCTCTCTTCCAATCTCCTTCCAATTTCAGCTCTTCCTCCATGTAAATCTACTGCCCTACAAGCTTCTTGTTTCTAAAACAAATGCAAGATCTGATGCAGCCCTCTTTGCTGGAAATTCTCTTGGAAGTTTTCCTTGCATGCAAGTCAATTCTTCTCCTTTAGAAGACTAAGGTACACTCCCCCTTCCCTTCCCTCTTGCTGCCATCGTGTTCTTACACAAGTTTTTCTTTCCTTTTCTCTGGTTACTCCTCACGTATATTTCAATCAAATTGGGGGCAAGGAAAAATCTGATTCTCAGATCTAGTTCACGGGTTGGAATTAAAGGCTTGATTTTCATGAAATGAAGATATCTACATGTTGGTTACAGTTTTTTTTAGAAGCAGGTCTGGGGCTAAATTCCCAAGAAACTCTAGGGTTTGGAAATAATGGTTTAGATTTTTTAAAATGAAAGTTATTACAGTACTGTAACTTTAAAATCAAATCTGGGACCAACTACTTAAATTTTTATTATCTCTAAAAGAATATATCATGGGAGATCTAGATTACAAATCTTAAAATTCCTCGGCTTTCTATTCTTGAGATAAGATTCTATCTATCAACATTTAAACATGTGCATTCTGGGTGGAAATTGATTTTCCCTTGGAAGGTTGGCAGTAATGGGAATTCTCATTGTATTAGCCTTAGAATCATAAAGTATAGCTCAGGTTAGATAGAAATTTGATTAGAAAACCAAATAAAGAAAAGTAATGCAACATAAATTTGATATATAAATATTGGTGATTACAAAGGGGGAGTTGGGATATAATTATATGTTACAAAAAAAAAACATTAAAGAAAAGCATATTTTAAAAAATTTATATTCTATACTTTTTTTTACCTACCTTTGAATCTGGGTATGTATAACTTAACCTCCCATCCTACTGACCTCCATGTATGTTGTCTACATATAAATTTTAAATTCTTCATTGATCAGATCTCTGTTCAGAGTTGAGGATTTTCAGAAACTGTTATTACACGAATATATGAGAATATCTCTTAAACTATTTAGATCGATCACAATTCTAAATAGAGTCTACAATTATCATAGAGTCTGTTTTATGGAATCTGGTTATTGATAGTATAATGGTCTTACTTTATACTTTCCGAAAGAAATCATGGATTCTAAAGTTTGATTCTCATATAAATACCTCATAGCAATCATTGCTCTCTTGTTGTAAGCTTCAGATGAATTTTATTCGATCAGGAAGAATGTGAAATCAATCAAATGGAATCCATGGTATCTTGCAATTGACAGTAGATTCATACTATTGGGTTCTTATCGGGATTTGACCTGTACTAGAAGATTTTTTGTTGACCTAATGAAATTGGATATCTCCATAAATTTATGAATGTACTTGTCTAGAGTATGTTTCAAGAACATATTAAATTACAATGTATAGCCATCTAAATATGTTATGCTATTTCATTGGAATATTATCATATTCAGGCCTTTGTTAATCAATATGCTTTCACGATTCCACATAAGTCTGGAAGCCATTGAGACAAGATATTCACCCGTAATATATATTTTATATTCAGTCCACATGAGCACAATAGTTCAAATATATATAGATATATATTAATTGATAATCTACTGGTTACCGTTCCTGTTAGAAATTAACAGAAAAAAAAGGAAGTTTTAAGCTTTATTTGATTAAAAAGAATGAAAATTTTATTTGATGGAAATTAAGTTCTAAATACTGTTTTCATGACTTGGAGAAATTTAATTAAGAATTGGGAGTTGTGCATCTTTCTTTCAACCTTAAGTCGGGACCAAGTAATAACTTCTACTCTCAATTATGGATTAAGAGAAAGTTGTGGAGTCTGGCAAGCAAAGATGGGAATGGAAAATTGATGATGACTTATGATTAATAATGCCAGTCATGGTGACCTTTACACATGACTGTGCGAGGGCGCGGTGACCCTCACCTGGGCGGAGGAAAGGAAGCCCAGTTAGGGCAGCGGCCGCCAAGTGCGCGGGTCTAGGATCCCAGTCCCTTTTCGGTTTTTTACGTGAGCTCACAGTGTTTTTACACCTCGTTGGGATCCCGACTTTAGACCATTCCGCTGACCCTGTTTTAGGATACCCAGGCGGGGGATCCTGGTTTTTCAGTTTTACGTACGAGCTCGGTTGCCGTTACCGGTCGGGCTGTTTTCTAGAGCGACTTTTCCGGGAAGTCCCTCTCACCCGTCTCAGTGGCGTAGTTTGGGAGTGTAGACCTATCCCTCTATTGGACCGTCCTTCCAATTAGAGGGCGAGACGGAAGAGCCTTTTGTTGGCTTCTTCACCGCTTGAGTTTTTCTTCGCCAACAGACTTGGCGATGTTACATCATCCATATCTATATCATTTAGAGTTACATTTGAGACTGTTGCACTAAGGTTTGAAGGGATTGATACTACATCCAGATCATCCATCTCCATATCCATACCATTTAAAGCTACATCTGAGACTGTTGCACTTAAGGTTTTAAGGGATTATAATAAAAATTAAGTAACTGGAAAAGATACTAATCTGATTCAAAATCCCTTTAAGTTAGTGGACGTGTTGGGAACTTAGTTAGGATGCATTACACAACACCGCATGCCTACGGAGGCCCCCCAACCCTAAGATGTTCCCCAAGTCTTAGAGTCATAGTGTGAGGTTTCACAAGAACCAAGACCACAGACTATCCACTAACTTAAAGGAGTAACTAGACTTCAGAATTTAATAAACCATTATATCTTCTCATCTTATCTTTCCCATCATCAAAATCCAAAATATATATATATATATATGATCTCTGAGTAATATGAGAACAAAATATACATTCTTCTGATCAATTAGTCACCATAGAAATATACTCATGTGGGAAATGTGGGGATAATGGCTGATCATAAGAGGTGCTTGCTATAAATTTGGAAACCTTTTACATTTGCAAGTAGAAATAAATTTTAAATTTGAGTTGCTCATGCCTCTCTACTTGCTTTCTTTTGTAAATAATAAATGCCTATTATTTTTATATAAATTTTTGGGAGGTACCAGCAACCGCTGACGCCTTTTCTTCCTTGCACGCTTGGCAGGCAAACAGCCTGCAGTTCAGTAGCTATACATGGATTCAGAAGATAAATTTTATACCCAACGGTATGGTTTATTTTGTGCTAGTTTCTGTTCAATGTATAATGTATTTCGTTTCTTTCTCTTCAGTCAGATTTTGGGATATAATGTATGTACTGTCAGACTTTGTACATGTAAAATATATGGAAGTTAATGAAATAAGATTTTGGTGACCATTGTTCTATGTGTTTGTGGTTATAAACGTTGATAGTGAATGTCAGATGAAATCGTTTCATTCGCGAAAAATTTCCCCGTACTTCAGTTGCTTAATGCGATAGAAATGAATGTTGAAATGCAAAATGTGTGATTAACGGGTACCCGGATCCTGAGGGGTTGACAGTTTGGTATCAGAGCAGTGGTACCCCGATACGCACATTCGCAGTATTTAAATTCCGATCGCATTGAGTTCTCGGATAGCGGTAGTCTTCCGACTTGTCGTGAGTCCGAGAAGGGAAATATGACATTCAGATTCAATCACCACAGCTGTCACCAATTTTCATTAATCTTCATATTATATCCCAAGAAGAGAAAAAAAACATATATTATAAGTATCTTCAAGTGGTACTTCTATGGTTCTCATACAGAGCCATGTCATCCCGACTAGAACAGGAGACGACTAACCAACTAGCACACATAATGACTACTCTTATCAACCTTTCCATGATCTATTTGATTCTGGTGCGACACATCCTTTTCTTGCTTCGAGACTACTAGTTTCCTTAGGTAGAGTCGCAGAGACTCTCTCTTCTCCATATCATATCCGACGGAAAGACAGCCAGTTGTTGATCATTTCCGTGATAGTTAAGCACTTGCCCATATTGATTGGCGGTCACGAGATGATCGCAGATTGTCTACTTCTACAGCTTGATGAGTTCGACTTGATTCTAGGCATGGATTGGTTATCTACTCATCATGCACTTGTTGATTGCTTTAGGAAGACGGTTGTCTTCAGAATCCCATATTTACCCGAGTTTACTTTTGAGGGTACTATACATGACTCCACCATGGAGTACATTTCAGTATTGCGAGCTCAGCGACTTGTTGATCAGGGTTGTGATTCTTATCTTGCATTTGTTCGGGAGGTGTCTGATCAGGAGCCGATGATACAGGACATCCGAGTAGTATCTGAATATCCAGATGTTTTTCCTGATGAGCTACCAGGATTCCCTCCTAAGAGAGAAACCGAGTTCGAGATTACATTACTACCAGATACACGGCCGATCTCGATGGCTCTTTACTGTATGGCACCAGCTGAGTTGCGGGAGCTGAAGGTGGAGTTACAGGAGTTGCTTGATTTGGGATTCGTGAGGCCGAGCACTTCACCTTGGGGTGCTCCGGTTCTATTTGTCAGGAACAAGGACGGATCCATGATGTTATGCATCGATTACATGCAGTTAAACAAGAGAACGGTGAAGAACTGTTATCCTTAACCACGTATCGATGATTTGTTTGACCAGCTCCAGGGATCTTCGGTTTTCTCGAAGATCGATCTTCGCTCCGACTACCATCAGCTGAGGATTCGCGAGTCGGACATTCCGAAGACAGCCTTCAAGATTCGTTATGGACACTACGAGTTTGTGGTGATGCCGTTTAGGCTCACCAGTGCACCTGCGACTTTCATGGATATGATGAACGGGATCTTCCGTCCATACTTGGACAAGTTTGTAGTGGTGTTCATAGATGATGTGCTCATATATTCACGAAATATATGTGATCATGCAAATGATCTACGGATCGTCTTAGATACATTACGGGAGCACAAGCTATATGCTAAGTTGAGCAAGTGTGAGTTCTGGTTATCTCAAGTCTCATTTCTGGGGCATGTCATTTCTGGAGCAGGCATCGCAGTTGATCCTGCGAAGATTGAAGCAGTCATGTCTTGGGAGCAGCCCAAGACAGTTACTCAGATTCGGAGTTTCCGCGGACTAGCGGGCTATTACTGACGCTTTGTCAATGGATTTTCACGCATCGTTCGTCCTTTGACACAATTGACGCAGAAGGGAGTTCCATTCAATTGAGACGATTCATGTGAGCAGGACTTCCAGACACTGAAGGAGAGATTGACGACGACACCTATTCTTGCTCTTCCTTCAGGCACTCAGGACTATGCGGTATACACAGATGCATCTGGAGAAGGTCTAGGAACAGTATTGATGCAAAGAAGACAGATCCTTGGATTCGAGACAGATACATGCGCGCTGTCAAGGACGAGGTTGATAATTTTGTTGCGACAGAGTCTATTTTATGGAAGGCGGGTCGAGTCGTTGTGCCTAACAACGAGCAGTTACGTAAAAATATTCTTGATGAGGCACACAATTCACGGTTATCGATCCATCCAGGTAGCACGAAGATGTACCGTGATCTGCGCCGACATTCTGGTGGGATGGAATGAAGCGCGATGTGGCGCTACATGTCAGCAGATGCATGACCTGTCAGATGGTAAAGGCCAAGCACAGGAGATCACCAGGATTATTGCAGTCTCTCCCCATTCCCGAGTGGAAGTGGGAGAGCATCTCTATGGATTTTGTCACAGGATTACCAAAGACACCGGGTGGTCATGATTCCATTTGGGTTGTTATTGATAGGTTAACCAAGTCAGCACGTTTCATACCTGTCAACACGACTTACACTCCATCCAGATTGGCCAAGCCGTATGTGCAGAATATCATTAAGTTACATGGTATGCCACGTGAGGTGGTGTCTGACAGAGATTCGAGATTTACATCACATTATTGGCATCAGTTCATGTCAGCACTACAGACAGAGTTGAAAATGAGTTCTGCATATCATCCACAGACAGATGGGCAGAGTGAGCACACCATTCAGACACTAAAGGATTTGCTCCGCACTTGCACTTTAGAGTGGAAAGGGTCCTGGAAGGATCATCTATCACTGATTGAGTTCACGTTCAACAACATCTATCATTCCAGTATTGGCATGGCACCATTCGAAGCCCTATACGGGCGGAGATGCCTCACACCTCTCAGTTGGCGGGAGGTAGGTGATCATGCTCTCTATTCCGTAGATCTCCTGGAGGAGACCGCGAGAGCTGTTGATCTTGTGAGACGGATGCTTCTGACGACACAAAGCCGCCAGAAGAGCTATGCAGACCGTCGGAGAAGAGATTTGGAGTTCCAGGTAATCCAATCTTTCCTCTTCATCCACTCAATTATAACATATGTATGACATCTAGATAATCACATACTAATGACATCCCCGTAAATTACAGGTGGGAGATTGGGAATTTCTTCGTGTACCTCCCATGAAGGGAGTGCAGAGATTCGGTGTTCGTGGCAAGTGGCGCCACGATATGTTGGACGTTTGAGATTCTTGCGAGAGTGGGGAAAGTGGCCTACCGAGTAGCCCTTCCTCCACATCTTTCTGGTATTCACGATGTTTTTTCACATATCCAACCTGAGGAAGTATGTGCACGACCCTCGACACGTCATCAGCTACGAGAATCTTGACGTGGAGCCAGACTTGACATATGAGGAGAGGCCAGTCCAAATACTTGACCGTGCTGTGAAGAAACTTCGCAGTAAGGAGATTCCATTGATCAAGGTGTTGTGGCACCGTCATGGCGTCGATGAAGCGACGTGGGAGACCGAAGCCGACATGCGGGCACGATACCCGCAGCTTTTCTGGTATAATCATCAAAACAAGCTTTTTATAATTAGAGATATGTTTAAAAATATGGCTTGTTTTCTCTTTGAGGTTTTTATGGGTTCCTAAACCCTTTGAGCTTTTTATGGCTATATGAAATCCAAACAAGAACACCTAATGACCTTGACTCGAGTCTCGAGGACGAGACTCCCTTTGAGGTTTTTATATTTGTAACATCCATATCCTAACAAACCCGAACTCGTCTGATTTTGGGTCTAATGAACTCAATAACATTGACGGTCAATACTAAACAACCTAAAACGACCAATTAGTAGTGAATCAAAAGTCGTTCGGACGAAATCGACCAAAAAATCGGTCCCTTCGTAACGCGCGCCGTGAAAAGCCGCGACGCAAATTCGGAAACCGCGAAACGAACCGAGACCGTCATTAGATCCGATTCGATGACACGAGACCAACGGAATCGACCGTTCGTCAATCGGAGGTCATATGATATTTTAAATTACAAAAATTTGGTCTTAAGACAAAAGCCGTATCCGAAAATTTCGGGTATTCGGAACTCGACCGAAAGTATATCAACATTGTACTCATATTGATCGTCGTTCCGAGACGATCAAATTGAGATATTTCGTATCAAAAAACGGAAGCCCGAGGGGTGTGTACGGTCGATTTTTATGTATGACAAATAAATAGAGATTTTTTAAAAATATATATATATATATATATATATTATTGGTATTTAACTTTCTGCTGTAACAGTACACAGGCAGCCACCTAATCTCCTTTCTTTCCCCACTTGTCACGCAGCTCTTGAGTTTAACTCCTTATAAATACCCTTCCAATTGATATCATCTCAACATCTCTATCTCCCTCTCCTTCTCCCCCAACGAGACCCCTTCTTTCTTCCTTGATTTTTTTTCTTTCGTCTCCTTTCTTCTTTGCTGTCCAGCAGTCTTCTGCTGTTGCTACAGCAGCTACAGGGCTCCTGGAAGCAGCTGCTGCAAGCTGCTGCTACCCCTCTCCCTTGATTGTCTTCTTCAGCCAAAGAAATACAGCTGGAGGTATTGCTCTCTTCCAATCTCCTTCCAATTTCAGCTCTTCCTCCATGTAAATCTACTGCCCTACAAGCTTCTTGTTTCTAAAACAAATGCAAGATCTGATGCAGCCCTCTTTGCTGGAAATTCTCTTGGAAGTTTTCCTTGCATGCAAGTCAATTCTTCTCCTTTAGAAGACTAAGGTACACTCCCCCTTCCCTTCCCTCTTGCTGCCATCGTGTTCTTACACAAGTTTTTCTTTCCTTTTCTCTGGTTACTCCTCACGTATATTTCAATCAAATTGGGGGCAAGGAAAAATCTGATTCTCAGATCTAGTTCACGGGTTGGAATTAAAGGCTTGATTTTCATGAAATGAAGATATCTACATGTTGGTTACAGTTTTTTTTTAGAAGCAGGTCTGGGGCTAAATTCCCAAGAAACTCTAGGGTTTGGAAATAATGGTTTAGATTTTTTAAAATGAAAGTTATTACAGTACTGTAACTTTAAAATCAAATCTGGGACCAACTACTTAAATTTTTATTATCTCTAAAAGAATATATCATGGGAGATCTAGATTACAAATCTTAAAATTCCTCGGCTTTCTATTCTTGAGATAAGATTCTATCTATCAACATTTAAACATGTGCATTCTGGGTGGAAATTGATTTTCCCTTGGAAGGTTGGCAGTAATGGGAATTCTCATTGTATTAGCCTTAGAATCATAAAGTATAGCTCAGGTTAGATAGAAATTTGATTAGAAAACCAAATAAAGAAAAGTAATGCAACATAAATTTGATATATAAATATTGGTGATTACAAAGGGGGAGTTGGGATATAATTATATGTTACAAAAAAAAAACATTAAAGAAAAGCATATTTTAAAAAATTTATATTCTATACTTTTTTTTTACCTACCTTTGAATCTGGGTATGTATAACTTAACCTCCCATCCTACTGACCTCCATGTATGTTGTCTACATATAAATTTTAAATTCTTCATTGATCAGATCTCTGTTCAGAGTTGAGGATTTTCAGAAACTGTTATTACACGAATATATGAGAATATCTCTTAAACTATTTAGATCGATCACAATTCTAAATAGAGTCTACAATTATCATAGAGTCTGTTTTATGGAATCTGGTTATTGATAGTATAATGGTCTTACTTTATACTTTCCGAAAGAAATCATGGATTCTAAAGTTTGATTCTCATATAAATACCTCATAGCAATCATTGCTCTCTTGTTGTAAGCTTCAGATGAATTTTATTCGATCAGGAAGAATGTGAAATCAATCAAATGGAATCCATGGTATCTTGCAATTGACAGTAGATTCATACTATTGGGTTCTTATCGGGATTTGACCTGTACTAGAAGATTTTTTGTTGACCTAATGAAATTGGATATCTCCATAAATTTATGAATGTACTTGTCTAGAGTATGTTTCAAGAACATATTAAATTACAATGTATAGCCATCTAAATATGTTATGCTATTTCATTGGAATATTATCATATTCAGGCCTTTGTTAATCAATATGCTTTCACGATTCCACATAAGTCTGGAAGCCATTGAGACAAGATATTCACCCGTAATATATATTTTATATTCAGTCCACATGAGCACAATAGTTCAAATATATATAGATATATATTAATTGATAATCTACTGGTTACCGTTCCTGTTAGAAATTAACAGAAAAAAAAAGGGAGTTTTAAGCTTTATTTGATTAAAAAGAATGAAAATTTTATTTGATGGAAATTAAGTTCTAAATACTGTTTTCATGACTTGGAGAAATTTAATTAAGAATTGGGAGTTGTGCATCTTTCTTTCAACCTTAAGTCGGGACCAAGTAATAACTTCTACTCTCAATTATGGATTAAGAGAAAGTTGTGGAGTCTGGCAAGCAAAGATGGGAATGGAAAATTGATGATGACTTATGATTAATAATGCCAGTCATGGTGACCTTTACACATGACTGTGCGAGGGCGCGGTGACCCTCACCTGGGCGGAGGAAAGGAAGCCCAGTTAGGGCAGCGGCCGCCAAGTGCGCGGGTCTAGGATCCCAGTCCCTTTTCGGTTTTTTACGTGAGCTCACAGTGTTTTTACACCTCGTTGGGATCCCGACTTTAGACCATTCCGCTGACCCTGTTTTAGGATACCCAGGCGGGGGATCCTGGTTTTTCAGTTTTACGTACGAGCTCGGTTGCCGTTACCGGTCGGGCTGTTTTCTAGAGCGACTTTTCCGGGAAGTCCCTCTCACCCGTCTCAGTGGCGTAGTTTGGGAGTGTAGACCTATCCCTCTATTGGACCGTCCTTCCAATTAGAGGGCGAGACGGAAGAGCCTTTTGTTGGCTTCTTCACCGCTTGAGTTTTTCTTCGCCAACAGACTTGGCGATGTTACATCATCCATATCTATATCATTTAGAGTTACATTTGAGACTGTTGCACTAAGGTTTGAAGGGATTGATACTACATCCAGATCATCCATCTCCATATCCATACCATTTAAAGCTACATCTGAGACTGTTGCACTTAAGGTTTTAAGGGATTATAATAAAAATTAAGTAACTGGAAAAGATACTAATCTGATTCAAAATCCCTTTAAGTCAGTGGACGTGTTGGGAACTTAGTTAGGATGCATTACACAACACCGCATGCCTACGGAGGCCCCCCAACCCTAAGATGTTCCCCAAGTCTTAGAGTCATAGTGTGAGGTTTCACAAGAACCAAGACCACAGACTATCCACTAACTTAAAGGAGTAACTAGACTTCAGAATTTAATAAACCATTATATCTTCTCATCTTATCTTTCCCATCATCAAAATCCAAAAAATATATATATATATATATATATGATCTCTGAGTAATATGAGAACAAAATATACATTCTTCTGATCAATTAGTCACCATAGAAATATACTCATGTGGGAAATGTGGGGATAATGGCTGATCATAAGAGGTGTTTGCTATAAATTTGGAAACCTTTTACATTTGCAAGTAGAAATAAATTTTAAATTTGAGTTGCTCATGCCTCTCTACTTGCTTTCTTTTGTAAATAATAAATGCCTGTTATTTTTATATAAATTTTTGGGAGGTACTAGTAACCGCTGACGCCTTTTCTTCCTTGCACGCTTGGCAGGCAAACAGCCTGCAGTTCAGTAGCTATACATGGATTCAGAAGATAAATTTTATACCCAACGGTATGGTTTATTTTGTGCTAGTTTCTGTTCAATGTATAATGTATTTCGTTTCTTTCTCTTCAGTCAGATTTTGGGATATAATGTATGTACTGTCAGACTTTGTACATGTAAAATATATGGAAGTTAATGAAATAAGATTTTGGTGACCATTGTTCTATGTGTTTGTGGTTATAAACGTTGATAGTGAATGTCAGATGAAATCGTTTCATTCGCGAAAAATTTCCCCGTACTTCAGTTGCTTAATGCGATAGAAATGAATGTTGAAATGCAAAATGTGTGATTAACGGGTACCCGGATCCTGAGGGGTTGACACAGGGTGTCCTAAGGATAGGAAGTCTACTTCGAGCTTCGCGGTGTTTGTAGGCAGTTCTCTTGTTTCTTGGAAAAGCAAGAAACAAACGGTTGTGCCTAGATCAAGTGCAGAATCTGAGTATAGGGTTATGGCACAAGCAAGCACAGAAAATGATGTGGGTTCGAGCAGTGTTAGCAAATTTGCATATAAATGTATCTCTACCCATGCAGTTACAATGTGATAATCAAGATGCCTTATTCATTGCGAATAATCATGCATTACATGAAAGAATAAAGCATATTGAGGTAGACCGCCATTATACTAGAGATATGATACAGAAGAGTTTGATTTCTACCTCCCATGTCAGTTCAGGAGAGCAAACGCCAGATATCTCTACCAAGGCATTGCTCAAAGGGACATTTCAAAAGAGTTCTTCCAAGCTGAGCATGATTGACATCTATTCTCCATTTCGAGGGGGGCTGTGGAGATATTTCTATGTTCCTATGTACTTTTCTGTTATTACATTTCTTTATGTTAATCTTATGTAATTTAACCATTGATCTCTCCTCTATATAAGAGAGCCTAGGGTTATCGGGAATAAACAACTCTTCGATTTTTCCCAACAGCAGCATTTACCCTTTTTCATATCCATGGGGAATCTTCGTGTAAACTTCCTCCTTGAGATAACCATTTAGTAAGGCATTTTTAACATCAAGCTAATATAATTACATGATTGTTGAACTGCTAAATAAATGACAACTGTCGATGTGTTCATCTTGGCCACTGGAACAATGTCTCAAGGTAATCAATACCATATTTCTGATTGTATCCTCTGACAACCAATCGAGCTTTGAATCTATCAATTTTTCCATCCGCGGTATACTTGATCGTGAATACCCATTTAGAGCCAACAAAATGATAGCCCCTTTAGAAGTATCAACCATCTCCCATGTGTCATTCTTAATCAATTTGTTCATCTCCTCCTTCATAGCATTCATCCATTGTGAGTCACATTGAGCCTCAATAGTGTTTCTGGGAACACAACAAGAATCCAGAGAGGTAATAAAGCATTTATAACTTGGACTCAATCTTGTGTAAGAGACAAAATTATCAACGGGATAATGAGTGGAAGGTCTACTTGTTCTTATAGACTTTTTTTTAAGTCTAAAAACTTCGGGGGATACACGCAGTGGTGTTCACCCCAGCTGCAATGGGATGATCATCAAGCATTTTTTTATCATCAGCAATAACATGAGAAAGAGGAGCACTTACAGGGTTGTCTTGACTTGGATCATCCGAGTGAGAATGGGAATATGGTTTGGCATGATGTCATTTTCAATGTTTACAGTATCGGTGTTCGTATCGTTAACAACTCCATCTGAACTTTCATGTATATCACTTATGTCCATGCCCACGTTTTCATTACTGTTGGGCTCATTTCTCTTCCCCATATTGATTATCACCTCTGTCACATCAACCAAGGAAACATCAAGTTCATTTTCCTCCATATTATCTCCTCCAAACTCCCCCTGAGGAAAATGACGTGGATAACAGAATTCATTCTCAAAAAACGTAACATCTTTACATACATGAAAATGACGTGAGATGGGATCATAACATTATATCCCTTCTGATAATTGGAGTAACCAAGAAAATTACACTTTGTAGCTTGAAGATCTAATTTCCATATATTTGGACCATTGTTATGAAGGAAACAAACACAACCAAATACACATGGTTCAGAAGCAAACATATCCTTATATAGATGCAAAATAGAGTAGGGAGTTTTTGTATGAGCATCATTGAGGACGTTCTGTTTATATGGTAAGTTGCAGTTAAAATAGCCTCGTCCGGAAAAATCTTCGGTACATTCCTTTGGTAAAGGAGGGCTCTAGTCACATTCATCAAGTGTCGATTTTTTCTCTCTACTACCCCATTCTGTTCGGGTGTGTAACTACAGGAGGTCTCATGAATAATCCATTTCTCATCAAGAAAACACCGTAAAGAGCTTTCTAAATATTTTCTAGCATTATCAATCCTCATAGTTTTGATTCTAATGGCAAACCGAGTCTCAATCATGGTAACAAACATTTTAACTACATGAGGAACCTCATTCCTACCCTTCAACAAGTAAACAAAAGTATTCCTCGAGAAATCATTAATAAAGTAATAAAATAACAATGACCACCCAAGCTTTTTATACTTGAAGGCCCTCAAATGTCTTATTGAACAATTTCAAACAAAATAGTGCTTGTTTTAGTTGAAATGAGATAAGTATTTATGTTTTGTTTGAGAGTTGACATACTTCGCAACTTTGAGACTGACTGACAACTTTATTACATAAGGCAGGAAATAATTGTTGGAGAATAGCAAAACTAGGGTGACAGTCTCTCATGCCACTGACGGAGAATCTGAGAGTCATCTGCATTCTTCTGATCTCTGGCAGCAATCCAAGCAGAAACAACACATGCAGGAAGGCGATAAAGGCTATCAGTAACCAAACCAATCCCAATATGTTTTCCCGTAACTAAGTCCTGCATCATACAGGAATGAGCATCAAAGATAAGGCGACAATTAAGGTGTTTAGTAATCCGATGAACATACAGCAAATTAATAGGGAAATCAAGGACATGAAGAGCATCTTTCAAAAGAAATTTGTGATAATAGATATGTTTCCCATTCCTACTACACTAACAGAAGATCCATCGGTGAGATTTACCCGTTCCCTTCCAGATGCCAATTTGTAATCATGAAACATTTTTGCATTCCATGTCATATGATCAGATGCACCACTATCAATAATCCATTCATCGTGAACTAAATGTGTGCCTTCATTTTTCTGAGCAGTCATGGCAGTATTTGAAGGTTCAGCATCGCTTTTGGCTCTATCTGATAAGGAGAACTTCCGTACATGCTCGTGGAGATCTCTAATTTGGTCATTTAAAGACAGACTTTAAACTTTGGTATTCAGGTAAAGATAAGGGCAGAAACGGTGTTGGAGTGGTTGTTCATAAAGATTTGAAGGATTGTGTGGTTGAGGTGCAAAGATTTTGGGATCGGATTATTTTGCTAAAGTTGGTGCTTGAAGAAGAAATTCTGAATATCATCTCAGTTTATGCACTGCAAATTGGTTTAGATGAAAGGACTAAACAAGCTTTTTGGGAGGATCTGGATAAGATTTTACAAGTAATCCCACAAAGAGAGATGGTTTGCATATGTGGAGATCTTAATGGACATGTGGGAAAAGATGTTTCAGGGTTTGCAAATGTGCATGGAGGACATGGTTTTGGGGATAGAAACGAAGAGGGAAAAGTCATTCTGGATTTTGTAACTGCATATGATCTTTTCATAGCAAACACTCTTTTCAAGAAGAGGGAGGAGCATTTAATTACTTATAAGAGTGGCACATTAGAACACAGATCGATTACTTTGTGTTGAGGAGAAGAGATCGGTTGTGTTGCAAAGATTGCAAAGTAATCCCTGGAGAGAGTTTGACAACCCAACATCGCTTGTTAGTCTTGGATTTACAAATAAAAGGGCTGGTGAAGAAAAGGAAGGTTCCTAAGATCACTAGAACTAGGTGGTGGAATCTTCCGCTGAAGCAATCAAGCTTCAGGGAGAAGGTTTTAGAAGACTTATCTTGGGATTGTAGCGGTAGTGCAAACGAGATGTGGGAGGCAGTAGCATCTTGTATCCGAAAGGTAGCCAAAGAGATGCTAGGCGAGTCAAAAGGAGGAGCTCCGGGTCAAAAGGAGGCTTGGTGGTGGAGTGAAGGGGTGCAGGAGAAGCTAAAAATTAAAAGAGCTTGCTTTAAAGCTATGTCTAAGGATAGAACAGAGGAAATTGTCACAGACTATAAAATAGCGAAGAAGGAAGCGAAGAAGGCTGTAAGCGAAGCTAAGTCAAAAGCTTACGAGGTTTTGTATAAAAATCTCAACTCTAAGGAGGGCCAGAAGGATATATTCAGGTTGGCCAAAGCAAGAGAAAGAAAGACCAAAGACCTTTCTCAAGTGAGATGTATTAAGGACGAGGAAGGTCACGTGCTTGTTCATCAGAAGGATATAGAGACTAGATGGAAGCAATACTTCCATAAACTTTTCATTGGAGAAGGAAATAGAGAGATCACTTTGGGTGATCTAGCTAGTAGTGAAAGTTACTTGAATCGTGCATGCTTTAGACGAATACAAAGAAAAGAAGTAGATGAGGCTTTGAAGGTTATGAGACCTGGGAAAGGTGTTGGACCGGATGACATCCCTGTAGAAGTTTGGAAAGTTTTAGGTGAGCGTGGTTTGACTTGGCTTACGAATCTATTCAATGTTATTTGGCGAAGCAAGAAAATGCTTGAAGATTGGAGGAGGAGTATCATGGTGCCTCTTTATAAGAACAAAGGAGACATTCAAAATTATTCAAATTACAGAGGTATCAAGCTGATGAGTCACACTATGAAAATTTGGGAACGTGTGATCGAAAGAAGGTTGAGGCAAGTTTCCCAAATAAAAGAAAATCAATTCGGATTCATGCCAGGTCGCTCAACTATTGAAGCCATCCATTTGCTGAGGAGAACAATGGAGATTTATAGAGCTAAAAGGAAGAATCTCCATATGATCTTTATTGATTTGGAGAAGGCTTATGATTCCGTCCCACGAGAGATACTGTGGAGAGTTTTGGAGAAGAGACAAGTACCTGTCCTATACATTAATCTCATAAAGGATATGTATGATAGGGCTTTATCTTGTGTAAGGACCCCGACGGGAAAGACTGACTATTTTGATATCAACATTGGATTACATCAAGGTTCAGCTTTGAGTCCATTTCTTTTTACTTTGATTATGGACGAGTTGACAAGTCACATTCAGGATGAGTTACCTTGGTGTATGTTATTTGCTGATGATATTGTGTTGATTGACGAGACTATAGATGGAGTAAATGAGAAGCTTGAGGTTTGGAGACATGCATTGGAGACTAAAGGTTTTCGTATAAGTAAGGCTAAGACGGAATATATGGAATGCACCTTTGATGGAAGCAATGGTGAAGGAATCGAGGTGAAGATTGGTGACGATAACATCCAGAAGAGAGATTCTTTTAGATATCTGGGATCTATTTTGCAACATGATGGAGAAATTGATGGAGATGTTACTAATAGAATAAATGCAGGCTGGCTAAAGTGGAGAGGAGCCTCCGCTGTTCTCTGTGATAAGAAAATGCCTTTAAAAATTAAAGGAAAGTTTTACAAAGCAGTCGTGAGACCTGCTATGCTTTATGGTTCTGAATGTTGGTCTGTGAACCATAGACATGTGCAGAGAATGGCTGTAGCAGAAATGAAAATGCTAAGATGGATGTGTGGACATACACATAAAGATCGGATTCGGAATGATGCAATCAGAAAGAAAGTTGGTGTAGCTCCGATCGAGGATAAGATGCGAGAAAACCGCTTAAGATGGTTTGGTCATTTGCAAAGAAGGTCAACTGATGCACCGGTTAGGAGATGCGAGTGTTGGGATGTTGAGCCGGCTAAGAGAGGGCGAGGACGGCCCAAGAAGTGTTGGAAAGAGACTATACGAAGGGATCTTAGTTTGCTGGATATAAGTCCGAGATTGACCCAAGATAGATCTGAATGGAGGCGAAGAATCCATGTAGCCGACCCTACTTAATTGTGGGAAAAGGCTTTGTTGTTGTTGTTGTTGTATCAATTTCCGACCATCAGCAGAAGGGCTTGTTGTGTTCTTTATATCGGCAATCATAGCATTCGATTTTTTCCCTTGTTCGATTTCCTTTCAGGATGAAGTTCCCAACGGTAATCAATGTCATGGCTTATCTTCTTGCAATGACCAAACTTCTTATCTTTCCAGTATCCACTTTTAGTACATTTACTGAGTAAAGCAGATCGTTCCGTATGCACAACATGTTCATCGTTCATAGCAGCCCGGCACTATTCTTCAAATTGGATAACATGATACACTTCCTCAATATTGGATTTTATTGTTGCAGTAAAGAGTTGGCTCCTTGTAGCCACAAATGCAGAGTTGAGACCCTCGAGAAAATGAAGATTCTTTGCTTCCAAATTTCATCCCAATATTTTTCGGGTCAGTTGTACTAGTCCATATGTCATCGCAATAGTAGTCTATATCTTTCCATTTCACCAATAAGGCAGAGTAGTATGTAGCAACAAATAGTTTACATGTTTCATGTTATACACTTCTCTTCTCAATTGGTACATTCGAATATCATGCTTCTTTTGTCCATACATCTAGAGTGAGCCATTGATCATGAGCATTCTTTTTTCGAAGCACCAATAGTTGAATATCGGAAGAAACGGAATGTGTGATCTAATTCCTGCATTGACTATCTTCCACGTACCATTGATCATACATCTTGTCAGTCACATCTGGAGTCTTTTTTCTCCCATCCACATAACCACATCTCCCTCTTGAAGTCAAAGAAATTTCCATCACAACAGATCAAAGCAAATAATTCATCTGATTTAATTTTATAATTGTGACATGGCAGGGCATGTTATCCATTCTCAAAGTCAGAGAACTTGTCTCGTTTGCATTTTATCTTCCAAAGCCATCGTTAAAAGGAACCAACAATGCAAAGAACAAGCACCAACAGCACACAAAAAAGGTGGAGGTGAGAAAAGGTCACCAACAAGTTTACCAACACGTGACAGAGAAGCTTGATATTCACCTCACGTAGAAGCCGCTCTGGAATCGAGCCCGCACCCTTGATTCCCTTGGGCTCGCTCTCATCTAGAATTGTGATCTGAAGAAATTGCACCCTGGAGGAGGAGTCACGCTATGAAGGAGGCCTGCACCCAAGAGGAGGGTTGTGCCTAGATGGTCGCAGTCGCACACGTGGAGGGTTGTGTGCCTGGATGGTCACCTGGAGGAGGCCTGCCTGGAGGAGGAGGGTCGCGATTGGGGCTCGCATGCCTGGAGGAGGGTTGAGGTTAGGGCCCACGCTATGAAGGAGGAGGGTCGCGCCTAGAGGGTCGTGCCTGGGGTTCGTGCACGCCTGGAGGGCCAGAAGGAGGAGGGTCGCACACCTAAAGTTTCGCACCTAGAGGGCCACGCCTTGGAGGAGGCCCGGGCCTGAAGGAGGTGTGTGTCTGTAGGAGGAGTAACCCTGCATGAGAGGACCCTCGCCCTTGATCCCTCGAGTCGTGCGTCCTTGTGAGAGGAGTCGTTCCTCAAGAAAGAAGACAAGGATTCAGATCCAATAATCAAAGGCCTCGATGAGGCTCTGATACCATGTAGAAAACACAAATCAATCACCACAAGAACAACAGGATTTACGCGAAAACACTCAACAAGGGAAAAAACACGGGGACACGCTCAACCCTAATCTCCTTGCAATGGAGATTAGGGCTCTCTTTTTTACTAAGACAATGGAAGAAGAGGGGATGAGTACAATATATATAGTGATGGGTAAACGGTCTCTATTCCCTTGTAGACAACATCGTTGATGATGTTGCAATGCCTGCATTTATCCAATCTACTTTGATGTTTTTAATGACAAGATAGTGTGTACATATTGTGTGTATAAGATATTTACGATAATGATGAAGGATGTGGAATCGATTTGAAATTGGTTAGTACTTAAGGAATAATTTATGTGCATCGTATCTTTTTTTGAAGGGTCGTCAAATCCTTTGTTACATATAGACTAGTAGGAAAACTATACCATTCTTGTATAAAAATATATTAAATAGGACAGATAATGGTATATTAGTCATTCTGCCAATATCTTTAAAAAGTCAAATATTTTACCTCAAGATTGCTGATCGACTCAATCCAAACAGGATCTTAGAGACTCCACATTTTAAACGGTTTCTAGCATAATAACTAGATGTCGAGCTCTTATAAAATATAAGTTGTCAAACCACAAACCGCATTTCTAGATCGTATTTATGACGAATGCATGCCTTCGATAAAACTGATAACAGCACAACTCCAAAATTGCTTGTACTTTCTAATTTGGACACGGAACATGGTGACCGAACATAAACAAGCCAAATGCTTGATTCTAAGATAACTAACCGGTAGCCACACCTGCATTTACAAACACAACCAGCGACAGTCGAGAAAGCACACGATCTTACACGCCCGAGCTCTATTTGGCTTTAGATTGTCGGAAGTTCAATCAACATTCTCGTTTATAAGCACATATTACGCATTTGCTACATCATTCTACATACCCGCTAACCTCACTCCCCCGGAAACTCGGATCAAAGCTGGACGCCGTTCCAAGATTCCATTTTGTTACTATTCCTTCACGTGTATAAACGGGATTGCTCCCAAACGAATAGATATCATAAAACGAATCCGCGTATGAAATTTGCTATCAATATCATTCAGCTGAATCGCACTCACTTCGCATCTTCTCCTTTACTTGATACAAATCGGCATGCAGATAGATAGTTGGAGGGAGAGGGGATGAACCTGCATGCGTTTCTTCACGAGCTGGATGGAGTAGGCGGTGGCGGCGGCGTGGCTCCTCCAGTCACCCGAGCTCTCGTCGGAGATGGCCCATCCTTGGGCGGCGATGTCGTCTACGGTGAGCCCGTCGGCTGTCACGGCCGCGTCGGAGGCGAATGGCCGCGCGCCCGACGGAGCATGGGGGCGGAGGGCGGCGGAGTAGGAGGGATTCGCGGGGTGGAGGCGGAGAAGCGGAGCGAGAAGTCTGAGACGAGGGGTTGCTCTCCCTAGGAAGGAAGAGAGCATTGGAGCGGGGAGAACGATGCGAGGGGAGGTCTACACAGTACACACGACTGGAATTACCCTTGCTCTGCGGCGGTGGATCTCATTTCATCGATCAAAAAGGACGAGCGAATTCCGGGTGGGGTGTGGTTTCCGGAAAATTCATAGGTGGCTGCTCCGGCCTGGCTCATCAACCCGTTTCACAAGCTTGGCTTGCACTCGAGCCGTTTCTGTGATAGATTGTAGAGATGCCCATGGGAGAGCGGATCCTCTACATCTAGGGGCGGAGCCAAAAAATTGGTATAGGTTGCTCAATATTTAGTCAATAAAAATACATATGTAGATATAAAAAGATACTACTATTATTATACATGTTTACTATGTTTTAGAATTGACGGATAAAGTCTAAGAGAAACATATCTGATTTATTGAAGCTGCACTCAATGATTTTTCATCATGTGGATTATTCTACAATGACTTTTTCTGATATATCCTTTTCGATGTAAGTAATCATGCTTACTATATTTCACCTTATAAACTTTAAATAAAAAGTAGACAACTCTCATGTTGAAACTATTAACGTTAAAATTTTATAGAAAGGAAAAAATATATATTATTTGATTTTATTTTCATTACTATATTTGCTTAGCATGGTTTCCATATGTGCAGCTATAATTGCACATGCAAAAAATTTCTCCACCAACCAAAAATATTCTCGGTAACGCAATTAAGTAAAAATCTCTCAAAATAAAGTATATTATAATTCAGGTTATCAAAGCATTAAACTAAGTTTTATGTCACACTTTAAGATATTTAAGGCCAGAATAAATTTAAGCACCTTAGTATTGTAGTGATTTACCGAAATAATGGAAAGTAAAGGATATCATTCTTTTCCATTTGATGTCATATCATTGTAATTGTATATGATATTTATTAGTTTTATTATATTTCCTTCACTTTCTATCATAACTAAAAATCATATTTTATTTTGAGTATTTTTTTATTTGTAGAATTCGACCCTAGTCCTTTAAAGTGGGAGCCGCTTCTTCTACCACCTAACAATTAGAGGGGTTCCTTATTTTTTAGTATTTTCTCATTTATGTACTGATTAGTCAACATAAAATAAATTATGTCTCAATTTTAAAAATTTATAGCAATAGTACCCTCCATCATTTACAAAATGAAGGGAAAGAACTTAAGCATTATTTTTGAAATTCGAATAAGAAGAGATACATTAAAAATATTTCAAAACCCCACTAGTTTTATGTAATTAGATGGAGATAATATCACTCCCACTATCAATCTAAATATTCTCAAGAACATGAAAGAACGGAGTCAAACATAGAGCGAAGATATAGCTTATTTTTGTTAGATAGAAATGATAGAATGTGAGAAAATAATATGTGTACCGGTAAATCGACGACGGGTGCAGACATAACCATGTTAATGTCGGAAAATTGGTGGTGCCAAGTTGTCGACGTACCAGAATGATGAAACTACACTGCCCGTCGAGTTCTCGACATGCTACAGATAGATGAACGTTGAACTGTATGTGTATGCTGGCTACACAGTCTGCTAACTTGCGAAGTGCTACTGCTAAGGTGTCACTCAATGAGTCCCCAATGGACAGATGGAGATGAAATTCCCGTCTTTTCATTGCCAGTTAAGGGTTGCTTCTAGAATGGTTTCAACCCAAAAAATTCGGATAATGGGAAGATGGGAAGTTGAACCGTTCTATGAAAAAGAGGGAAACTGAAAAAAGATGGCTGGATGTGGGTCAATTGGAGTGGCCTTAACATGTACAGGAAAGGGAAATAAGGAACATGAGGGAAGCTTTAAATATTTTTTCATTTTGGGAGGGGGGGCATGGCCCCTACCCACCCCCCTCTACCTCCGCCCATGTCTACATCTGCACAGGTTTTGTTGTACCTCCTCACCAATCCGGAGTCATTTGATGAAGATTGAGCGGTTCACACGGTAAAAGCTTTGACAAATCCGGATTTTGTGTGAACCGATCGATCTTGATCTATTAGCTCGGAGTTAGTGAGGAGTTACAGCAGTCCTCTGCAGTACTGCAAAGGATCTGCTCGCTGCGTATGGACCGGACGAGTTACATATCGTTGCTTTAAATATAAGTTTAACAAAATAGATCAGATTCGAAGTTTTTGAAATCAGTTAAATTACGGAGTGGGTATATTCTTAAAATCCAATTCAATCAAAAGTGTACATATATAAACACAAACACGTATATACTGTTGTATTAAAATTGTATATATATATATATATATGTTTTAATTGGAAAATCTATTATTTACAATTGTTATTGATTTGGTTTCAATTGGGAAACTAAATGGTTTGGAGGGAATGTGGGAATTCCCAAATTTGAAACATGGTTGAGTTTGGGTGGAAGTTTAGTACCATACCTTGGAGATCTAAACTTTTGGTGGACTTATATATGAGTCCACACCCCAAGCTCTTGTAGCAATAGTAGAGAGGAGGAATGGAGGACCACACGCGCGCGCGCTCCGCTCTGTCTCCGGCTCCGGCTCCGGAGAGTCATCTCGGATCTCGATACTTTTGCTGCGGGTTTCATTTGATAAGTCAATTAAATTAATCACATGATTAATTTGGTAAGTCGACTTAAATGGGAATTCAACTCGCCATTATGGGCGCGATTTTTGGGATCCGAAAGGATGCATTTTCGGGACGCATTTTCGGAAACAAAATGTAACCGCGCGCCAGGGCACGCGAGCCCCTCTATATATATCCCTCACTCGACGCGGTTTTTCTACACTCGTAAGAAAAACCTCTCACGCCGTCTCTCTCTTTGGTTCTTCCTCTCATGGACGAACGTTTTCTTCTTCCTCTCTCTCGACTGCAGTTCTCTGAGGTACAATCGAGGACGATCCCGTTGGTGTGTGCCGACGACGATCGTGAGCCGTCGTATCCTGGGAGCGGATCGCCAGTACCCTACGCACCGGTATTGTGGGGGCGATATCTTCTCTAAGGACAGTCCATTTCATGGACGCTTCGGTGACTTCTAAACTGATCTTTATTTTATTTTGGTTGCCGCAATATGTTTATTGCTTTACCCTTTCTGTATCATGCCCGTGTTATTTATGTTTCTGTTCTAATAATCGGTTCATGTTTGCATATTATAATCGGATAATGATTGGGAAACATACGATTGTTATAATCTTATTCGGTTTTGTTTCTCTGTTAATTCATCGGGATTCGATAATCTACTATTTAATAAATGCACTGGTGATCCTATTTACAACAATCTTAGAGAAGATATCCCGAACCGATTCTAGAATGTCGGAAACAATGTTTGAATCGAGGGTAGATATGACGGGTATGCCTGAAAAATTCGGTGGACAGAATTTTAAGCGTTGACAACAACGCATGAAGATCTGGTTAACCACCATAGGGTTAATCTCGATGCTTGAAACTGACTGTCCTACGGTGGAGGCGGAAAACCCCTCACCCGATAGCCATAAGGCGCAATCTGCATGGAAGGAACGTGACCGTATATGTCATGGTTGCATCTTGTTGGCTCTGTCCAACACGTTGTTTGACGTATATTGTTCATCCACGCAGACTGCGAAGGGGCTATGGGAAGACTTAGATCGGAAGCATAACACCGAAGACCTCGGTATTGAGAAATACTCCGTAGCTAAATTTTTGAAGTTTTCCATGGCCGAATGGAAGTCTGTTTCTAAATAGGCACACGAGTTTTTACTCCTGCTCCATAGTTTAGAGGATGCCGAAATGAAACTTCCAGATAAGTTTCAGGTCATGTGCATCATAGAAAAATTCCTCAAGTCGTGGGAAGGCTTCGGTATGATCCTGAAACACAGAAAGGAGAAAATTTCTATGGATGACTTGATGGTGGTAATTGCCATAGAGGAGGAACACAGGAAACAAAAACATGTGCTTCATGTTGATATTCAGGCTAAGGTCAATCTTATGACCTCGAAGGACAAGGATAAGAAGGGAAAGGGTCCTAATAACAATAAAATGAAAACAAAGGGCAAGATCCAGAAAAAGGTAAAGAATAAATCCTGCTGGCACTTGACGAGGCGCTAGATACGATAATTAATTCGGCTTCGTTGTAGCACGTGTACTTAGCGATTCGGTCAGAACCGAGAGAAGATCTCCGTGAAGAGTGTCTCGGCTTAATTTATATCCCGGGCAAGTCCGGGGTCGAACGCAGGGAGGCAAAGGAACAACTTGGGTTTAATTTGCAAATTTAAGATCTAGATATCCAAACGGTATTTTTTTTAGATTTTTTTAATGCAAAAAAAATGAAGCAAATGCAAATGCGACTGAATAAGAACACTAAGAAATCACACAACTTAGCCAAATTAATTTTAATGTTAAATTAATCCAATTCAGCCAAATTATATTTTTCCTAACATCCTAGTCCAGTGATGAACACAAAACATATTTTTTTGGAATTTTATGGGTTAAAATGCAATAACTAAAAATGCACACTTTTTATGGGTTTTTCCGCAATTTCTCACACAAACAGTAAGTAAAAATTATGAAAAGTTTACTGGAACTAAAACATCATGCAAGGAGACTACAGTAATTTTTTTGGAATTTTCTGACAAAGTATGAATTTTTTTATGAATTTTTTAGTGGAAACAGAGTGGCAGTGAGTAATTAATTTCTAATTAATCCACGTTATCAAATTAAGCAAAATCCGAATTATCCCAAAAAGATATTTTCATGTAGAATCCAAGAGAATTGAAATTTCGCAAAAAGGATATATGTGGATTTAATTAAAAATCGATTACTAAATACACTCTATAATTTATTTAAGGCACAAGACAACTCCAATAGATATGAAATTTGGACAGTAAGTTAAGCACATCTTAAGGCATCATATATAATTTTTATGGAATTTTTGGAGCAACTATGTGTGAGATATTAATTTAATGGCACAGAATGGGTAAACTATGCAAAATTTCAATTAAACAATTTTAATTAATTACCCATTACTCACAAAAATACCAATAAATACCCACAATGTAAAGAATTAGTTGCTCAACATAAAGGTATTTTTCTTTGAATCAAATGAAGCAAGTTGGATGTCCAAATTAATAAGGAAACACAGGGGTGTTTGTGCAAACTGGAAATTGAAAAGAAACAATAGAAACATGAACAGGGACTGAAATGTAAATACAAAAACTCAACAAAAAATATATACAATTTTTACATAAAGAAATAAAAAAATACCCTTTCTTCCTCCTTCGTTTTCGCACAGGGGGAGAACCCAATGGGACGGCGATGGCGGGCGGCGCCGGCGCGCAGCGCGCGGCGGTGACCGGTGTGAGGGCGCGGCGAGCTGAGGACGGGCAGGTGGCGGCGCCGCCTGAGCGCGCTCACGCGAGGGCGGAGGCGCGGCTTCCTGCGGGAGTGGCGGCTGGAAGGCTGAGGGCTGGGCGGCGAGAAGGCGGAGGCCGCGGGTGGTGGAGTCGGCGAGGAGGCCGCCGGCGGTAGGAAGCAGGAGGAGGGGGCGGCGGAGGCCGCGTGGCTGGTGAAGAGGGAGGGGCGGCGGCGCGGCCGCGGCCTGTGGAGGAAGGAGGGGCGGCGGCCGCTGGCTGCTGTTCCTCCTTTCTTTTTTTTGATTTTTTTTTAATTTCCCTTTTTTTTGCTGTAATAAAACTCTTTTTTTTTGTTTTTAAATTTTTTATTTTTTTTAATTTTCTTTAAACAGGAGATGATATGATTGTGGAAAGAAAAAAACTTGTGATGATGGTGATGAAGATGAAGGTAAACTAAACAAATGGGGATGTAATGAAATGATGATGGTGATAAAAAAAATTGAGAAAATAACAACGGTTATAAAATGAATGGAAAATTTACCTACGATGGAGATGGTCGCCTATGGAGTGCTCTCGTGAGCACGGTCTTCGCTCGAATCGCCGGCGTGCGATGAGCTCGAGCAGCGCGCGGTTGCGGCTGCGATGTTGGCCAAAAAGCCAACGGATCACACCGGAGAGAGGGCCGTCGTCGCTCGACCGCGGTTGCGTCGCTGTCACCGATTCAACTCAGGGAACTAGGCTCTCCTCACATAAAGATGGATCAAGGGCAAATTGAGGAGGATGGAATGTATATATAGATGATGAAATGAGAAGTTATTATGTGGGTGGAGTTGAATGGGAAGTTGGATTATTAATGGAGTTGAATGGGAGGTTTAAGAAATGGTGGAGTTGAATGGGAAGTTGGTGGTGGAAGAGAGTTGAACGGTGGTTATTGTAGAGAATGTAAAATAATTAAATAAATAAAATGAAATAAAGTAGGCTACTTTAATTACAACAAAATAAAGAAGGAAAAAAATAATGGTAAATTTACAAGTGAATACAAAACACCATGTACACATTTTTTACTTTTCTAATATGTAATTTTTTTGTCTTTTTAACAAGAGATATTTACAACGGAAAAATACAATAAAATACTACAATTAAAATACAACACAAGTATGATTTTTTTGTATTTTTAGTAATTAAGAAATATAAAATAAAAATTAAAGAAAGAATGAATATATACATGGTATACAATGTACATCTAGGTCCCAAAACCCAACTTTTGCAAATGAGCTCTGATTTTAATGAAACCACTTCCGTTGGATAGATAATTTTCTAACTTGAACTTTAAAAGTGAGTTTGGTGAATTTGGAGTTCATACGGAGCGGGAATTTAGCTTGGAAGTTGGTCTTTACGGCTTTTTCCCATTGGGATCTAGGAGCATTTATTTGAGATATAATACATTTTTATGGACATGTTAGAGAAAAAATTAGCCAAAAAGGAGTTGAAATGAAATTATTAAAAAAACATGAAGTTTTGGGTTATTTACATGTATAAAACTCCTTTATTTTTGCGGCTTTTTATGTGTAATTTATTTTGTACAATCTAATATACAATAATTAGTGTGTTTTATTTACAAGAGTTATTTTATTAATTTATTGATTTTATGGACATTTATTTGGGAATTTACTCATGGATTTTGCTAAGATCAAGATATTAAGATGATGAATCGTGGATTCATCACCCCCCTATACTTAAACTTTGCTAGTCCTCGAGCAAATAAAGAATGAATAAGTTGAGTTAACCCCTGACCGTGCATGTGAATACAAGACTTGATCCGTTCAAGAACTCTCGGTTTTAGAGATCCTAAAATTCTAAGCTGAACTAAGCTCTAGTCAAAAGGTACCCAATTTCCCTAATCATCAGACTCTCTTTGTATACATATAAAGTAGGGATATGACTTTAAGTGTTGACCGCAGTTACAAGAGTAGAGTCACAACGTCACCCAAGGTTCCAGTCCAAGAGACTCTCCTAAGAACCTGCTCCTCAACACTAGGGAATAAATCATTTCTTGCATCCAATCCACCGTCTCTTTAGTTGTCAGACTTGAAAGTGTAGATGGAAGGCCAGTTGATGGAGGACATAGGATTGTGTCATTTCTTCTCTCCCTCTCATTGGAACAAGGATCCTCTCAAGTGCCTTATTACGCAACGCATTTTTTTGGTGTTGATCAGTGCGTCCGTCAAGAGAAGTTGGAGCCGTCTGCACTTGTTTTCCTGGGAGTACACCGGGGTGTGCCTTTTTTGAGTACCTATCGTACCTTCTACACCCAGACTTGTAGCATTTACGATGCAGAGCCCTTTTTTGGTGCAAGCCCGACTCCTGGTCCTAATAGCGGTGGTCCAAGTGGACACTTTGAAATGGTTGGGAGCGCTCGCCTTTGGTGGAAGCTCTTTTGATAATTGACTTTGTGGAATGAGAGCTTTTCTTTGACATTTCATTGCTTTGTAGTATTTGTGGCTAGCTCCACTGCTTTTACCAAAAGTTGGCGCACACTGATCAACATTTTTTTATTTTATCACACCCTGGCACATAGGTAAATATCAAGAGATAGTACAAGAACCATGTTCTCATACTGGCTAAATGTACTGACACTCAGGTTTCATGAAGCCTTCATTGATTTTATCCCATCCTCGAGCATCATTAAATCAAGTCCAAACTCAAATCCCTCATCCCAGTTCCTCAAGTGAAGTTTCAACTCATCTCATCATAACTGCAGTCGTGTATGTGAGGTGCAGATCATATTCTTAAGGTAGAGACTAAGCATGCAATATTGCACACAAATCTTTCAAACTAGGGAAATGTGAATAATTAAGTCAAGGACCCTAATGACTAAGGCTGGTTAACTCAAAATCTCAAGACCTCATAAACCAAGTGTTCTTGAACATCACTAGTCTTGTGTGAAAGTGAATTGTGTCAAGGATTAAACCAACTTATTAGTTAGTGTTTTTTTAGTTTTTGTTTTTGTTTGTTTGTTTGTTTTTTTTTTGAAAAACAAAGGCAAAGAAGTTTTTTTTTTTTTTAGAAAAGTTTTGCTTCTTTTTTTTTCAAGGTTTTTTTTGAAAAAGATAGGTAAATAAGAAAAAGTTTTTTTTAAGAGGATTTTAAAGTTTTTTTTTGGAAAAAGTTTTTTTTTTACTTTTGTTTGTTTTTTTATTTTAACCCACCCCATAATTATTGTATAATATATTGAAAAATACGTGAAAGTACGAGGTATGGGTAAAGTATATATGTAATATAAACATGCCCCCCTATACTTAGCTTGTGCTATGTCCTCATGGCACTAGGTGACAAAAAGACATAGCTCGTACTAAGCGTAGGAAAGCTAAAATAATAAAAAGTATAGAAGTCGATCCGCCTCCCCCCCCTATACTTAGGCTCTGGACAACCTAAGTGTAGAAGAAGAGCAAAAATGGGGCGGACGAGGTCAAGAGGAGAAATGATGAGGAAATACACATGGCGGGCATCGGTCCCCCCTATACTTAGGCTTTGGTCAGCCTAAGTATAGGACAAGAGTGAGTGTAAGAACCGACGTGATCTTGAGAATATACAAAGAAGGGAGAGTATGTACAAGAGAGATGGAATCTTCTAAGATGTTGAATCTTGATGCTGCATCTTCATGAAGAGTAATAAGATGTATCTGCTCTGTGCTCACTCTGTATGAAGTTGATGACCTCGACTTGGACTAACTGCTCTTTGGAATCAACAAAATGCTTCAACAGTTGTCCATTCACCACATGAGATTGTGCACCATCTGTGAGATCAGCTATCTCTACACTTCCATTCTCGTGCACTTTCTTAACCACAAAGGGACCCGTCCATTTAGATTTGAGCTTCCCATGAAACATCTTCAACCTGGCATTGAACAACCATACCTTTTGCCCAGGGACAAAGTCTTTGCACCTAATGTGCTGATCATGCCATCTCTTTACTTTGTCCTTATAAATCAAACTGTTGTCATATGCCCTGTTTCGGATTTCCACGAGCTTGTTCAAGTTCAAGTCTCGACAAAGTTTCCCTAGGTGACAACTCCAATTAATCTTCTTAATTGCCCATTCGGATTTATGAATCAATTCTGCGGGCAAATGGCATGGCTTGCCGTAGATCATTCTAAATGGTGAAGTACCCAATGGTGTCTTGTAGGCTGTCCTATAGGCCCACAGAACTTGGTCCAAAAGCTGAGACCAGTTTTTCCTATCGGGACGAACCAATTTCTGCAAAATACTCTTCACCTCTCTGTTCGAAACCTCTGTCATGCCGTTGGACTGTGGGTGGTAAGGACTAGTAACTCTATGCTCAAATCCATAATCCTTAGCTAAAGATCTCATATCTCGATTCACAAAGTGGCTACCCCCATCAGATATTAAAACTTTTGGCACCCCGAACCTAGCAATAATATGATCTCTCACAAACTTACAAACAGTTTTGCTGTCTGCGGTTCGGGTTGGGATAGCCTCCACCCACCTAGATAGATAGTCAACCGCCAACAAAATGTACTCATGTCCTTGGCTGTTGGGAAAGGGACCCATAAAATCTATGCCCCATGCATCAAAAACATCACAAATAATCATCGGTTGCATGGGCATCTCATCTCTCTGTCCAACTGTCCCTCCCATCCTTTGACAAATCGGGCACGACCGTACAAAATCAATGGCATCTCTAAACAAGGTCGGCCAATACAATCCACATTGAAGTACTTTGTGAGCGGTTCTCTTTCCCGAATGGTGTCCTCCAGCCTCAAGTGAATGACAATATGTGAGGACACTTTGGTATTCCTCCTGAGGAATACACCTTCTCCAAACACAATCCGGTCCTTCAAAGAAAAGGAAAGGATCGTCCCAGTGGTATCTCCTCGAATCCGACTTCAGTCGATCAATGTTGCTGCTAGTCCAACCATGGGGAACCTGCTTGGAGACAAGATAGTTCACCATGTTGGCATACCACGGGAGAGAGTCAATAACACAAATTGACTCATCTGGGAAGGTCTCTCTAATCCGCTCATGATCAGGAGAATCCTTAAGTTCAATCCGAGAAAGGTGATCAGCCACAACATTCTTCACTCCAGGTTTATCTTTAATCTCCAAATCAAATTCCTGGAGGAGTAAAATCCACCTAAGAAGACGCGCATTCGCGTCCTTCTTTTCCATTAAGTATCGAATGGCTGTGTGATCAGTATAAATTGTCACCTTAGAGCCCAAAATATATGATCTGAACTTCTCGAGGGCCCATACTACTGCGAGCATTTCCTTTTCAGTCACTGTATAATTTTTCTGTGTAGGATCTAAAACTTTGCTCGCATAGTGAATCGCAAACGGAATCCCCTCTCGCCGTTGTCCTAGCACATCTCCTATAGCGAAATCTGAAGCGTCAGTCATGATCTCAAAGGGGAGAGACCAGTCAGGAGCTTGTAGGATAGGCGAGGTACAAATCTTCCTTTTTAAGAGCTCAAAGGCCTCCAGACACCTGTGATCTACAACGAACTCTATGTCTTTCCCTAAGAGCTCAGTCAGTGGGCGGGCGATCTTTGAAAAATCTTGAATGAATCTCCTATAGAATCCAACATACCCTAAGAATGACCGCACTGACTTCACGTTGGTAGGTGGATCGAGTTTCTTGATCACCTCCACAGGCAGCGCTCACTAAACCCTGCATCTCAGGGTTGAGACCAGTGAAAAATGATTGGACCAAGATGTTATCATTTAGTCCATGACAGGGACACTTCTGCAGGATGTCCTTGAATCTTTCCCAAGCATCACAAAAAGCTTCATTGGGTAATTGGGAAAAACTCGTAATTCGCGTCCTCATCATGTTAGTTCTACTCAACGGGTAGAACTTCTTTAGGAATAGGTCCTTGAACTGGGCATAAGTGGTAACGATGATCCCAAGATTCTTTACCCAGTAATCGGCTTTTCCACCCAAGGCAAATGGAAGGGCTTTGAGCCTAATATAATCCTGGCTAACATTGTTATTTTTGAGGTTAGCACAGATGAGCTCAAAGTCCCTTAGGAATGCATATGGCTCCTCAGAAGCATTCCCATCGAAGTGTGGCAACAGGTTCAGAAAATGCGGCTTCAATTCAAAATCAACCTCGGGTTCAGCCGGACTCAAGTAGTTATGAATCTGATATTGTCCGGGGTTGTATGCCGCATCCATTGGTAGTTGGACCCCAACATTTAGCTGTCCCAACTGAGCTCTCAGTAATGCTTGTTGCTGCTCAGATGCAGCCAATCGGGCTAGTATACTTCTCATCGAGTCTTCATTGTTCTCTTCTTCCTCTTCTTTCTTCTTTGGAGGCATTTTACTCGTGTCTTCTATATGGCCTGAATCAGCAATGTGTTCTTTATTAGAAGAGGATTTATGAATCACGATATTCTCACCAAGGCGATGGTCTTCCTCGGTGAGGTGGGAAGAGAGAAAGGGAATGGTTTGAGGGTAACCATCCCGAGAGTAAGTGATCCTGGGCTCAAAAGGGTCATGAGTCCAGGTTGGTCCAAGTTGCGCTTGGACCTTTGAAGACATACTTGTTGAAGGGTTCAATGAGAGATTCGCAAAGTCCGAATAAATATCCCCCCAATCAGTCATCTTCGATGTCAAAAGAACCGATTAGATCACGATAATCAATGAGGCGCTAGTTCTACGGTGCACGTAAATGTGCGGAGTGAACTCACACAATTCAAACGCAATTCAAACCCCCAATTTCACCAACTCAACACGTGATGGCCGTAAGAGTTCGGCCGATTTATCTGGTCAATTTTAGTTGGCGATAATACAATCTTGGAAAGATTAACGAGCTGTTAGGTGCCCGTATTTTCCTACAGACTGACCCGGTTCTTACGACTATTTTGACCTACTTTCAGCCAGTATAGGAGTAAGTACGGACCGTAAAAATACGGCTACCCGTTCCTTGAGGACTAATGCGTCCTCTAAACCTCCCACTCTGCTAAGGAAGTCCGGACCGTTTACCGGCTACCCGTAAATCCTCACTGAAAAGTAGCTAATCGCCTAAAAAGAAAGAACCAGTAGTAAGTAAGAAATCCAGACTTGGCTCTATCCTAGGGTCGTCTCTCTCTCACTTGCAATTTAAACAAACAATGAGGGCTTTCTGCACCCGAGAACAATGGTTCTTTTTATTCCAATTAATTAGATCGACCTGCTCAATTCAGTCCCAATTTTAGAGTTAGGTTATCACTTGAATTTTATGTGAACACACAAGCACGTCTACCGTTCAGTCCCAATTTCCTTTTAACCTTAAGTTGTAAAACAAGAGGGGAATCGGAAATCAGAATGCAAACGAGAAACTATGATGCATGCTCAGAAGAAGTTATACTTACAGTGAATCCCAGCACTCTTCATGCGTTATGCAAAACTGAATCTGTAAATATTACACTAAATGCATGCAGATCGAGGAAACCACACCTAAACAATATACTATTAGCGGGGAAGAATTGATTAAATTTGAGCTAAGTAGTACGTGTCTATGTGCGTCTCATTATGAATCTTATAAGATATGTGTGGCCTAATTTACGATGGGCACAAACAAGTTTGATTCTAAACTACCGTGTGCCTAATCCTTAATTTCGCCACTCAAGTCAAGCCCCACCCTCGCCGGAGAGTGAAACAGGCTCGACACACCACAAATAATGTCTAAGTCTTTTTACATGCACGAGCTCTCAAACAAGAGCCGCTATAAAGAGCAAGCTAAATAATTACAAAATTTTACAAAAATTCTCTCAAAAATAAACTAGTTCTCCTCGCTCTTCACAGTCAACTCGCGTCGCTTCTGTCGACCTCCGATGCACTCCAAGTCCACCGGGTCCTCGCAAGGAAAATAAAATTTATATTAGAGAGATAAACAACAAGATATATACAAAAATATAAAGAGAAATAATTGCAAAAAAAATGGAATAAGTACAAGTGGCTCGGGGGTCAGACTACCCGAGTAAATGGAAAACTAAATCCAAATTTTTAAATTAGTCCCTAAGCCGTTTGCCTCCCCGGCAACGGCGCCATCTGACGAGGCGCTAGATACGATAATTAATTCGGCTTCGTTGTAGCACGTGTACTTAGCGATTCGGTCAGAACCGAGAGAAGATCTCCGTGAAGAGTGTCTCGGCTTAATTTATATCCCGGGCAAGTCCGGGGTCGAACGCAGGGAGGCAAAGGAACAACTTGGGTTTAATTTGCAAATTTAAGATCTAGATATCCAAACGGTATTTTTTTTAGATTTTTTTAATGCAAAAAAAATGAAGCAAATGCAAATGCGACTGAATAAGAACACTAAGAAATCACACAACTTAGCCAAATTAATTTTAATGTTAAATTAATCCAATTCAGCCAAATTATATTTTTCCTAACATCCTAGTCCAGTGATGAACACAAAACATATTTTTTTGGAATTTTATGGGTTAAAATGCAATAACTAAAAATGCACACTTTTTATGGGTTTTTCCGCAATTTCTCACACAAACAGTAAGTAAAAATTATGAAAAATTTACTGGAACTAAAACATCATGCAAGGAGACTACAGTAATTTTTTTGGAATTTTCTGACAAAGTATGAATTTTTTATGAATTTTTTAGTGGAAACAGAGTGGCAGTGAGTAATTAATTTCTAATTAATCCACGTTATCAAATTAAGAAAAATCCGAATTATCCCAAAAAGATATTTTCATGTAGAATCCAAGAGAATTGAAATTTCGCAAAAAGGATATATGTGGATTTAATTAAAAATCGATTACTAAATACACTCTATAATTTATTTAAGGCACAAGACAACTCCAATAGATATGAAATTTGGACAGTAAGTTAAGCACATCTTAAGGCATCATATATAATTTTTATGGAATTTTTGGAGCAACTATGTGTGAGATATTAATTTAATGGCACAGAATGGGTAAACTATGCAAAATTTCAATTAAACAATTTTAATTAATTACCCATTACTCACAAAAATACCAATAAATACCCACAATGTAAAGAATTAGTTGCTCAACATAAAGGTATTTTTCTTTGAATCAAATGAAGCAAGTTGGATGTCCAAATTAATAAGGAAACACAGGGGTGTTTGTGCAAACTGGAAATTGAAAAGAAACAATAGAAACATGAACAGGGACTGAAATATAAATACAAAAACTCAACAAAAAATATATACAATTTTTACATAAAGAAATAAAAAAATACCCTTTCTTCCTCCTTCGTTTTCGCACAGGGGGAGAACCCAATGGGACGGCGATGGCAGGCGGCGCCGGCGCGCAGCGCGCGGCGGTGACCGGTGTGAGGGCGCGACGAGCTGAGGACGGGCAGGTGGCGGCGCCGCCTGAGCGCGCTCACGCGAGGGCGGAGGCGCGGCTTCCTGCGGGAGTGGCGGCTGGAAGGCTGAGGGCTGGGCGGCGAGGAGGCGGAGGCCGCGGGTGGTGGAGTCGGCGAGGAGGCCGCCGGCGGTAGGAAGCAGGAGGAGGGGGCGGCGGAGGCCGCGCGGCTGGTGAAGAGGGAGGGGCGGCGGCGCGGCCGCGGCCTGTGGAGGAAGGAGGGGCGGCGGCCGCTGGCTGCTGTTCCTCCTTTCTTTTTTTTTGATTTTTTTTTTAATTTCCCTTTTTTTTGCTGTAATAAAACTCTTTTTTTTGTTTTTAAATTTTTTATTTTTTTTAATTTTCTTTAAACAGGAGATGATATGATTGTGGAAAGAAAAAAACTTGTGATGATGGTGATGAAGATGAAGGTAAACTAAACAAATGGGGATGTAATGAAATGATGATGGTGATAAAAAAATTGAGAAAATAACAACGGTTATAAAATGAATGGAAAATTTACCTACGATGGAGATGGTCGCCTATGGAGTGCTCTCGTGAGCACGGTCTTCGTTCGAATCGCCGGCGTGCGATGAGCTCGAGCAGCGCGCGGTTGCGGCTGCGATGTTGGCCAAAAAGCCAACGGATCACACCGGAGAGAGGGCCGTCGTCGCTCGACCGCGGTTGCGTCGCTGTCACCGATTCAACTCAGGGAACTAGGCTCTCCTCACATAAAGATGGATCAAGGGCAAATTGAGGAGGATGGAATGTATATATAGATGATGAAATGAGAAGTTATTATGTGGGTGGAGTTGAATGGGAAGTTGGATTATTAATGGAGTTGAATGGGAGGTTTAAGAAATGGTGGAGTTGAATGGGAAGTTGGTGGTGGAAGAGAGTTGAATGGTGGTTATTGTAGAGAATGTAAAATAATTAAATAAATAAAATGAAATAAAGTAGGCTACTTTAATTACAACAAAATAAAGAAGGAAAAAAATAATGGTGAATTTACAAGTGAATACAAAACACCATGTACACATTTTTTACTTTTCTAATATGTAATTTTTTTGTCTTTTTAATAAGAGATATTTACAACGGAAAAATACAATAAAATACTACAATTAAAATACAACACAAGTATGATTTTTTTTGTATTTTTAGTAATTAAGAAAGATAAAATAAAAATTAAAGAAAGAATGAATATATACATGGTATACAATGTACATCTAGGTCCCAAAATCCAACTTTTGCAAATGAGCTCCGATTTTAATGAAACCACTTCCGTTGGATAGATAATTTTCTAACTTGAACTTTAAAAGTGAGTTTGGTGAATTTGGAGTTCATACGGAGCGGGAATTTAGCTTGGAAGTTGGTCTTTACGGCTTTTTCCCATTGGGATTTAGGAGCATTTATTTGAGATATAATACATTTTTATGGACATGTTAGAGAAAAAATTAGCCAAAAAGGAGTTGAAATGAAATTATTAAAAAAACATGAAGTTTTGGGTTATTTACATGTATAAAACTCCTTTATTTTTGCGGCTTTTTATGTGTAATTTATTTTGTACAATCTAATATACAATAATTAGTGTGTTTTATTTACAAGAGTTATTTTATTAATTTATTGATTTTATGGACATTTATTTGGGAATTTACTCATGGATTTTGCTAAGATCAAGATATTAAGATGATGAATCGTGGATTCATCAGCACTGTAATCGGGTTGGCCATTGGAAGAAGGACTGTCCGTCCTTGAAGGCTCAACCTAAGGCTACAGACGGGAGTCCACAAGTGAACATGATCACTACGGGACTCGGGGCTAGCGAGGGGTATGTCTCTGTAAAACCTGAACTATACAGTATCCATGATCCAAGTGAGTGGCTCGTGGATACGGGAGCAAATGTAAATATATGTTCTGTTAGAACGTTGTTTTCTTCTTATCAGACCTGCAGCGGTGGGACTGTGAAGATGGGGAACGATTCTGCGACCAAGGTGCTAGGGTCGGGACAAGTCAACTTGAGGTTCTCCTCTGGACGTGTCTGGACGTTGCACAGGGTGCTGCATGTTCCTGACATCAAGAAGAATGTGTTATCTGGCTCTATCTTAGTTAGAAATGGTTTTGAATTAAATTTTAAATGTAATAAAGTTGTTATTCTAAGACATGGTGTCTTTTATGGAAAAGGCTATCTGGCTGACATTGATTTATTATTTAGAATTAGATGTGATTCAGTAAACATTGATGAAATGAATGTTTTGAGGACTGAATGTTCTAATTCTGTGTCTAATGTTGTGAATAATCTAGAATCTTGTGATCTGTGGCATGGTAGATTGGGACATGTAAAACTAAATTCAATTAAAAGAATGATGAATTTAGAGTTGATCCCTAAACACACAATTGATAAAACTCAAAAATGTGAAATTTGTGTGCAAGCTAAGACACCTCGGAAGTCTTTTCAGTCTGTCTCTAGAGATAGTGAGATCTTGGATCTAGTGCACACAGATATCTGTGAGTTTAATGATGTGTTGAGCCGAAACAATAAGAAATACTTTATCACCTTTATAGATGATGGCAGTAGATACTGCCACGTATATCTAATGAAAAACAAGGATGAAGCCTTAGAGAAATTTCTTATCTTTAAGAATGAGGCTGAGACACAAACAGGAAAAGTGCTTAAACGCCTTAGGTCAGATAGAGGAGGTGAATATACCTCTAACCTATTTGATGAACAATGCAAATCATTTGGCATAGTTCATGAAGTTACAGCCCCATATTCACCGCAATCAAATGGGATAGCAGAACGGAAAAATAGAACCTTAACTGACATGATCAATGCTCTCCTACAGAGTTCTGGACTTCCAACCTATATGTGGGGAGAAGCCTTGAATACGGCTTGCCATATTCTGAATAGGGTGCCTTTAAAACATATGGAAAAGTGTCCCTTTGAACTTTGGAGAAATAGGAAACCGAGTCTAAGATATCTCAAAGTGTGGGGCTGTCTCGCTAAAGTTTTAACCCGGAACACAAGAGAAAGAAACGTGGTCCTAAAACTGTTGATGCGGTCTTCTTAGGTTACCTAGAAAATAGTTATGCATATAGGTTCTTGGTAATTCGGTCTGAGATACCGGGCATAGATGTCAACACTATTGTTGAACTCCGTGATGCTACCTTCTTTGAGGATGTCTTCCCGTTGAAGACTGGGATTCCTCAGAATCTGACCATTGAGAGCGCCTCCACATCAGGATCTATTCCAGATCAAGTGGAAAGGATATCGAATGTGGGGGTTGAGACTCAACCTGAACCCAATGAACTTTCTGAAGAGAATGAGCCAAGGAGGAGTAAAAGACCTCGGATAGCCAAGGATCTGGGTAGCGACTTCGTTGTCTACCAGATCGAGGGTGATCCACCAAGTTACAAGGAAGCCATGGCTTCGTCTGAAGCAAAACAATGGAAGGAAGCCATCAAATCTGAGATGGATTCCATTATGGCTAATGGAACTTGGAAGTTAGTTGATTTACCCAAAGGGTGCTCTACTATTGGGTGCAAGTGGGTGTTTAAGAGAAAGCTTAAACCTGACGGATCAATTGAAAAGTATAAAGTCAGATTAGTTGCCAAGGGCTTTAGGCAAAAGGAAGGTATCGATTATTTTGATACCTATTCCCCTGTGACTCGGATGACCACAATCCGAATGCTCATAGCATTGGCATCTGTATATGATCTCTCTATCCACCAGATGGATGTGAAGACCGCCTTCTTGCATGACGATCTTGAGGAAGAGATCTATATGGATCAACCTGATGGGCTTGTGACTCCTGGGAATGAGGGAAAGGTTTGCAAGCTTTCAAATCCCTTTACGGATTTAAACAAGCACCAAAGCAGTGGACTGAAAAATTTGACAAGACTATTTTGTCATGTGGCTTTAAGGTTCATGAATCCGACAAGTGTGTTTATTCCAAGGTGAAAGGTGATGAGTGTATTGTCTTGTGCCTATATGTTGATGACATATTGTTGTTTGGATCACATATGAGGATTATTAATGAGACTAAGGCATTCTTAAGTAGCAAGTTTGAGATGAAGGACATGGATGTTGCTGATGTGATCTTGGGTCTCAAACTGACAAGGTCAGTTGATGGGATTGTAATTTCTCAATCTCACTATGTTGAGAAGGTACTTGAGAAATTTAGATATAAAGATTGCAAAGCTGTAAGCACTCCTTATGATTCATCCAAAACGCTATTTAAGAATAAAAGTGGAGTACCTGTAGCCCAACTAAGGTATTCACAAGTGATAGGAAGTTTAATGTATCTTGCAAATTGCACGAGACCTGATATTTCATTCTCGGTTGCAAAGCTGAGTAGATACACTAGCTGTCATGACCGTATTCACTGGGAGGCTCTGGATCGAGTACTGAAGTACTTGAAGGGAACTATTTCCCTTAGTTTGCATTATGGTAGACATCCTTCTGTACTAGAAGGATACAGTGATGCAAGCTGCATAGGGAAAATAGAGGAGTCTGTGAGTAATGGTGTTACAGGGTATGTATTTACCCTTGGAGGCGGTGCAGTCTCCTGGAGGTCTGTGAAGCAGACCATTCTAGCTCGATCCACCTTTGAGGCCGAGCTGTGTGCTTTGGACACTACTGGAATTGAGGCTGAATGGCTAAGGGAACTTCTGTCTGAAATTCCCATGGTAGGTCAGCCTGTTCCTGCGATCTCGGTACATTGTGATAATATGACCACAATTGTCAAGATCAAGAGTTCAAAGTTCAATCAAAAAACAAGGAGACACATACAAATCAGACTTAAGACGTTAAGGGATTGGGTGTCTCGAGGAGTGTTGGCTGTGGATTTTGTTGGATCCAAAGATAACACGACAGATCTGTTGACTAAGGGACTTGATAGATCTTTAGTCCTAAAGTCTAGGCTTGGGATGGGACTGAGACCCATTGGGAGTTCCTCTATAGTAGCAACTCAACCTATCTGAGTGGAGATCCCACAAAGTAGGTTCAATGTGGTAATAACAAGTTGTTTGGAGAACTGGTTGGCACTCTAAGTTTAATGCGTAAGCATGAGTGTCTTATCCCTGGAAGCCTGAGTGCCATTTAAGCTGCAAGTTTAGGAAGAGCGTAGGCTTTGAATGAGTTCAAGCCTTTGGGTAGGATGTTAGCAGTGCATCCTTGAAGAACGCCACCTATGTGAGTGTTACTGTGGGCCGCAGTTAAAGGAAGAGGGTCTTTCCTGAACACACTAATGAAACAGGATAAGGGTGCATGGCCTTTAAGAGCACCAACCCTGAAGATTGTACCAAGAACAATGCTTTGTTGTTTCTACCGTATACTCTAACACTAAGGTCTGAAGTTTAAGACGTAGTTCACTTCGTTCCTATTAAAGTGAAAGTAGTAAACTCAGGTAGAGGTTCAAACCGGAAGGTACCTTTACTGAAAGCAAAGTGTGGGCAGCCGAAAGAAGTCTCTTAAATCCTTTTGAATCTCTTTTTCAAATTGGTGAATTCGTGGGGGATTGTTGTATTAAAATTGTATATATATAGGTTTTAATTGGAAAATCTATTATTTACAATTGGTATTGATTTGGTTTCAATTGGGAAACCAAATGGTTTGGAGGGAAAGTGGGAATTCCCAAATTTGAAACATGGTTGAGTTTGGGTGGAAGTTTAGTACCATACCTTGGAGATCTAAACTTTTGGTGGATATATGAGTCCACACCCCAAGCTCTTGTAGCAATAGTAGAGAGGAGGAATGGAGGACCACACACACGCGCGCGCGCGCTCCGCTCGGGCTCGTGCTCGTGCTCGTGCTCGGGCTCGGGCTCGTGCTCGTGCTCGGGCTCGGGCTCGGGCTCGGGCTCGGGCTCGGGCTCGGGCTCGGGCTCGGGAGAGTCAATTCGGATCTCGGATCTCGATACTTTTGCTGCGGGTTTCATTTGATAAGTCGATTAAATTAATCACACGATTAATTTGATAAGTCGACTTAAATGGGAATTCAACTCGCCATTATGGGCGCGATTTTTGGTATCCGAAAGGATGCGTTTTCGGGACGCATTTTCGGAAACAAAATGTAACCGCGCGCCAGGGCACGCGAGCCCCTCTATATATATATATATCCCTCACTCGACGCGGTTTTTCTACACTCGTAAGAAAAACCTCTCACGCCGTCTCTCTCTCTTTGGTTCTTCCTCTCACGGACGAACGTTTTCTTCTTCCTCTCTCTCGACCGCAGTTCTCTGAGGTACAATCGAGGACGATCCCGTTGGTGTGCGCCGACGACGATCGTGAGCTATCGTATCCTGGGTGCGGATCGCCAGTACTCTACGCACCGGTATTGTGGGGGCGATATCTTCTCTAAGGACAGTCCATTTCATGGACGCTTCGGTGACTTCTAAACTGATCTTTATTTTATTTTGGTTGCCGCAATATGTTTATTGCTTTACCCTTTCTGTATCATGCCCGTGTTATTTATGTTCCCGTTCTAATAATCGGTTCATGTTTGCATATTATAATCGGATAATGATTGGGAAACATACGATTGTTATAATCTTATTCGGTTTTGTTTCTCTGTTAATTCATTTGGATCCGATAATCTACTGTTTAATATATGCACTGCTAATCCTATTTACAACATATACACGTGAGGATATGTGTGTATAAACGTGTGAATGGATGTGATTTTTCCTAGAAAGTATTATTCCATCTTACATGCGCACATTTGTTGTCATTTTACTCTGCTAACGTAACCGCCTATTGAGTTAATCTAATCGTGCCTATATTCGATGGTGAATATATTTTTATCATGTTATCCATGTAATGGATGGATTCAAGGGAGCATGCATGGGCACATGCCCCCTTGACTTTTTAATATCTAAAGTTTCATTTATAGATATTAATATAAAATAATTATATATTTCAATGGTTATGTATATATGTAAATTCATTTATAATAAAAAAAGATTAAATGAAAAAAATTGAATGTCTACCACTTAAAAAGAAGGACGAAATCAACCAAATATAAATACAGAATCAGGTATTATCATGTCTTTACCCATTTTAGAGTATGAACATAATTGTAGTTACAGATAGTGTCGGATATAAAAAATGTTTTGGCATAATCTCATAAGCAAATAAGAATATAAAACGAAATTGGATGTGATATGAATTATTGTAGAAACTCTATGCATTGAATCAAAAGACAGAAGAGAACTAATATGGGATAAGGGATAAGTGAGTCTTATCCTTTGATCTTATTTAGTTGGTTAGAGGGATAAATAAAGATAAATACTATAGTGTAAATTTAATAAATGTTGTAGTCAGGAGATGCAACCATTAACATGGGTAGCTTATACTAGGATAATATCTCTTAGACTTGCTTAAATTTATATGTATAAGATGGTTTATACATTAGATAAATGTGCTAAATGCGTATATTTCATATTAATTATACTAAATATCGTGAAACAATTCGTAAAATTTGTTACATATAGAATTGCATAGAAATATGAATACAAATATGTAGATATCAATGTGATATCTACATTCATATCCATATCACATATCAAGATAGATATGGATGTGAATTTAAAAATCTATATAAAGTGGATAGGACATCAAATAAGATACGGGTGTATCCTTCTTTATTCACATGCTTATATAAACGAATCGGTTATACATTAATTGATGCCACTTTTAATCCTCGATTAATTTTCCATCATTAGATGTTAAATACGGCATGATATCCAGTAACTAATTCATAAATTAAAAAATATAAATAACAACATCATCACTCTGAAGTTAATAAACAACTCATATTAGTAATTAGAAAAATATAAAAAGAGTTTTAGTGAAATACTTACAACATCAATCATAAACAAAGAGAAAGGAAAGTTGTTTGTTTAGTATTAGACTGACTTCATACTAAATCGAATTTATGAAACCATGTTATATTTTATTGATAATTTTTAATAGAGTATGAACCCGTCATAATCCAAAATAATTGATGCCATATAGTCATTCTTATACATTTAATTGCCATTAATTAAAAAAACTTGTTCTTAATTTTACTGTTGTTGAGAGCTAGATATTACATATTACATTTCTAAATTCACGTCACACATTAAAAATATCTAATTTCTTGATGAAGAGATTAGAAATATCCAATCAAAATAATACCAAGTTTTTAATTCCACCAAAATTTGCATCGAGATGAGATGTATAAATCTTTAAAGAGTGCTGCATTTCTTGTGATTTTTCGTAAAAGTAAGCATGTCTTCCTCTTTATTAAAAATAAAATCCTAATTAGTTGATATTGTGATGTCTAATGTATATATACTTCCACAACTTAATTTCCATTGTGTGCCCCTTCATACACAAATTCCTGGCTTCGTCCCTGCCTGTAGTCCACCCCCCTCCCAAACTACCCTCCCTCGAGTCCATGCTTTTCGGCAGGGGTGACTATATAGATCACATCATCGAAAATTTCTCTGTCTCGACCTCTAGTATCAACATCCCCTCTGTTAGGGTATCCTATGAAGATTGATTGGTCGGGAATTGATGGGGTAGATTGTTGAGTATTACAGTATTCTTGTTGTTATATAAATAGATCCTTAGGTCCACCGCGTATTGTACTTCAAAATCCGATCAATAAATAACAAGAGAGAGGTTGGTATGATCAAGTGAATATAAGCACGTTATTGAACCAGTGTAAATCCTCGTGTTATGCGATTTGTGTCTGATCATTGTTCTATTTGTGGGTTAGTTGATTGGATCTCTTTCCATCAATTTGTATTAGAGTCATGATTTGAAAGATTAACCTCTACACAAATGGATAAAGAATTGAAGATGAAGATCGAGAAGTTTAATGGAAAATTATGCATTATGTAAGATAGATCAAAGATGTTCTATACCAGAATGATAGCTATATTCCAATCGAAGTGAAGAAGCATAAATCTATTAGGGACGAGGAGGGGAAGTTCCTACATCAAATGTCCTAGGAACAATAAGGTTCAACACATTGATGGTCTCAAAAATCTTTTTAGAGCACTTGAAAAGACGTACGAGAAACCATCTGCATCAAGGCAAAGTGCATTTGACGAAGAAACTTTTCAATCTAAATATGAGAGAGAACTCTGTAGTGACTGCACATATGAATAACTTCAACAGTATCATCAACCGGTTACATTCTGTAAAAATTGTGTTTGACAATGAGGTAAAACCTTTTTTACTTCTTTCTAGTTTGCTTGACAGCTGGAATGAATTGGTTATAGTTGTTAGCAACTTCATGGATCCACAAAGTTGAAGTTGAAAAACGTTGATGGTCTTCATTTGAGAGAAGATGCATGATAGAAGATGCATGGGAAGATCATTTGTCAAGTTTTGCCTTGAATGGGGAGAAGCGGGAAAAACTATAAGAACAAAGAGCACTCGGGAGAAAGTTACAGAAAAAGAGATTTAAATCTAAGGATCCGAAGTCAGTGGGTTTGCTAGAAATGCAATCAAAATGAGCATTACAAGTAGATTGCAAGGTCCACAGTATGCACGAAGGAGAATATGTGAAGTGAGTCATGGATTGTGCATTTGGATGCTTCATTTTATACCTTACACAAAAAGATAACGTCCAAAATTACATGAAAGGTGGTTTTGAAAAGTTGCACCTATAGGATGACAAATGCCGCGACATAACTCAAACATACATCATTAATATCTCACAACCCAATAGTGGCATCTTGATATTGAAGAATGTTAGATATATACTCAATTTGACAAGGAATCGCATTGATGAATCTACGTTTCATCATCTTTATTCTATCATTTTGGCCTTAAAAACCCTAGTAAATGCGTGTAAATAGACTTAATGCATGCATTTTAGCATTCATGTATATGTGTGTAAATATTGTATAAAATACGGTTTTTAAAGCCAAAATTATAGAATAAAGAAAAGAAAAGAAAAAGAATAAAATATTGTAAATATTTTATGACCCGAAACCCCGAGACCTAGGCATCTTGATGAATAGGTCGACCAGGAATAAAGTAGGGGGAGATAAGGGCCAAAATACCAATAAAATTCCTTTTATTTAATTCATTCTTTATTCCTTTTGGGACCTATTTTGGTTCCACTTTTTATACATCAAATAAAGAAACTTTGTACATGAAAGTTGTAGATAATTAAATAAAGAAAAATACAAAATTGATTTCACTGAAAAATAATACACAGATAAAAAGTTATGGTCTGAATAAAAATCCAGAATCCCAACTTCCCAGACCCGTATCTCACAAATGAAAACTCCAAATGCAGCAAACTTACCTTTAATTGTATATAGAATAAAATAAGCTATTTATTAGCGTTGGTTTCGCATTTGGCGGAGCTACGGTTTAAAAGTTGAGTTTTGGACCCACATTGTACAATGTATTGAATAAAATATTCAATTTATTATTTATTTATTATTTTTATAATTTTATACTTTTATAATTTTGTAAATATTACCTATAATAAATATGTGCATTAAAATCAGAATAAAAATGCAAAGAAAACTCAAAATAAAAATACTTGTATGTACAAAACCTAGGTATAATACATATATACATAGTTGTATAATTACTAATTCTATTTTATTAAATATACAAAACACATCAATAAAATAAAATGAAAATATAATTATGTGTATAAAAGTATGTTATAATTATATAAATTAATAATACAAACTAAATAAATTAGATACATACAATAAAAATAAAAGAACACAATGTATAGAAGAATATACATATAAAGGGTATAATAGGCAACTTGTAAAAATATAACTCTAAAAAATAAATAAAAATCATAATAAAATTATTTATAAAAAAATAAACATTTTTTATTTTATAATTAAAAATCAATAAAATCATTATCTATTTTTTATAGATTTTAGAAGTATTTTTCCTGCGGATTTTCCTGGTTGGTCCACGTGGACCAACCAGGTGGCTGAAAAGTTGACCCACTGGTCAACTTCCTGGCCTTCTCCTGCAGCGTGTCAGAATGCCCGCGACTCCTCCTTCTCGATTTTTTCGTTGCTGGTGCGTTGCTCGAGGGAGGACACTTCCTTCACGAAAGTTGTACCTAGTACAACTGTGATCCACGCCCAGGCATTGGTTTGGCGTTTGAATCGAAGACACGCCCGTGATCCCTCCTTGAAAGTCACGTCTCCACCATGTTTCAAAACCAACCCATCACCCCCATTTCGAACTTGAACCCTTTTTGGACCTAGCTAAGCCCTTCCCCTTGGGGCCCTGGATCGAGTTAGGTGACAGCTACTCTCCGGCGAGCTCGCGGAGGCGTTTGGCCAGGCGAATCGTGGTGTCCAGCCCATCTCCGGCCACGTGGCCGTGAGGTACCACCATGGGTATTTTTACCCTTGAGGTTCTGTTTCTTCTTTGTTGTTCTTGTATTTTCCTTTGCATTTTTTTTATTTGCAATAGTTGTAGCTTCAGTTTCTACCTCTTCCTTTCGTGATTACGCCCCTTAATCAACCACCCATCACACCCTCGCCGGAGCTTTCCCGACGAGTTTCACCTCCGCCGCCCACTCCCTCAAAACAACTTCGTTTTCACCCCTGGAACCTATCTCTCTCGTCTCGTGTTTTCTCTGCAGGTCCCTGGTGCGGGAGGAGTCCATCTGGGCTTCGTTCTTGTCGGCTCCTGGTAGCCTGGAGCCGCCCCCCTTCGCTTACGTAGCGGCGGACCTCCGGCCCTCCTTGGGCCATTTTGACCCCGCCGCCCACTCGGGGAGACTTCCAGGAGCCTCGCGACCCCTTTTGCAACCTCCAACGACGACAGAGTCGAGGAAGCGGGGCCGGGGAACTTCAACGTCGCCGGCCCGCCTCCTGGTTCTTCGTGATCATCTCCGGGTCGTCGGATTTGGCTAGTTCTTCCAGGCCTATCATCTGCCGTAGATCGCGCACCCCCATCTGCCGTCAGATTGCGGTCCAAGATCTAATCCTGGCCGTTATAACCCAAGGGGTATCGACGCGGTTCGTGGCGACACGTGGCGTAAGTAAATTCCTATCTGCCGTTGGATGCACCACTGGAGCGGGTATTTTGCAGGATTAATCCCGCGTGTTTTTGTAATATATTATGAGCACGCAAACATTCATCGGCCTTTTAATCATTTTTGTAATATTTGCGAACAGGCCACCTAATTTCTATATTATTGCGGATTCACCCTTGCCAGGTGCACGTGCGTACGCACGTGAGTCTGGAAATTTTGCGGGGATAGCCTTGTGGATTTTGCTTTGAATATTTAGTCCAACAAGTTTTTAGTTCATATATATATATTCTTTGGGAATTTACGCGCAGAGGCCCTCAGAATTTCTGATTATTACAAAAACGCCCCTACAAACATGATTTTTCCTTAAGCTTCTAGTAATTTTTGTACGCGTCTATAAAACCCCAAAAAATTCCCAAAAATCACAATAGTGTCCTGTTGCATAGTAGATTAACGGCATATTTTTATTTTTCATAATTATTGCATTTTAATATTTATTAAAAATAAAAAATAGTCATTTTGTGCACTGTCTAGCTTAGAAAATCTATAAAAATATAAAAACTTATCAGAAAAATCCCAAAAAAATATATTTTGTCTACTTTAGTTTGTTTTATCTCCAGATCAAAAATCATTAAAAAATACAAAACCAAGCTCCTAAAAATTGCAAAACCCTAAAAAACCTTTATAAAAATATTAAAAATTCTTCAAAAACCCTAAAAATATAATCTTGTTGTCCAAATTTTCCTTATTTTATTATCTTTATGTGAACATTAAGTTGGAGAATTTTTGCTACTGATTTCCATTTTATTTCTCCATTTTAGTTTCAGCCTTGCATTTTATTCACTGTTTTCTTTATTTTGCTAATTAAAAATACCAAAAACATTCTAAAAATTACCCAAAAATCACAAAAATAGTAAAAAAGTATAAAAAGACCAAAAAGACTTTATTTGCCAATTCTTGTGCATTTTTACTTATTTTTATAAATACCTCTTTCCCGCTTTTCTTATATTGTTTACATATTCCAATATTGAAAAAGAAAATATAAAAAAATATAAAATATAAAAATTAGAAAATTAAAAATCAAAATACAAAATTATAAAACTAAAAAATAAATAATAAAATATATAAAATTAAAAACCCACAAAAAAATAGCATAGTAGACATTTGATCACATTCACACATTCTGTGCCTTAGTGCCCCGTTCTACCTGTTTGCTCCCTGTGTTCGACCTCTACACATACTTGCACTATACACATCTTGTTGTAGAGTTATAATAAATTTTAACTCCACACACTTTCACTGCTTTACTTGATTTTCGTGGGTCAATTGTTGTTTGAACCGGGATTTTCGAGCGGTCACCGCATCGACTGCGGTCTCGCCTTGTGAAACCGTACGACCCTCCATTTTCCCGGTTCAACAAATGGCGCCGTTGCCGGGGAGCGACAGCGCTTAGTTCGGGTCTTGTTTGTGTTTGTGATTGATTCTCTATTTCACGGCTTTTATTTTTTGCTATTTTATTTTCTTTATTTTTGATATATCTCTTGAGCTGTCTAACCTTCTCTTTTGTTGACTTTGTGCGAGGAACCGCGGATCGAGGGAGGCACTCCTTTCTAGGAGCGCTCGTGCAACCACGTGAGGCGGCTTCAGCTTCGCACCAAGGCGGACATGGAGGAAATTTTGAAGACCATTCTGAGCTTTTATTTTATTGCATTTATTTTTTTGTAATTCAAGTGAGAGAGAGACCACTATTATTGTAATAATACATGTACATTGGAATTGGACTCTTGAGCCTAACTTCCATGTGTCTGTTCACCTGGAGGCTCACCGTGGCTTTTTACGGTTTTCTTCGCATTCTTTTATTTTGTTTTGTTTTCCGATTTTATTTCTTTTGTGTGATTGAGCCCTTAGCTTTTAGGATTGCTTGCGATAGACTAAGGTCAAACACTTAATATTTTGCATACACCTATAGTCTCGTTTGGACTTAGTCAAATTTTAAACATTTGATTACCACCTTCAATCTGTCGCACCGCGAGCTCTCCCCGCAAAGCGCTTTCTCCTAAACTCAAGTGTGTTGAGCAGAGGAGGGGTGAGCCTAGACCGGACTCTAGGGTTGAGGATTGGTGGTCAGCTTGTGGTTCTTCACGATAATAGCAATTTCTGAAACTTAGGGCGATTTCATCGGCCTTGCATTTGCATATAGATAGGTTTCAATTCTTAGCATCCTTACATGTAAAGTGCTGGAGGCAAGGTGAGCATTTACGCTTTAGCATTCATCATCGTTTTTGCCGCTTGCATTGCTTTCCCACTCCTCTACCTCTGATTTTGATCACCTAGGTGCTTAAAGGAATCGACTCATCGTTAGGCTCTTGCATTTTTTATTAAAAATCCAAAAAAGTGACAATCAATAAAATTGAGACTGTTAACTTTACTTGACCCTAAAACCGATCAAAAAGAAAAATCTTGAATTGGGGCGAGTAATCCCCTCCTTGTCTTCGTTTTACTTGCTCGCGCACACACTAAGGTTAGAGCCCAAAATCCCATTCAGCCCCCTAAGTGTTTCCGCAATTTTGGACTTCTCACCTAACTCTAAAACAGATACGATAAAAAGACCGCTCTTTGCGGTCTCTACCGAGTTGAGTAGGTGAATTGAGGGTTTGTATTACTTTTATTTTTTTGTTTGTGATTGTTTTGTGTGTGTCCTAGATCGCTTCTACGCACTTGCACCTTTCTTCCCACTTCTCTTGACTTGACCATCGTGCTCTCCCGATCATTTTCTTTTGTTTCGAGATGGCCGACTGGAGCGTATTTTATCCGGACTTTGCGGATTATTCGTTCACTCCAGCTGGTCCACCTCCTTTTTCTCAGGAGGACTTTGATCCTGACTTTGTACATATCCGCTTCAGCCACAGTATCAGACCTCAGATTTCTATCCACACCCACCTCCACTTCCGTATTCTCCACCTTCACATCCACCCGAGGACGAGCTGTTGGAGTCACCTTTCATGGAGTCCACTATTGAGCACTTGACCCAGAGGATGGATCATATGAGACAAAGGATTGACACCCTCACTAGTACTAATAAAAGCGACCATGATATTCCACCATTTGATGATATGGATTCACTCGAGGATTTCCATGAGAGCTTGCAATCACCAAAAATACAAAAAATGAGAAAAAATTAAAAATACAAAAAGAGATTGGGAGACTTTTGATCGAGTCAGACTATGAGGAGAGCGCCCACTTGCCAGATCCCTTGTCCACACATTCATTCACACCCCGTCCCACCTTTGACCCCGAGGATGCCTCTGTACAGACTGCTCTTGGCATGCCTCGTGTATATGCTGATTCCGACTTCCTCCCTTGTATGGAGGAGGTCGAATGTTGACTGAACCCGAAGTGGTGGCCACCATTCATGAGATCATCCGTGCCCTACTTCAGCAGGCCATGACCGATTTATCTGCCCCTCTTCCCAAGAGGAGAAAGCGGAGTAGCAGATCTGAGCGTCATATCTTGACCATGGCCACTGCCCATGCCATAACACACCGTCCCATTCCTCGGAAGAGGAACACTGCCACACCTTTCATTAGCTGCACCATCTCTGACCACACATGTGATCGCACTCTCCTAGACGGCGGTGCTTCGATTAGCATACTACCCTTCTCGCTGGTACAGTCTCTTCACTTAGGGCCTCTCAAGAAAACCAGGATGATCGTACAGTTTGCTGATGGATCAATAAAGAGGCCGAAGGGTATCCTTGAAAACGCCGTCATTTCGATTCAGGGCATGAGCTACCATGTTGACTTTGTTGTATTGCCCATGGAGACCTCCACAGGGGAGCACTCTCCAATCATCCTGGGACGACCATTCCTCGCCTCCGCGAGGGTCGTTATTGACTATGGATCAGGAGAGATTCGCTTCCGTCCTGCTGACGAGAGCGAAGTGTTGATCACCGCACCTACTACCGACCAGAGACCTGCACCTGATATGACTTCACCTATCATGGCTGACCCCGAGGACTATGATCTATATGAGGATATCAGAGAGACCTTCTTCATGACCGATGATGAGACCCGAGAATTCCTCTCCAAGGAGGAAAGCCCGGAAAGCATAGACCTTGGTGTTGCTGCTTCCTGTGATTGGCGATGTATTGATGACATCCGCGGGATTTACATGATCGATACCATTGAGCGGAGGGTAGATTTAGAGACTATACAGGACGAACATGCTCTGACTACTTCCACTGATGAATCCGCTCCTGTCCATGTAGATGCTGATGAGACTAAGGCCGAATTTGATTTAGTTGCTTTTCTTCAGAAATTTGGGCCTTTTGATGAGAAAGATGATCCGGTTGAGATTGTAGAGGACGAACAGAGTTCGATTACTTCCACTGATGAGTTCGTTCCTTTTAGTTTTGACCTGGACGAGCCCTCGCAGGACAACTCCGGTTACACTTCTTTCGAGGATGATGAGTTTGTCCCATTCCAATTTGACATCTGCGAGACTTCCAAGGCCGGACCTAGTCGTACTTCTTCCACTCACCCGTCTGTGCCTTCACACCATAGGACCACCAAGGGAGAACCCAGCCATACTGCTTCCATTGATCAGTTCGTCCCTTTCCGTTTTGATTCCACTGAGGGCCTTCACCGTGTCGACCCTGATCGGCTTCCGTCCACCATGGATCCCGATGTCGACATACACCATACCAGATCCATTCCTCAGCGGTCCCGCAAGAAGGTTCGCTTTCAACCTTCTTGATTCCGTGTATATCCATCTCTGTTGTATATCCTCTCCTGTTCATCTCCGTCTCTCTTCCGTTTTGCTCGTCCACCCATTCTCATTTTGCCTTACTTAGGACGTACTTTGTCCTAAGTATAGGGGGGTGGACGAGCAGAGTGTTCATTCATCGTTCCGTATCATCACTCCTGTCGTTGCCTATACTTAGGGCTTCTTTCACCCTAAGTATAGGGGGAGTAATGTGTACATCCTCTGGTCTCGTTTCCATTCTCATCTCTTTTCTTCTTTTCTTCTTTTCCTTGTCTATTCTCTTTATCTATCAAAAAGGTGTCGCCCCTTGTTGACAGTCTTCTATACTTAGGACGTACTTTGTCCTAAGTATAGGGGGGTGTGCACCCTAAGTCTTCATTCTTTTCGATCCTCTCCATTGTCTCCTCTTCTTGTCTATACCTAGGGATATCTTACCCTAAGTATAGGGGGAGACAATCTGAGTACGATCTGTTCATTCCCACCCTTGACCCTCCCTGCTTTATGTACAGTCTGCTATACTTAGGATTAGTTGATCCTAAGTATAGGGGGGACGATCAACTTCTCATTCTTTTGATTCCTCTGATCTATGAGGACATAGCTCAAGCTAAGTATAGGGGGTCGTATATACTGCATATATACTTTAGCCATAACTCGTACTTTCGTATTTTCCTAATAATATGGCTAATAATTCTTTAAAATTCATTAAAAATCTTTAATAAAAAGGTGTTCTGTTCCTCAAATTCTTTTTGTATTTACTGATTAATAAATCATGTGAAAAGGTTTTTTGCAAAATGTTTGAAAAATAGTTTGAAAATCTTTGTGAACATTTATTGAAAACTATTTTGAAAATATTTTGTTACATGTTTTCAACCTGTGTAAATGCGTGGTTTGTAAAATGTCTTTTCTTTGTGTGAAACAAAATGTTTGAAAAATGATTTGCAAATGGTTTGAAAAATGGTTGCAAAAATATTTTAAAAAATCTATATATACTGTTTTGAAAAACCTTTGCAAAATGATTTTTAAATGTGTGTACATGTTTGCAAAAATGTTTGTAAAAATTATTTTGGACTATAGTTTTCAAAAATTGTGTGAAAAAGCTTGTGTCAAATAAGTTTGAGGAATACTAACATCACACCAAAATCCACTATGTATATATGCTTATAAAATTGACCACTTACCTTGTAAATTCTTAAAATCCACTTCTTGTATATATAAGAAGCACTCCCGTGTACATATTTTCACCTTGTTTTCAGCCAAAACTTTTTCTTTTCAAAAATCCCAAAAAACATTTGCAAAATTAAAATCCAAAAACATTTGAATTTTTTTTGAAAAATACAAAAAAATGCATGCATCATCTTTTCAAAAATCCATAAAAAGTTCAAAATCTTGAAAATTGCATCACAAAAATATTTTCTGCATTGCATTTGCATAGCATGAGCATTTTTCGGATTGAGTTTGAGAGTTAAACAAGTCAAAGTAAAATCCGGAGATTGGAGCTTGATTGGACCTTAAAATATACCTAATAACAGGAACCTTATAGGAATTGGGTTTGAGGTACTTCAGGTCTAGTTGACTTAATTCTTTGAGGATCACAGGACTTAGTTCAATGGATTCTTGACTGCCTAAGTAGAGTATTTCGGAGCACACGCACGACTCTTATTGATAATGACCTAACTTGGACACCTGCACCTTTCGCATGGCTCAACTCAGTTGGAGTGGTGAGGGGATTGGATTTGTCGGTATGAGACGCACACAAGTGGAAACATTTGTCCTCCTCTAGGGAGGGAAGTGCACCCCAACCCGTCCAGTGATAAGGAAGTCTAAAGACAGGAGGCTGTGGGTTACGATAAAGCTTCAAAAGAGGGATAGTTTACTGGCTCAAGAGGAAAAACTCCTTATGTAAATGCTGCTGTGAATAGTATTTCAAAAAAAAAGTTCAGGCATGTACAAAAATAAAAAGCCTGCAAAGTATGTACATATGTTGTAAAGTCAATAAGCAAGCTTGAGTTCCAAAGTCATATCATGTGAGCCTGCAGCTGGATGACTTGACTACACTGGTCTCGCATCCCAGGATAGGTAGCTACACTGGCTACCGTCCATTCTTCTCTTCACCCCCTCCTCTTGAGCTGGTTGCCACTTGAACTTAGAAGGGAATACCCCGCTCTTTGAGGATGGAGTTGTTGGATTGGGGAACCATTGGGTTGTCGTACTGGAGAAGTCAGTTTCTTTGCCATTCTAGTTGGGGAGAGCCACCATCACTTACACTGTATGAGTCAGACTCATAGTCGTAAGAGTTTGCGTATGAATTGAAGTATTTCTGACCTGGCTATTGAGGAGACTTGGGCAGAGTGTTGGGATTCTCAGGGACTGTTGGATTTCAAATTTGGTTCTCAATAAGGTTCCGCCCGCACTAAAATTCCAAAGTCCGACTTAAGCTCCAAACTTTGATTTTGTGAAGACAAGTTTGATAATTACACTTAATCCACCTTCTTCTTTTTCTTTTCTTTGTTTTTCTTTTCTGCACTTATTGCATAATTGTTTACTAGGGACTAGCAAAGGCTAGTATAGGGGGATGATGAATCTACGTTTCATCATCTTTATTCTATCATTTTGGCCTTAAAAACCCTAGTAAATGCGTGTAAATAGACTTAATGCATGCATTTTAACATTCATGTATATGTGTGTAAATATTGTATAAAATGCGGTTTTTAAAGCCAAAATTATAGAATAAAGAAAAGAAAAGAAAAAGAATAAAATATTGTAAATATTTTATGACCCGAAACCCCGAGACCTAGGCATCTTGATGAATAGGTCGACCAGGAATAAAGTAGGGGGAGATAAGGGCCAAAAATACCAATAAAATTCCTTTTATTTAATTCATTCTTAATTCCTTTTGGGACCTATTTTTGGTTCTAATTTTTATACATCAAATAAAGAAACTTTGTACGTGAAAGTTGTAGATAATTAAATAAAGGAAAATACAAAATTGATTTCACTGAAAAATAATACACAGATAAAAAGTCATGGTCTGAATAAAAATCCAGAATCCCAACTTCCCAGACCCGTATCTCACAAATGAAAACTCCAAATGCAGCAAACTCACTTTAATTGTATATAGAATAAAATAAGCTATTTATTAGCGGAGGTTTCGCATTTGGCGGAGCTACGGTTTGAAAGTTGAGTTTTGGACCCACATTGTACACTGTACTGAATAAAATATTCAGTTTATTATTTATTTATTATTTTTATAATTTTATACTTTTATAATTTTGTAAATATTACCTATAATAATTATGTGTATTAAAATCAGAATAAAAATGCAAAGAAAACTCAAAATAAAAATACTTGTATGTACAAAACCTAGGTATAATACATATATACATAGTTGTATAATTACTAATTCTATTTTATTAAATATACAAAACACATCAATAAAATAAAATGAAAATATAATTATGTGTATAAAAGTATGTTATAATTATATAAATTAATAATACAAAATAAATAAATTAGATACATACAATAAAAATAAAAGAACACAATGTATAGAAGAATATACCTATAAAGGGTATAATAGGCAACTTGTAAAAATATACCTCTAAAAAATAAATAAAAATCATAATAAAATAATTTATAAAAAAATAAACATTTTTTATTTTATAATTAAAAATCAATAAAATCATTATCTATTTTTTATAGATTTTAGAAGTATTTTTCCTGCGGATTTTCCTGGTTGGTCCACGTGGACCAACTAGGTGGCTGGAAAGTTGACCCACTGGTCAACTTCCTGGCCTTCTCCTGCAACGTGTCAGAATGCCCGTGACTCCTCCTTCTCGATTTTTTCGCCGCTGGTGTGTTGCTCGAGGGAGGACGCTTCCTTCACGAAAGTTGTACCTAGTACAACTGTGATCCACGCCCATGCATTGGTTTGGCGTTTGAATCGAAGACACGCCCGTGATCCCTCCTTGAAAGTCACGTCTCCACCATGTTTCAAAACCAACCCATCACCCCCATTTTGAACTTGAACCCTTTTTGGACCTAGCTAAGCCCTTCCCCTTGGCGCCCTGGATCGAGTTAGGTGACAGCAACTCTCCGGCGAGCTCGCGGAGGCGTTTGTCCAGGCGAATCGTGGTGTCCAGCCCATCTCCGGCCACGTGGCCGTGAGGTACCACCTTGGGTATTTTTACCCTCGAGGTTCTGTTTCTTCTTTGTTGTTCTTGTATTTTCCTTTGTATTTTTTTTATTTGCAATAGTTGTAGCTTCAGTTTCTACCTCTTCCTTTCGTGATTACGCCCCTTAATCAACCACCCATCACACCCTCGCCGGAGCTTTCCCGACGAGTTTCACCTCCGCCGCCCACTCCCTCAAAACACCTTCGTTTTCGCCCCTGGAACCTATCTCTCTCGTCTCGTGTTTTCTCTGCAGGTCCCTGGTGCGGGAGGAGTCCATCTGGGCTTCGTTCTTGTCGGCTCTTGGTAGCCTGGAGCCGCCCCCCTTCGCTTAGGTAGCGGCGGACCTCCGGCCCTCCTTGGGCCATTCTGACCCCGCCGCCCACTCGGGGAGACTTCCAGGAGCCTCGCGGCCCCTTTTGCAACCTCCAACGACGACGGAGTCGAGGAAGCGGGGCCGGGGAACTTCAACATCGCCGGCCCGCCTTCTGGTTCTTCGTGATCATCTCCGGGCCGTCGGATTCGGCTAGTTCTTCCAGGCCTATCATCTGCCGTAGATCGCGCGCCCCCATCTGCCGTCAGATCGCGGTCCAAGATCTAATCCTGGCCGTTATAACCCAAGGGGTATCGACGCGGTTCGTGGCGACACGTGGCGTAAGTAAATTCCTATCTGCCGTTGGATGCGCCACTGGAGCGGGTATTTTGCAGGATTAATCCCACGTGTTTTTGTAATATATTATGAGCACGCAAACATTCATCGGCCTTTTAATCATTTTTGTAATATTTGCGAACATGCCCCCTAATTTCTATATTATTGCGGATTCACCCTTATCAGGTGCACGTGCGTACGCACGTGAGTCTGGAAATTTTGCGGGGATAGCCTTGTGGATTTTGCTTTGAATATTTAGTCCAACAAGTTTTTAGTTCATATATATATATTCTCTGGGAATTTACGCGCAGAGGCCCTCGGAATTTCTGATTATTACAAAAACGCCCCTGCAAACATGATTTTTCCTTAAGCTTCTAGTAATTTTTGCACGCGTCAATAAAACCCCAAAAAATTCCAAAAAATCACAGTAGTGTCCTGTTGCATAGTATATTAACGACATATTTTTATTTTTCATAATTATTGTATTTTAATATTTATTAAAAATAAAAATAGTCATTTTGTGCACTGTCTAGCTTAGAAAATCCATAAAAAATTATAAAAACTTATCAGAAAAATCCCAAAAAATATATTTTGTCTACTTTAGTTTGTTTTAGCTCCAGACCAAAAATCATTAAAAAATACAAAACCAAGCTCCTAAAAATTGTAAAACCCTAAAAACCTTTATAAAAATATTAAAAATTCTTCAAAAATCCTAAAAATATAATCTTGTTGTCCAAATTTTCCTTATTTTATTATCTTTACGTGAACATTAAATTGGAGAATTTTTGCTACTGATTTCCATTTTATTTCTCCATTTTAGTTCCAGCCTTGCATTTTATTCACTGTTTTCTTTATTTTGCTAATTAAAAATACCAAAAACATTCTAAAAATTACCCAAAAATCACAAAAACAGTAAAAAAGTATAAAAAGACCAAAAAGACTTTATTTGCTAATTCTTGTGCATTTTTACTTATTTTTATAAATACCTCTTTCCTGCTTTTCTTATATTGTATACATATTCCAATATTGAAAAAGAAAATATAAAAAAATATAAAATATAAAAATTAGAAAATTAAAAATCAAAATACAAAAGTATAAAACTTAAAATTAAATAAAAAATATATAAAATTAAAAACCCACAAAAAAATAGCATAGTAGACATTTGATGACATTCACACATTCTGTGCCTTAGTGCCCCGTTCTACCTGTTTGCTCCCTGTGTTCGACCTCTACACATACTTGCAATATAAACATCTTGTTGTAGAGTTATAATAAATTTTAACTCCACACACTTTCACTGCTTTACTTGATTGGCGTGGGTCAATTGTTGTTTGAACCGGGATTTTCGAGCGGTCACCGCATCGACTGCGGTCTCGCCTTGTGAAACCGTACGACCCTCCATTTTCTCGGTTCAACACTCATATATGTGGTTAATTATCAAAAGTATTAGGGGGGTATAATTTAATGCAAACTCATGAAAGATGTTCATGGGGATGTTCATTCAGACTCGATGTAAAAATGAAGGAACCATGTATTGCATCGGACCTATATAAAAGGACAAATGTTGCATCCTCAAAATGTAATGTTATCACATGTCGTAGTCAACTTGGTTAGATGAACAAAAAGCGAAGAAAATTCGTGTACTGCGTACAACATCAATCTAGTTGTGCAGAATGGCTTAAAGGAAATTGATAGAATAGCGAAGTTCATCAGAAATCTCCTCAGCATCAAGAAAAATTTGAAGAAGCTGTTAAGAAGGTAAATTCTTCTTGTGAGAAGTTCCTATCACTTGATGTTTTCATCCGTTGGGCCTTCACATACTTGATGCTAAAATCTGCTTTGGATCATCAAGATGCTCTTGGAATTTATCATATATTTGTTCTCAAGTATATTAAATGTCCTTCCAATGAAGAATAGACTTAAGTTAAAAATATTACAAATTGTTTGAAAATATTCTATGATATGACATAGATTCTTTTTTGGGGACAAAATGTCCTACTTCAAATCACTTTTTTGGAGAATTTTGTGAAAGCTACGCCTACTTTTGTAATGGTGTGAAGATGTTGAAGAAACCACTTCTCGAATGTCTATGAGAATGAACATGAAATTTGAAAAGTATTGGCAAAAAAGTAACAAAATGTTGGCAATCACATATTTCTTAGATTCAAACTATAAGGTGAAGTATGTTGAATTTTATTTTGGACAACTTTATGGCAAGAATGCTTCATATGAGATTGAGAAAGTATCATCTCTATTGAAAAAGTTGTTTGCAGAGTATTCTTCTTTGACTTTCTCAGTTAATTTGCCTCATGTTGTTCTTATGATGTAAAAAAGTTGCGAGAATGATGGATTAAATCAAGGAGAAAGAAAGAAAAAAATTGCTCAATTCCTGAAGCAAGAGTTCTCAAAATCAACCACAAAAGACAGAACTGGACCACTATATTGATGATGGAGTGATTGGTCCCAATACATCTACTACAACTTTTGGTATTCTTCAGTGGTGGTGAGTCAATCAAGATACATATCCCATTTTATCTAGGATGACAAGAGATATTTTGGGTTTTCCAATATATACTGTAGCATATGAATATGCATTTAGTGGTGGGGGAAGAATGGTCGAAATTTATCGGAATAGGTTAGCACATGATACTGTGGAAACACTTATATGCCTTCAGGATTGGTTGAAGGTGGCAAAAGGAGGTATGTTAAACATCTAATTGTTATTAAGTTACTTGAAACTTTAATAAAAAGTTGATATATATTATTTTAACTGTAAATGTAAGTTCTTCATCCATACTCATGTATAATATCACATCTACATTTGATTTACGTCAAGTTCTTGATGGATCAACTGTATATGTTACTGGAATACTCAATCCAATTGGAGAGAACATATCTTTGGAATAGCCAATTTAGGTACTATTTAACTTTTTAATATATCTCGATATATTTATGCTCTATATTAATCATGATATAAATTATGTAGGGAAATTGTGGATGCGTTTTGTAAAGATATCATATCATTAGAGATATGTTTTATTTGAAAAGAGAACATCTTTGACATTCAGTATTTGTTACTTTATTCTTGACTTGTTTTATTTGAAATTTCTGTTAATGACTAATAGTTAATTTGAGGCACAAAATGTTGACTTAAATCTTTGATATGCACAGTTATTTCCTTTTTATTTTTATTTGTTTCATATATATATTATTGATTTTACATTATAGATTGTTGCAATGCAATGCATGCTAATTTAAAAGAGTAACCTAGATAAATGGTGAGTTCGGAACATTAACACAATTTCTATAATTACAGTTATATGATCACACAATAATATCTCTTCCTAATATGTCTGTATGATCTTGATAGCGTTTTGTGAAGATGGAGTAGAATATGTCAGTATACTTTACAAGAGGTGCGTCTTTTATTAAAGAACACCATGTCTTTTTAAATCATATATCGCATCATACTATTCTAATTTAGATGGAAATTTTGATTGACCATATATTTTTATCATGATGCAGCTTATTATATTCCATTGCCATTTTTTAAACCACTATGAATCACGATAACAATTCAATTCATATGTCTACGTGATCTTTATTCGATATGTATTCGAATACGATGCTTATTGGATCCATATTCGAATTCATTCTTTATGCAATCCGTATTTGGATTCACTCTTTATTTGATTCGTCTCCGAGTCCATCCTGTATTCTATCCGTATTCGGATTCGTTAAATATCCGATTCGAATTCGTATTCATATTTTTAAGGATATCGTTTCCTTAATTCATATCCGAGTTATATCAGTATCCGAATTCGTATTTCATAGAGATGAAGTGAATATGAATGTGGAAATAGGCATATCCGATCCGTATCCGATCCGTATCCGTCCCATGTCTCGGATCCGATCCGTTTTCGTCCCATGTCTCCTACCCAACCATGTTAATGGAAGCTATAGATTCGAGTTAACCCGCTTCTATTTTTTGATCTCAATTTTCTTCTCAAATTATGCATATAGATTCGAGTCAATGGAAGCTATATGTGATTTTTTTTCAAGTTAACGGAAGCTATATGTGATTTTTATAATGTTTTTTTTATGTGTATTTTTATAATGCTTCAAGTGAATGGAATCTATTTCTGATTTTTTTTCAAGTTAATAGAAGCTGTATGTGATTATTTTTATAGTGCTTCAAGTTAATGGAAACATTATGTTAACATGACATATTGTGAATTGGAGAAGCTATATGGGATTTTTTAAAGTTAATGGAAAATATATTCACTTCAATCAATAGTGTACCATACTTGTAAATGCTCTCTAGCATATAGCAGACCCAGGCACATCCCATACCCTCGCGGGCCGAGCCCGAGCTTGGGTACCGATGCAGAAAAATGATTGGACCCAAGCCCAATTGGTATGGACTACGACCATGATCGGGCTCGACTCGGCCATATTGAGCTCGACCCGACCCGGCCCGATATTCATTTATAGTCATACATGTATCTCATGCAAAATCTTGATATAGTTGTTGAGGTAAAAGAGGGCACCATTTTTTCCCTTCATTTGGACCTGTACATATCTATTCACGCGTTAAAAAAAAGAAAGAAAAATACAATCATAAAGTTAAGATTATGTGCCGTGGTTCTCATGCATTATTAATTAATGCATATCACCATTCTTCATACTATTCTTGTCGCCAAACGAGGACAGCCTTCGTGTTAGAGTCATGCAAAACCGGTTGGTGGTACACATACTTCGTCCTAATCTTTATTTCTTTGCATCATTCCAACAACTTACATCAATCTGCATCGACTCCTACGCCGATCCTCGCAATCAAATCCACGTAGGGCCGTTCGGTTCGGGAATAAGCATGAATAAGGATTGGGAATAAGGAGAATAAGGATCTATTCTTTGTTCGGTTAGAGGATAGGAATAAGAAGAATAAGGTGAAATAAATTTGTGTTCAGGTTCGATTCGTTTATATTTTTTTATGTTCGATTCGTTTATTTAATCGAGCATAAATTTGTGTTCATGTTCGATTCGTTTTATTTAAGAATAAGGGTCTATTCTTTGTTCGGCTGAGTGTAAACGGATCAAACTTGAGCCGACTTATATTTTTTTATTTTCGATTCGTATATTTAATCGAGCATAAATTTGTGTTCAGGTTCGATTCGTTTATTTTCGAACCGAATCTGGATCGAATCTCTTTTTAATCGAATCGAACCTAAGCGAATATCAAACTCGAGAATTATCTGATAAGAGGGAGTGCAAAGAGAAGAAATAGAAATATATGTGTCTATAATTAGAATAAAAATTCATTCGATTTTTTTTATCTAACTCTTCTTCATCTTTTGAAAAAAATTAGATCAATAAGTATTCGTCTCTTTGAAAAAGTATAATTATAATATATTTTTATATCCGTTCAGATGAGGATAAGGAATAGGGATTTTATCAGTTGTGCCCCTCCGAGATATCGCAATATCAGTTATGCCCCTATCTTTTTGGTAATATCAATTGTGCCCCCGACTTCTTGCAAATATTTCACGTGTGCCCCTCAGAGGGGCATAACTGATAAAAGATTTTTATCAGTTATGCCCCTCTGAGGGGCACAAGTGAAATATTGGCAAGAAGTCGGGGGCACAACTGATATTACCAAAAAGATAGGGGCATAACTGATATTGCGATATCTCGGAAGGGCACAACTGATAAAAACCCTAAGGAATAATGTGGGGATATGCGATAAGTAAGGTTTATACACGTTCTTTTGATTTGAGGATAAAGAATGGAAAAGTACTAGACACATGGACGATAGATGTTGTAACCACGATGTGATTATTTATTCTGGGATAGTTTATACCGAGATAAAACCTACTTATCTCGTAAATATTCACTTATCTCCGGACAAAGTTCACTTATCATGAGACAAAATCCACTTATCTCAAAATAAGGTCCACTTATGCAGGTAAGGATTTGTAAATATGTATATGTGTGTGTGCTTGTCGAGCTTTTAATGAATCGAACTTGAACGAACCTATGATTTTTAAGTTCGGTTCGCTTATTCAATTGAACCTAAACTTGTGTTCAGATTCGATTCGTTTATTTCCTAACCGAATCTGTTGAACTTTTAGGAGCCGAATCTGAACGAATGTCGAACTTGAGAATTTTCTAACACCCCTCCACGTATCCGTCGTCGTATCATCCGTTGTTAAACCATGATTATTTCACCATGAAATCATTTTTTGTAATTTAAATTCGCAATAAATAAGATATCTGCTAGTCGCATTTATCTGTTTCACTTCTCTTCACGATCCGTGTTACTAACAACAATTAGTATAAATTTTGATAACAAAGACAATCGATGTACTAATACTACAATAGAATATATACACCCAAAGGACCGGGCTTCAAATCCTCCTCCCCCATAATTACCTACTAAAAAATTAAGGTTTTTATCGGTGGTGCCCTTATGAGATATTGCAATTTCATTTATACCCCTCCTTTTTTAGAATATCAATTGTACCCCTATCTTCTTGCAAAATTCACAGTTCTGTCCTTTTGTAATATCAATTATGCCCCTGCTTTACCTTAACGAAAGGACAAGACTGTTAATTTTGCAAGAAGGTAGGGACATAACTGATATTCCAAAAAAGGAAGGGGCATAACTGAAATTGCAATATCTCAGAGGGATACAACTGATAAAAACCCAAAAAAATATTACAGGAACGTTTGACATTAGACAGTTGTAACTCTAAACTATGATACTAATAGGTTTTATCCACTTAATTTAACAGCACGAATCGTAAAGGGCTCGTGTTGAAATTGCAAAGATTGAAGGTATTATTTTATAGCTGGACATGATTTAGAGGATCTTAGTGTAAAAATCCTTTATGGTCCTCAACTGCTGACACCTCAGCAGGCTCAGCTCTCTCACGCTCTTCCATAATCTTCAACTGCATCTTATATAAAACCCGAAAGAACCATATTTTAAATTGGAGATTTTTTTTATACTTGTACCTCTGCAAAATACTGCAATCGCACATGTATCCCTACCTCTTTCATCCCCGTCGTTAAATCTCAACAAAACGGCGGTGAAAATTTTGAGGCTTAATAGCGTACATACGATAAAAGGCAGGGAGACAACTGCAATTGCAATATTTTACAGGAAAATAAATGAAAAAATTCATTTAAACTTAAATAAAAATTATAATCGAGATATCGTTGATTGTGCCCCGTCACCTGCATATATCTTATCATCAATAGAAGTTGCCAATCCACCAAACGTTGAAGGGGAAACGCTAAAAACGACATCGCAACGCCAACGATGCCATCCCACTCCATCATGGATTCTTGCCCCCACTCTCCCTTATCCCTCGTCACTTCTTGGATTTTTCCATATAAATCAGATTTTTTTAATTACAAAATTACAATTAATTATGTTGTGAAAATACTATATCATCAGTGTAAACCTTTCTATATTCACGCGAACCTTGGTTTCGTTTTTTCGCTAGCGTGGCCATTGCCGGCAAACCCGGCCTCCGAAGCTCTAACCGAACAGCTTCGTGTCTAAGCATGCGAGTTTACTCTTACATGATCACGATTTAAATCACGATAACCATCAGCAATCAAACCAATCCCAATATCTATTAAGCAACTATGTGAAAATTGCAACTCGGCCCACCGCAATCTTGAAATCTTGTATTGTGGAATCCAGTATAAGGTAGGTTGTTGCTTTCGTGCAGAGGGGAGGGGCTTAAAAGCCGGTGACCTTTTCTGCGAACTCCGAGCAATATGGAAAATGGACAATAGCTGTTAGTGTATGTTTGCTGGCTGTCATGTCCCCATTAATTTCCTCGCATGGACCCCAATGGCCACCTATTGATTACTCTAAGAGAAACCATCATCCAGACCATTGACATCTAATCCGATGGCTGTGATCCACCGTCTAAAACCGCTCAATTCAAAATCTACAGAACCCCTACGCCGGAGATTTCAAAAAAGGAAAAAGCTACAGGGCATTCATGCAAATGGACCACACTGAATAGTACAGTACCCACCTTATTTAAGCACCCATCACAAGTCAGCACGGGAGCCTCGAGATGAGAGAAGAGAGCGTAGAAACAGAGAGAGCAAAGACGCAGAAGAAGATGGAACCGGGACATGCAGATGTCAAGGAAGTAGTTATCCTCGTTGGGGACGATATGGGCTCCCCTTATCCGACCTCCTATCCCGAATATCCCAACGCATCCGCCCGCATCTGCAGGATATGCCACGAGGAGGAGGAGGAGGAGGAGCAGAGCTCCAGCAGCATGGAGAGCCCCTGCGCATGTTCCGGGAGCCTCAAGGTACGGGGCTAATCACCGTTCTATCTTTATCCCAGAACGTGGATAGCGTCTGAAGACGTCCTGGATATCCCAGTTTGCCCACAGGGAGTGCGTGCAGCGGTGGTGCGATGAGAAGGGGAGCACTGTGTGTGAGATTTGCCTCAAGGTCAGCTCTACTCTCCATGATTAGATAGGATAGTACTATCCAGTTAGGTCGTTTGGCCACGAGCATGAGATGTCATTATCGTAGAGGCTGTTGTGAAAGGGACGAGGCACCTTGACTATATTCCCTTGCTCAATCATGGATAGTGGTATCCGCTAACTTGGGTGGTGGAATGTGGATATGTGCAGGGATACGAGCCTGGGTATGCCGTGGCCCCGCGGGCGCCGGCTGTTGTTGATGTGCGCGTGAACAACAGGTATATCTCTCTTGTCCGTGCTCGGTTGGTGACCATTCTTTTCGTTATTTAATTAAATGGGTTTTTATCAGTTGTCCCGCTTGAGATATTGCAATTTCAGTTATACCCCTCCCTTTTTTGAAATATCAGTTGTGCCACTACATTCTTGCAAAATTCACAGTTCTATACTTTTATAATATCAGTTATGCCCCTACTTTACCTTAACAAAAGGACAAAACTGTAAATTTTGGAAGAAGGTAAGAGCATAACTGATATCCTAAAAAAAGAGGGGCATAATTGAAATTGCAATATCTCAAAGGGACACAACTGATAAACACCCTAACTAAATTGTTATCCATCGGTGGTTATCCAATCAATTCCCATGCAACACCGAATCGCGGGGCCCACTTATATCCCCACTTTCTTTAGTGGATAACATGTATATCGTCTTTCAAAGGTCGTTGCCTCAATTGGAAGCTTACCCGCGATTCGCGAATGGGACTTTTTACACCATAACCCCTATAACTTTATAATTTCGTATTGATCTTCGTAAAATTTGCACCACGATCCCTTTAGTATAAGACTACAGAGGTCATGGCGTAACTGGACAAGATCTAAGGGGTCATAATGTAATAAAAAGCCCAAAATAATCATAAGGAATTTTACATATAAATATCGTGGAAGTTGACTTATTTGATTTTTGTATAAATTTCTTTAAAAAAATCAGAAAAGTTTGAAATTTAAGCGTATATATCGGTACAAAATCATTTTTTTCTACGTCAAGTTAATTGTATGAATGTTCTATCTTTCTCCGTTGATATCAATAACAGAAGAAGTGCAGAAGCTACCATGCAAGATCATGAGCCTCCGGAAAGGGAAACGACATCGCAGTCGCAAGTGTCTTCGATCGGCATGTCGAACACGCAGACCTCCTCCGCATACACGAAAGGCGCATTGTATTGTCGTTCCCTCTACATGGCTGTGAGTACTCTATCCCTTCAGTAACGCGTGTTCTATACGCGCATGCACGTGTACGTCTCACGTCGAGATACACTGGTTAACTTGAATTGTCGCGTGCGCAGCTCGCGACAGTGTTGTTGCTAAGGCACTTCTTCTACATACTTGCCCTTGGAGCCCAATTCCATGCATCCACACTCTTCATTGTGGGTAGCATAGTCTATGAATCTTTCATATATTTGCTTATATATTTAGGGTTTTTATCAGTTGTGCCCCTATGAAATATTGCAATATCAGTTATGCCCCTCCCTTTTTTGAAATATCAGTTGTGCCCCTACCTTCTTGTAAAATTCACAATTCTGCCCTTTTGTAATATCAGTTATGCCCCTACTTTACCATAACTGAAGGGCATAACTGTGAATTTTGCAAGAAGGTATGGGTATAATTGATATTCCAAAAAAGGGAGGGGCATAACTAAAATTGCAATATCTAGGGGCACAACTGATAAAAACCCTTTTCATTAGCTTAAATTCCTTGTGATTAATTGGTGGTGTCTAATTGCTGAAACAGGTATTTGTTTTGAGGGCAAGTGGGATTATATTGCCAATATTTGTAATCATGAAGGGCACCATGATGGTGATCCAGGGCATGAAGAGCAAGCAATGAGAGGGGCATTGGGGCCTAGTGAAGTGAGCCATTAGCTTGGGCATGTGCAATTATTGTTATATATTCCCTCCCCTTTCCTTTTCCGTGGAAATATCATAATGTGATTTTTCAGGAGTTATGCATCCAAATATAGATACTGCACAAATGCCCCCCTCAGACTTCATATTATTTACTTACATGAGTACAGCAAAAAACTTGAGTTTATAGACGTGCATGTTTACCCTTTATCTTTATCACTCTCTTGTATTTTAATTTTCCCTAGAATAAAACAAAATTTATAAAGACGATAAAATTGAGTTTTATCGAGTCAATGCATAAAATCTAACCGAATTTTGGTGCTGGTTGATGATTGGTGGGTTATCATGAGTCGTTTATGACGGGTTTCTTACCTTGTTAAACCCTCGAACTCTACCCTATAGAAGAGGCATGGCGTTTCAATATGTCTAGGACCAAAGTTCTGAAAGGGGGATCTATACATAATCCCAACTCTTCATCATTCGAGAGGATCTTCACGGTTGGGGTATGGGAAAGAAGAATAATCAAAGGGTTGCGATTGTTTTTTCATCATCATCATCTTTGTCATGGGTTATTTCTGATTCACAATGAAAAGAGGTAAGCTTGTTAATCGCTTCATATTTGTTGATGATCGTCATAACATGTTGCGCTTAATTTTCCTACAGTGTTAAGATTGATATAAATGAGTTTCCAATCTGTTGTGGGGTCTTGACTAATCACCAAGGTAGGTGTTGTAGTTAACTCTTGTTGAGTTCTCGCCCCAAGTCTTCATTTCTTTTTATTTTAAGTAAATTACAAAAAAAGATCTCAACTATGCCTCGATTAGCAATTATTGACCTCATTTTTTATTTGCAATAAATAGAGAACCGATCTTATATTTTTGTCTCAAGAACATTCCTTCATAAACTTCAACGACGAAAATTCAAGCCTCTATTTGTTACAATTGAAAAATGAGGTTCTTAATTGAAAATCAAGGTATGGTGAGGCTCTTTTTTGCAATTAACCCTTTTGTTTTCACAGTGTATGCCAATGGATTACTGATGCAAAGTTTTGGGTTTTAAGTTGTGCAGCATACATTCAGTTCAAACTTTGGAACCCATTATTAACATTTTTAACGATCTAATTCACAATCTTGTTTAGATAATACATTTGATATTTGGGGAGATATTCACAATCATGATTAAAACGGAAATATAACTAATGAATTTGGCATGAATTCTGAAGCTCAGAAATCTGAAAGGTGATTTTGACATGAACTTTGGAGCTAATGTTTATTCACTCCCCAATCTCAGAGGTATCATCTGCTGCGAGTTTTTCATTTGGTTGTCAAGTCTTGGGTAAATTGTGTAGTATAAGCAAGCACTTCGAAATTATTGGATATTAAGAGATGGTATGTATTCCTATTAAAAATATTTCAAGTACTTATTTAATCTACAAATACTAATGACGATAATCATAATGTAAAATGAATAACGCATTTTCTTTTACACATACGATTTGTATATAATTCAATTTACTTTTTCTTGCATGACAATCTTGTACTCCTCGAAATCATCTACGCCTTGAATTCAAGAAAAAAGATACTTACATTTATGTATCTTTGTAGAATACATCGATAGCAGCACATGTATGATATCGTGAACATAAATACCTTCTCAACTATCATATACAAATAGATTATAAAACATATAAAGAGGTAAACATTTATTACATTGCCACATATATTGATCCATTGTCCAAAGTATGATGACATTTAAACAATAATACTAAAAATCAAAATGTAGTTGTATATCCAATGTGGTACACACTAATTTAGTAAAATATATCAATTCTTTAAGAGATTTGAAAGTTGAAAACCTGTAAAACCAGCTTGTAATCATTTCAGATAAATTAATATCAATATTTTCGAAACTTTTCTATATTGTTGTATCCGTTAATAGGAAAACCAAGATATTTTAGAAAATTACCCTTACTTACTAATCCCTCTTTTTTTTTTAGTTTTTATCAATTTACAAGTCTTAACTTGTGCAATGAATGAAGGGAAGAAGGAGCATAATGCTAAGACTCGAAGAAGGAGGGGGGGGGGGGGGGGGGATCATGTATAATTTATATTCCAACATATATTTATTAACAAGTGTGGATTAATTCCAACATATTTGTAATTATTGTAATATTTCAAATTCACTTTTTGTGTGAATAAATTACTTGGGATAAGCCTTGGAAAGTGGATAGAACATGTATTATTTCATATGTTCTATTAAATTTATCAAGAAATGTCAATCAGTCACCTCTGTATAAAAAACACAGTCTATATCGGCAAAGCATCTTATTTTTTAGCCATCGGTTATCTCCCCTAAATGATACATTTAACTTTAGGAGATGATATCACTCCCAAATATGGGGACTCATACGTAGGTTACTCTAATAGAAATTATAGATTATACCTGAGTTGTAAGAAGCTGGATAGAACAATGCTTCGTAAGAAACTTGGAGCAGACCTGATCTTGGGATAATATCAAATATATTAGATAGAAATCCCTAATAGAAATTATATCAAATATAATCATCTTATATTTGAGTTGCAAGAAGCTAGCAAACCTTATGGCCAAGAAGTTTTGAACATTCGAAAAAGATGCACTCTAAGATCGCTAGGATCGCCATCATCATTCCCACGAGGAACATCGTCTTAGCCAACTCGAGGTGCCCGAGATGACCTAGGCAATTTGCCCCATTATTCTTGTACGTGAAGCACCATTGATCGTGTCGATCATCCCAAGTCTTAGATTATTCAGCTAGTCCATTTTTTTGGCCAATGTTCATCGATTTGACCGCAAACGACATGCTCATTTTCCCTGTGGGTGTAGCTGAAGGAATCGAAGTTGGAGATCAATGACGAGAAGACAACTGCGTTCAGAAGTACTCACACTTTCGTTCGGCCTGACGACTAGAAATTTGATCTTCGTGGGATACAAGGTGAATCCGGTTTCCATGGCAGCGACGCCATAAGGAATTGGGTTTAAGGATATGGGGGAGATGATCGAGACTTAAGATGGAGGTGATGTAGGACAATGGAAGATTTGTGGTCAATAGAAGAAAGTTTAGGAAAAGTGAATATGGATCAGTGTAAAAGGTAGAATTGAAACTTAAAAACTTCTTCTCATTAATAACATGGGACTCACATATAAGACTTAAACTTACACAAAAGAGGACCTATATTACTTAGAACAAGAGAAGAAGAACGGACGCTTGAGGGACTCTTGGCTGTAGGGGTAGTGGTTGTGTTGAATTTGTTGTTGTTGGACCAAATGAGGACTCCATGTGTGGTGTTTATCGGCCCTCCAAGTGGGTGGAGATATTTTGGAAGAGAGATTTAATCACCTCTTCCATTCTACATATTGTGGTAGAAATATCAAAATATTTTGGGAGTGGAGGTAGAGAAATATCTAAATATTTTCTCCGCATCTCTCCATTATAGATTCTTCTATCCAAGTGGACCTATCTCTTAATAGTTATCTGAGTGGAAGACTTTAGCTCATGTAGGTAATCTTATCTTTATGGGTAGAGGATTGTAGGCCCATGTGTATAAGGTATCATTTGCAACAATACATGGAAAAATTACAAATTATTTGTTCAACACACCTTAATTTCTAATTTGCACAATCATTCTAAGTGAAAATTTTCTGCTGGAAGCGTCTTGGTAAAACTTCGACGACTTGATCCTCTGTGCTGATAAACTCTAACTTGATGTCGCCATTCCCACTAGCTCTCCTATATAGCGATGATGAGTTCAGTAATAGTTATTTTCTAATTGGAAGATTGATTATTGGACTATAAATCGATTCAGTCGATTAGGCAAGCTTTTTGCTTCGAATAAAAAGTTTGGCTTCTTATGAATTTGGAAAGAGAAGGAATTACATATTTAATTTGTTCCATTTTCATATCGCGACCAATGCAGAATATTGAGATTGGAAAGCCATGTGTACATCCTCGATTGATACCTGCTATCTTCTGCAGCTGCCACGTCCATCTTACTTCAAAATAAAAGAAACGAAAGCAGAGAGAAGGGGGTCGATAAAAGAGGATCCTCTGCTGTGGTGGTGTGCCTGCTGTGGTCGTGTGAGCCGCTCGATTGTGATCGGGCGATTCACACGATTTTGCACAGTACGGGCCAACAAAAAGTACAAAATTGTGCGGACCGCTCGATCAAGATTGAGCGGTGCACATGCCTACAACAGTCTCTGCTGCCCTTCCGCCTGTAGCAGACGATCCGTCCCCTAGAAGTTGGGGGAGCAGAGCTGTTTCCCGGTGAGACCTAGGTTCAACCTCAGTGGTCATCCGATTTTGGAGCGTACTTGGTTTTTTTTGCTGGCATGGAAAGACATGGCAGAGAGGATCCGGTTTAATTACAAGATAGATATGTCCATTAGAAAGAGAATGGCATCATGGTAATTTCCAAAAGGTTGACGATCAAAAGAATAATAACCATTGGAAGCTATGGGGGTTGCAATTAGTCAACATAAAATAAAGTTCAAAAGAAGGTCAAGAGAGGGCTTAGCTGATAAATCCCATACCTGGAGGGGCATCATGCAACCTGCCATCACCTTGACACGTGTCACTTACTTTAGGCACATGAGGCTGCGATTCTTCAGAAGCCCACACATTCATGGTCAGTCGAATGCAACTCCTTAAATCTGTCATTGCGGGTGTGCTTCTCTATTGGGCAGCCGGTGACTTGATCCCTCATGCCTCTGTCGGGAAAATCGACATGCTTTGCGCCAACTTCCTATTGGGATACGGTCGTCATGATATTGCTTGGAGCAAGGGTCTACCTCCCTATGGTGGAGGGTGGACATGGATTGTCGTCTCTAGATACCATACATGGTGCAATGATTGTGGCTTGGTCTTGACGTCTCCTCACATCAGATTCTTCTGTCTGGACCCTCTATATGCATTAGAAAGATTTGAGGGACCTCTCCTTCAGGGAGGTGTCTCGGGCTAAATCCGACTCCCTGATTTGGAAGTATATGCTAGCTGGCCGTGAAACATTACGTGGCGCAATCTCTGACTCCCCACCTTACTTGGCATGGACCCATTCCACCGGTGGATTCTCCTTTGGGGAAGGTTGCAACCTCACTCGACCTCGAGGTATCGAGGTTCCATGGGCTGCCTTTGTTCCGTGGGCAGCCATGTTCATTTTCGATTGTGCCTTCTTGTATGAGGTCCTGCTATCCATGTTCGAAGCCCTGGAGCTGTCCCAACCACCTCCACTACCCTTGTCAGAAATTTTTTGGAAAAAATAAAAAAATTAGAAGAAATTGACTGTTACACAGAACATCTTCTCTTTTCTGTATGTATTTGTGTGTAATGAGTTCTTGTTTCATTAAGGAAAGTTTAAGAACAAGCAATATAGAATTCAACCTACAAAAGGTTCTTTAAGAGGATCGCGGGCTAGTTTGAGTCGGCATTCTTGGACTCGAAGCATATCGAGTCCAAGCTTCAGTTCGAGTTTGATTATCGAGTTTGAGTTAAGGCCGATTAGAACTCAAATTCTGAATTTCTCTCGGAAGAGATTACGAGTCATCGGATACATACAACATGTATTGCATCGGAGATCTCTCCCCCTATGATGAACACTACTAGTGGAGCTTGGTAAAATCTTTGCCCTTTATGGTTGATTATTTATCTCGGATCCATTTCTTCGGCGATTAGCAAAAATGCATTCAATCTGGTAAGATTCTCGCCGCATGACTTCATGTTTTGGCATAGAAAAAGTAGGGTGATCGTTAAAACATGCTAGGTTGATCATTCATTCCACTTTCACTCAAACTTATTGGGTTAATAGACTACTCTAGGAACCTCAAGGCGATTGATCAAGCATTTTAAGTTCATCAAGCACACTTCTAATAAGAAAACTTTTCACTCATCTGTTTTTCTTCCATATGATCTTAAAAACTTCTGAGGATGATCTATCACCTTTTTACGAAAATCTAGTCCATCATAATACGATGGTTGATCGATAAACCTAAGATAAAAGTTCAGTTTGATTGACTAAACCATGATGATCGATTAAAGGGAGAATAAAAGGTTGCATTTTTATGTTTCAAGGTCATATTTTCACATTTCTCAAGTCATTACCAGCCTAATGGTCCCGTCCTCGTTGATACTGTGAGAATGGCCATCTACATCCATACAACAACACTAAAATTTCTAATCACACGTGTGTCTAATAAGCGCGTAAGAACGTGGAATTAAGTGGAAATGCCAAAGGAAATGAATTTCGTTACCTCTGAAAATGTTCCCTTGAGACCGATCTCATCCCGTGTCCTCACCTCTTGTAGCTTGTGCATCTATGCGATTGCTACATTAGACCTGTGGGAATGTATTACATCACATAAGGAAAACACTGAAATGGAAAAAACAGAGGGCTGCACTTTTAAGTGTGCTGTCATTGCACCGTGATTGAAGCTAAACCTCTTGCCATGTTAGCATCGTCTCATGCCCATTACCTGCGAAATTACTGCGAGAGCGATGATCTTCTTCCTGCCGTCATATGTTCCCTTCACTTGGGCATCAGCTATGATTTTGGTGGTATACGTAAAAAATACAGCATGTTCTCTATACGCAAATAGAGGTATACCAAACTATGTACATAAAGGGGAACGACAGAAACATATCTGCCCATACCCGAAATAACAGGTTGAGAATACTGGAATGAGACATGTAAACCGATATAAAGAGCCGGCTTTTTCTTTCCCTTTCTTTTTTTTCTCGATATGTTTTGATCGAATGAATCTGTACATGAATCGACACCCGAAGAGGAGATTTCTTTAAGCCTCCCAGGTTCCACATTTCTTCCGCTCATCACAATCGAACGGGCCATAGAAAGAGCCTCACAAGTGGACTATCAAATTCCCCAAACCAAGAAAAGAATGAATGGGAGGTTACAAAGCTGACCGAAAGAACCTAGAAGTTAGGCGAATCAAATATCTACAGGGAGATGGTGCTGCAGCATCTGAGATTCACGGGCTCGTATCTGATTCTTCTGCAAAATTGTTTCGGATGCTACAAATCAAACGCACCCGAGATCAAGTCTGAAAGTTTCGCATTTTGGCAGCATATTCTACGCTTTTAGAGAAGTATGTCTGTGCATTTGAAATTGTTATCCTGAGGTCGTGTTTTACAGCATCAACAGTTCTATAATAATCATTTTCCAGTCTCCTTTTCACTAACTCAAGAGAGAGCGGTACTGGAAACCTGCAAAAAGCCAATGATAAGAACACACACGAAATATTACATCCAAAACAAGCATATACTTTTCAGATCGAAGCTTTGATCTTGAGACCAAACAATCATAACAAGAAAGATGACATCCTTTTTTGTTGCGAATTCAAACACAGCTTATCACCAAATCAGGTCGATCAGCATGATTTTTGATCGAAGCCTTTCCTTTCATTAAGATGTGAGTTTAAATAAATCCTACAGTGTTATGGAAATTTAACTAGAGCAACAAAAACTTTAATGAATCACTTATAGAAATGCAGAGATGGGCATGATAGGAAGATCTCTGTATTTTGGCTGATTTGCTAGAGAGGAGGCAAGTTTAAATACTAAGTATGCATGGCTCCCTCTACCATTACATTATTACATGTGCCTTTTAAGTACTGTGAAGTAGGAAAGAGAATATCAACAGAAGTAGATGTGCAATATAGACTGGAAATCTAAAGTAATTTAGCGATAGCCACCTCACAGAGTGGTAGAAGCATTCATTAAGACTAACAGACAACACACGACCTACAAAATGCAATAACATAATAATAGTCATATTGCATAAAATCTTGGGCACACAAATCATAAAGTTATTGTAAAAGTAAGCAACAGTGGTTGAATTTGAGTGAGCAAAGTTCAGAAAAGTCACCTATTCAAAAAATCAGACTTCTGCGAAACTTGACTCAATTTTTCAAGTCCACAAGTGTCCTGTAAAACAACAAATGAGTAAACTCAGATGAAAAAATGGAAGGATAAAAAGTATTCAATGTGACGAAGAACAAAAAATAAATTATTACCCGACTTCTTTGTGAAGTTTTCTCTATCTTAATGACAGCGGCAAATAACTTCTTTTTTGTTGCATCATCAATGCAAGGGTGCTCCCAATGCGTACCGACATCATGAAGTTCCCAAGGACAATGTAGATGCTGGTCAGAGGAATCATTCTTATATTGGATAATGATATTCTCCCACGGACTGTCAGGAAATGTCTGAGATTTTGGTTTGACAGACAATATCCGACCTTCCCACCAACTTCCGCCGTCACCACCATCATTTCTCCACCAAACTTGGCATTTATCTCTGTATGTCCAATTTCTTTCAATAGCAGAATCATATCGTGTTCTCTCAACAAGAAAGTCGGGAAACTCAACAAGCTCTGGCAATGTTAGTTTAAAACCTTTGCCATAACCACCTGATGAAGGGTCAGTAAATACAAGGGTCAGCTTGCAGCAGCTTTCTCCAGATCCTGGTAGAGTTGCGTAATCCAGATTTTCAACTTTGCAGAATTCAACAGCACGTAGATCCTGCCCAACAAATTTCCATGGCCCAGATTCACTTGAACGAATGTTCTTTAGGTATTCCTCGTGACCCTGAAAGAGAGGATATGCAATTATTTACAAGTGCTCGAATATACTCTATACAATCAATAACAGCCTGAAAGTTGGGATTATACTTACCTGTCTTAAATACGCAACTTCATCCCCTAGCTGTGGAATATATCTATAACACTCCTCGTGTTCCGATAACATCAACCATGATAGCTTCTTCACCGGATTCTGTCCTTTCCTCTTATCCAGAGTGTAGAGATCGTCAACATCATAATTTTCTCTTCGGTTTCTTGTTGATCTTAATCCAACAGTCGCCTTGGAATTCAACTTCTCATCCGCCCGTGGTTGCCCATTTCTCAAGGAAAACCTAAATCCACTTTTTTGATGCTTCAGCATAATCATAACTTTCCCTAAATCTACAACTCCGTAGCAAAGAATTGGACTCGCTAGCCATAGCTTTCGAGCCTAGGGATCTAGTTCGGCGAAAACTGTTTGTTCTGGGATTCTCATAATCTGGGACACTATCCGTGACCTCTTCTGAATTTCCGCCTCTGGAAATCTTCAACCTAATGGACTCTCTTTTAGGTGACCGACCATTACTCAATCTTACAGATCCATTGGTCCCATCACCATAATCTGATTCTCCAGTACTTCCAACATCCTCCTCATGCACAACTGAGAGTGGATCTCTCTCAGCATATGAAGAGCTGCCAGGTACCAAATCATCAGAAATCCAGTGCTCTCCTGAAGGTGTAGACCTTGAATATGAGGTGCTGGACTCACCCAATGTTTTACTAGATGTTAACTTCAACCTCCTATACACATGTTGATTGCTGTTTCCTGTGCCATCTGACTGGCCGCTCATATGCCTACAGTTATGGTCCAATATGGGATTTTTCTGTGCATGACCTCCTTCAGACTCGTTTTTGCCATTGTCTTTAATCATAGGGGAGCTTTCAAATCCAATTCCAGCCTGCTGCCTGCATTTGTTTTTTCCATCATTATAAAGGACCATAGGTACGTTTTTCTCAGTTGAAGCACTAACAATAGGATACTGTTGATCAGATCCTGTCGGCTTCTTGTGAATGCAGCTAGAGGAGTTCTGAACATTTACCATTTCTGAAACATATCCAGCCGACTGATCATTTACAAGTTCTCTAGTAAAGGAACCCTTATCTTCGCAGGTATGAATCTGGGAGTGAGGTGACACTGCTTCATGTTCAAGACATCCATTAGAATTGCTTGCAAGATGATCATGATTCCCAAAGTTGGAATCGGAAGCAGGCCATGAATCGGCAACTGAGACATCATTCACTCGAAAGCGTTTTGCTGAGCGCATCTTAACCTCTCCCCATCTGATTTTGGCACTGTGGCGTACTGCAGACATGCCAGGCTGAACTTCAGGCTTTTCAGAGAACTCCGAGGAGGAGCTTCCAATTTCATCTGGAGATACTATGGTACCAACCCTTCTTTCAGAAGTTTGTCCAGGATCCCAGGATTGTTTCTGACCACTGATGGGACTTTTATTCACTTCAAGTTCCATGATATCCTCGCACTCATCAAGGCTTCCATTTTGAGGTTTTACGGGAGTGACTTTCTTAGCATCGCGGATCGACAATTTCAAAACTAACCGCCTCCTATTGCCAGCACCAGCTTGTGGATTGGAAATGACAACAGGTTTCGTCACATCAGCAGCTTCGTCGGTAGTATTTTCTTTCCCATGTGCATTGTTACTATCATAATTTGACATTGACCTGTCAGATTCATTGCTCGGAGTGTTAGAATCTGGAATTGCAGAATTGTCTGAAGAACAAGACTCTGAGTCATCTTCATCTTCTCCCTCTGTAGAAGCCTCTCCTATATGAGAGAGAAATGTAAGAGCATTGCGGGCAGCACGTCTTTGAGGTCTATGTGGTTTTGCTTTTGAAGTTTTCTTCTTTGAAGTTATTCTTCCCTTCTTTCTTTTCCGTTTCTTTGTACTCTTGGCTACAGGATCATCATTCCCATCCAAGTTTCTTCTTTTAACCCTCCTCCCAGAAGAAGTGGTTAACTCAACCTGTGGAAAACAGTATATTAGACCCAGAAAGTGAAAATATAGGGAAAAAAGTGTTAGATTAAAAGTGTACTAACTTCAGATTTCACTTTTTTCCTTTTAGATCGGCGAAGAACATCCACATTTTCATCACCAGCCTCACTCTCTTCAGCACTGCACTCAGAAGACTCTAGACTACTGCCTACACTTCCCTGCTCATCATCAGTAGAACACTCCTCAGTTACATTGTACTCTGAATCAGCATCATCACTTTGCACTTCATTTTCTTCCCACTCCATAGCATCCAAGAACTCCGGAATTGGCTCTACCCATCTGTCTAGATCAGGGAAGGGCAGAATATGGTAATCTCCTGCAATGCTAGATGGCCCAACAGCAAATTTTACCGAAGGAGGCCGCCATTCCATTCCAATTGCACTCAAACGCCTTCGCTGATAGGTGCTTTGGTAGGGCTCAGGATAAGGTATCATACCTGCCACAGTAGAAAACATTCCCAAACTTAAGGATAATTCTCAATAATACATAGATAAACATAACTAAAGAAGTGACAGACATACTAGCATCACAAAGTTGGTCTTGGATGTTCCTCCTATAAGGAGGAAGCTGACTTTCCTGATCCAAAACATTTCCCTGGGTGTCTCGGATCAATGGGCGATAGTCCCCAAGAAAAAACTGAAACAAAAAAAAGAACAATCGAGTGGTCATTTCATGGATCATCATAATAGCATACCAAAACAAATTCAGAATTCCAGAGTAGATATAACTTGATCATATTTTGCATCCTTCTGTGACTCCCCCTGGCCAGTGCCTATTATAAAGATCTGACCAACTTCATCTGAAACTACGACCGATGTCCCATCTCTTAAAATGAATAATCATGCATAGAAACAAGTAAAAAACAAAAAAATAGTCACTAGAAGCGGAAAATGATAAAAACTTGTTATAACTAGAGCAGAGTGCATAGCTCAGTTAAATGAAAAATAGTGGCAGGGCAGGTCTAGGTGAGAATTGAAGCCAAAAGTATAGAAACACATAAGTTATTAGCACATGGTGGTGAAAGCTACACAACTCTTTGTGCAGGAAATATGTCCAATTAATTAGTTAGCTACTTTACCGATACAAGAACAGAAGAGGCCTTACAAATACATTTATCACATCTTTGTAACAACACTCGTTTCAGAGATCCATAAATAACTAAACTCAAACATGAAGTTAGCAAATTCGATAAAAGCTCACCAATGCCGTCAGCCAACTCAGGTTAGCAAGTCTTAGATACACAGTTAAAATCACTGCCATTTACACTTAACGAAAATTAATTCAATCCCAGTGTGTGTGCGGGCATGCGTGTGCATGGGGGTGTGTGTGCGACACAAAACTCTCCAGCCACCTAAGTTAGGATACTTATTGACAACCATCGCAAGTCTACTTAGACATCTTTGGGGAGGCCTCTGGTTCCTCGACCAAGTGCCACAACCCACAAGCCCACGTTTCTCTTCTCAAACCATCAACAGTTGGAAGGGTCCAGATGCAATGAGATTTTAGACACACCAAGTGGATTTTTATCATTAATGTATATTGGCCTTCCACTTGTAAGCTTGATAGCAAGGATGAAGGATTAAGGCACGACGATGGAAAGAATAGAAAGGAGGCTAGAACAGGCTAAGTGGAATCCAGATATGGGGGGATTCCTTTTTGTCAAATGAACGATATACACAGGTCGATAAAAAATGGCAGCCTTTAAATCAGAAACCTCAGGTCCAGAACAATGGAACCTCGACAAGTAAATAATGAAGTGGAGCACCAAGCAAGATGATGCACATACTAGTTTCCAGTCCTCACTGTCAGCAAAAGTTTCAATGAGCGTCTAACTAATATTTTCCAAGGGACCACTCAAACGAGAAGCTTGCAAACAATAGAACTGACGGTGGATACTTAAGTTCGCTGGCACGTAGGTTGCTGCTAAAACTCCTCTAACTCAACTAGTCTTGTCTTCTTTTGTAATTTTGAAAAGCTTTAGGGACTAAGGCTTCTTGAAAGATCAGGACTTTTGATTTAGTTGTTGAGACAGAAAATGCAGGTAAAAATGAGTTAAGGAAAACGTGGATGAAAGATTTTATTATGACACGCTCAACTTATGGCTCAAGACATGAAACATCAGCTGTGTTTTCTTTTTTTGCCCCTTGTCAACGAGGATGGATAGATACGGACATCAGCTGGTTGAATCCTCCTAAAATTTGGAGATCTTTTAAAGGGAGTCGTGAAATGTGTAACCATTGTCTACAAGAGGATGGAGCAACAATTTGTTCTTTAATAGTGCCTTAGGCCTTGTGGATGCCGTTAGGACAAAATGTTTAGCAGAGCAGAACCTTACATTGAGAATGTTGTTTTCTCTTGAATTTGTGGGGATCTTGTGCCGCATGGTGTTGGGATATCCATTAACCTCTAGTAGCCACACTTCGACTCCACAAAGAAAAAAATGGAGCACAATTTAAAGGTCGATGTAGAGAATAATGATTCGTTATATTGTTCGTAGAGCCCAAGAGTTATCTTATATAGAAGAGAGAAACTCTAATGGATAAATTACATAATAAGGACAGAGAAACAAACAAACTGAAAAACAATAGCATAACATAAAACTCTAGCATAAAACTCTCAATACTCTCCCTCAAGTTGGAGCATAAATGTCTATCAAGCTCAGCTTGGAATAACATCTCTAAAATGGTCCTCGGGCTAGAGCCTTGGTAAGCACGTCTGATGTCTGCTCACTTGAGCTCACATGAGGTGTAGAAATGAGACCCTTCTTGATCATGTTTCGAGTGCAGTGACAATCTACCTCGATATGCATGGTTCTATCATGGAAGGCTGGATTGTTGGCAATAAACAATGCACCCTGGTCGTCGCACTGGAGGTGCATAGGAAGAGGCATCTCAATAGCTAGATCAGTTAGAACCAAGGTTTGAATAAAAGAAAGGCAGAACGAGGCGTTTTCCCTAGAGGCGAGGCGAGGCGTGGCCTCGAGGCGGTCGAGGTGTAAGCATCAGATTGTATAGGAAAATACTTGCAAAAAATAAAATACATATATTTACGGATGAAATTATCAAAACTGACATACGTATAATATATAACATTGTAATATATGATGAAATTATAAAGATAAGAACGTGAAAAAAAATGATATGTAAATTTCATAAACCTATCTACTAAACTTCTACCCATTCAAAATAGAATCATCGGCTATAATTGTCATTAAAGTATCAAAGATAACATATTTTTTGTTTAAATATTGTGGTGCATAAAAAATTATGATTAAATGTACTTGTTATATGATTAATATATAAAATATGACAACATTGGCATTGCCTTGAATCTAATCTTAATTTTTCTAGTTGGTATATTACATCGTTCATTATGTCACCTCTCTTAACCCTAGCTTTTCTTTAAGCGTTATGGATTGTGTATTTAAAAGTGCAATATAGAATTTCTTGAGAAAATTAGACAAGTTTAATGCTCAATATGAATATGAACAAACTTAAAATTCCAAGCATTCATCTTATAAATATATATATCATAGACAACTATACATTTATAAGCATCTAAAACTACTAATAATACAATTTAAATCTTTAAAATATGCTTTAAAATCTACAAAACGCCTCACAGACCACCTGGTTCTGCCGCGACCGCCTCGACCTTCTGAGGCGTATGCCTCACCAATACCATCGGAGGCATACGCCTCGAGGCTAAAAAGCCCTGACCCGTTCCGCCTCGACCTCCTCGAGGCCAGCCTTTTCAAACCATGGTCAGAATGGATCTGACCCATATCATTTATGTACTCCCTTGCGCCAATAGTTCTGTATTCAGATTATGCACTGGATCTGGCGACAATTGTTTGCTTCTTGCTCTTCCACGATACCAAGGAGTTCCCTACGAACACATCGAAATCAGAAGTATACTTCTGTCCTTGGGGCCTCCTATATAGTCTGCATCAACACAAGTTGTGACCGCAAGAGATGTGTCTGCTAAATAAGAAACCAGTGCCATAAGAGGTCTTCCGATACCACAAAATCATATGGACCGCATCCATATGTGCTGCTCCATGAACTGGCTCACTTTGTCACTGCAAATGATATGTTTGACCTGGTTATGGTGACATATAGAAGCTTCCCAACAAGCTCTCTGAATCTCCTCTTATCTACTTCTTCAGTATCATCATCATATAACTTCATACTTGGGTCCATGGGAGTAGCGGATGGCTAGCAATCTGCCATACTTGTATCTGCGAGAAGATCTGTAACATACTTCCTCTGGGTCATCACAAGACCTCGTTGGTTCTCGGCAAATTCCAGTCCAAGGAAGTAGCATAGACTGCCAAGGTCCTTGGTAACGAATTGTTGTCCAAGAAAAGCCTTAGCTGCTTGGACTCCATGTGCATTATCCCATGTAATGATATCATCAACATACACCAGTATAGCAACAATACCCTACTGGGACCTCTGAAGAAACCATGGCCTCAAATTTCAGCGAAATTCAGTCGAATTTCTGTCGAATATCGATATCCAGTCGAAATCGAAATTCGACCGAAATATGGGGGTGCTAGTACAAAAAATGACCGAATTCACCGAAATTTTGGTCGAAATTCCACCGAAATTCTATTTTGGTCGATACCGAAATGGTGACCGAAATCGACATTTAAGGCCTTGGAAGAAACAAGGAGTGATCTGAAGTTGATCTCATGAGCCCCTTCCGTTATATCATGTCCGAGAGCTTCTGAAATCATGCTCTATGACTCTGTTATTGCCTTATGAAGTCCGCACACCTTCTGACACTCCTCCTCAGCAGCAAACCCAGGTGGCTCCTGCATGTAGACTTCCTCCTGTAGATCACCATTGAGGAAAGCATCCGTCATATCGAGCTGATACAAATGCCAGTCACGTGTGACAACAGAGAGAAGAAACCAAAGTGTAGAGTGTCGGACTACTGGAGAGAAAGTGTCCCGATAGTCCACCCTATAGGTCTGGGTGAACCCACGAGCTACAAGCCCTGCCTTGTAGTGATCAACACTACCATCTGCTCGATGCTTCACAGTGAACACCCACTTGCATCCTACAACAAAAACATATGCATGAGCTGTAACAGTACTCTGCGTGCCTCTAAACTGTAAAGTGGCCATTTTCGCTTCCATGGCTAGACACCATTGGCTCACCTTGAGAGCCTTCTGATATGTACGTTGGATTTCATTAGCAGATAATCCCACAATAAATTTCCTAAAATCTGATGAAAGTCGCTCCAGAGACACATTACCTGCGAGAGGGTATCAAGCATAGGAGCGTTTGCCTTTCTATAAGGAAATAGACCACCCCAGATCACTCTTCTTTGGTGGTTTTAGCTCATCCTGTATATATGTATGCTCAACCTGAGATTGAACATGTATATCATGCACACTACTAGTTCCATCGGTCAAAATCAAGTTTTCAGAATTTACCTGAGGCGTGCTAGATGTTGGGGAAGGCATTGGAGCATAAAGGACAGGTTGTGGTACATGAGTAGGTGGGGATGGAAAAACAACCGCATTCATAGACTCAGAGGGACTCAACCTGTCACATGTAGGAGAGTAGTACATGATGCACTCAGAGAAGGTATATCAGCACTGGCATAGTATTGCCCTTCTACAGGACTAAAACACCGATAACCCTTTTGGGTGCGAGAGTACCCAACCAACGAACATACATTTGACAGCTCAAGGAGTGAGCTTGTCACAACCAGGGCGTAAAATATGATTTGTTCCACACAACCAAATACTCATGGCGTAAGAGAGAAAAATCCCTCTGGAAAAAGCAAGTGAGAAGGGCACTTTTCACCCAAAATGGTAGAGAGCGTCTGATTTATAAGATAGCATGCTGTCATCACATAATCACCCCAAAATGAATGAGGAGCCTAATTCTGTATGAGAAGAGTTCTAGTGATATCCATAAGATGATGGTGTTTGCGTTCAGCAACACCATTCTGTTGAGATGTATAAGGCAAGAAGTCTAATGAATAATGCCACATGAGCTGAAAAATGAGATAGTTGCGTAGTACAGAACTCAAGTGTATTATTGGAACGAATATATTTTATTGAGGTAGAGAAAACATTCTTTATTTCAACCACAAATTTCTAAATTAATGTACTAACATCAAACTTTTGTTTCAACATAAAAACCCAAGACAATCTGGAAAAATCAACACAAATCAAATAGTACGCATGTCCCTGATGATCAATACACGACTCGGACCACATATATCCAGGTGAAATAACTCAAACATGCTCTGACTACTACGACCTTGACGACTTTGAAAGGTTGACGGATGATACTTTTCAAGTTGACATGGTTCAGATTGGAAACTGGACTTGATAGAAACATCATGTAAGAGACGACAAATCTTTTGCAGCGGTAGGTGACCGAATCTGAGATGTCAAGTTAGGGGGAAATTGACTCTGCAGAAAGAGAGGTGGCACCAGCATAAGGATACTGAGTCAACCTGTACAACCCTCTATTTTTACGACCATATCCAATCACCCTGCCCATGAGTATATCCTGAAAAACAAGGGAACCATGGTCAAATATAACACGACAATGTAAATCTTTTGTAATTTGACCGATAGACATTAAATTCATGGAGAAGACATGTGCATGAAAAACATCTGTAGATGTATGGAGGGAATCAAATGAACCTCCCCCTGTCCAGTAATCAGGGAATGAGTCCCATCAGCAATCACCACTGATCTAGCTGATTGTGTTGAACTATAAGTATCAAACTGCAAGCGATCTTCGCATAGATGATGTGACGTTCCAGAATCCACTATCTATTCTAAAGGATCTGGTCTAGAGCGATAAATAAATGCATGAGTAATACCTGAAGTACTAGCAGAGGTAGAGGTTGCAATATCTGATGGACAGATACTAGAGATCTAGTGACTGGTAGCATGATCTCTCTTAGACGAGCAAAGAAGTCATCGAAACGATGATCGATGAGATCATGAGTAGTCTGAATCTGCTCAGCGGTATAAGCTGATGGTGGGAAACCATGCTTGGATTAGCATGTGTCCTTTGAATGGCCTGAACGATGACAACATGATCATGGCTGACGTGAACATTGACAGCCTTTGCTACGTGTGCCTCATCCTCTGAAAGAAGATGAAGCATCTCTTCTACATAATGCAGACATACGTGATGATGTCTGAGAAGGAGTGGCAGAGGTGATACTCAACCGGCTCAGCCTGCGATACGCTTCCTCCATAGGAGGTATGGTAGCGTCAGTGAGAAGCTGAGAGCGAGCCGAATCATATTTTGGATTAAGAGCTGCCAGAAACACCCCGATTATGACAGAATCTCTGTATACCTTGTGTTGCACCTTATATATAGTCCCTGACCGACCTGCCTCATTCATTTCCCCCACCTTATATATAGTAATACAAACAATGCTATATAACCATTAAGAAAGCATCGGGAGATTTTCTAGTTATATATTATACTCATTTTACACTATTCAGATATTTATCTGGAGTTAAAAATATCTTTTAAGGGCGATGCCCGACAAACTTAGAAATATTTTTCTGAAACATATGTAAGCATGTGTTTCAAGGTTCTCTAAACCCTTGAACATAAGGTTATGGTAAGCACACACCAATGGTGCATTTAGAAACAAATGGAAACCTTGTATCTCTGATTTTGAACTGTTGGAGCATAAGTAGTATGCGCCTATTGTGTTGTAGCAGGGTAAATGGATCCTGGAGGAGATCCATTTACGCCATCCAGTGGTTTAGTCCCACATCGTCCAACGGTGGGACTTGGAGGCTCTGGAGAGGCTATATAAGGAGCCCCAGACCTCCTGTACTCATTGAGAAAAAGCAATGCATAGCATGCCCCTTTGAGGGCTTCTCCCGTGGTTTCATCCCGCTCCTCACGGAGTAGGGTTCCACGTAAAAATCCCGTTCTTATTCTTTGTTTATCTTTATTCCATGTTTACGCTTCCGCTTCCGATTTTCTAACATGGTATCAGAGCGGGTTCGATTCTCGAGGTTTTTCATTATATTCTTTGTTCATGATTTGAGAATCAGTTTGAGAGAAGATTTGATTCGTGTTTATTGCTGGAGATTTTATTCATTCTGCGTCAAAGAAAAGTGTCGGGTTCTAGGGTTACGAAACCCTAATAAAGAAGCTGCGATTATCCTGGCTTCGCAGCCGTCTGCACTTCAAGGTGCCCTAGTTTCCGCTTGCAGGCCGATGCTTTAGGCACATCTCTCATCAAGCAGACGAATTCAGGCCGCGACCAGGAGCGACATCTCCATGCTCCAGCATCGTTGCTCAGGCTGCACCCAAGCAACATCCAGCCTTCGGGCTGCGTACGATCCAAGCGGCGCGGCTCTTCCAGGAGGCGCGTGCCGCACAGCAGCCTCCCATCGCCCATCGGCGGCGAGACCACCTGCCTGTGGGCTCCCAACGCGCTACCAACGCGCATGCCTCCAGGCAGCCCTCTTCTTCTTCATAGTCCAGCGGCGTGGAGGCGCGCACATGAGATGCTCCAGGCGCGCGTAGTACCCTAGCGGCACCCCAGGCAGCGCGATGCCGCCCCAACCCCGCACTCCAGGCAGCGCGTCGTGGCGCAGAGCCATCGTGCTTCCCGATCGGTGGCGAGCCCTAGCGGGAGGCGTTATGTCCAGATCAGCGAGCAGGCGCATTCCCCAGGCGGAGGCGCATCCCCCACGATCGCTCCCAGCCCCCCGGACCGCACGCTCCCGGCCTTCCTCACGCGCACGAGCCCTTTGATCTCCCTTCGGCGGCGGCGACAAAGAAATAGCGGGGGGGGGGCTTCGTTCGTGTTGAGGGTTCCTACGGGAACCCTAAGTAGTGGGTCCCATTATTAAATATAAAAAGTGGGAGTTGTTAGGTCCATGTTGGTCGAGAGAGTTGTAAAAAAAAAATCTGACAAAAACAGGGGGGGGAGGGGTTCGTGCGTTATAGAAAGAGAGAGAGCCATGACTTAATTTTGGCATGTAAACAAAAAAATGCAATGGGTCCAAGTCCAAAAAAAAAAAGAAAAAAAAGAGAAAAAAATAGACGGTTTAAAAAAAAAGAGAGAGGAAGACAGAGATTTCAAAAAAAAAAGGAGAAAAGAGGCGCGTACAAGAAAGAGCCGTACGAATTTTTTTTTTAAAAAAAAAGGAGGGAGAAGAGAAAGAAAATGAAAAGCCGTAAAAAAATGAAACGGCTTAAACAAAAAAAAACGGCTTAAAAAAATTGAAAAAGCCGCAAGTTTCATGTTTACCCCTATTTATTGTTGTCTTCTCCCAACTTGATCGACGTCCATGTTTTCCGACAACTATGGGAGAAAGGGAGAGTATTATGTAGAGTCACAGGTTTATTCATATTCTTCAGATCCAGATACAGATTTCCAGACCAGCCAGTTGATCAGACTCTACAGATTCCAGTTTCAGACTCGACGATCAGTGTTTCCGAGTCTCCAGTTCCAGACACGCACAAGTGTGCGGTCATTTTCAGATGAGCATACGTTGCCATCATCAGTTCGAGGTCCCCATCATTCTTGTTGTCAGGCCAGAGTTTTCATGTGAGCCATAGGGACTCCAGAGCAGAGGACCATTCCCTTAAGGGCAAGGGTTTTCATGTGGTAACATAGGTACACCAGAGCAGTGCACCATTCTCTGAGCCAGATGGGAGAGACCCAGTTCTCCGACGAGGAGACTTCAGGCGCAAGTTCAGACTCGACGGTCAGATTCCGAGTCTTCAGTTGACTCACACTCCAGCCCGTTCGTCCTCCTCACCTGCACGACATGAGAAGCAACGTCCTCGACTGCAGCAATGTGCGCGTTGGGTTGATATTGTCCGTAGTGTCTTGTAGTGTTGAGTTGAGTTTCTGTATGTTTGTCCAAGCTGAGCATTGCATGCTCCAGCTTGAGGGGGAGTGTTGGAGCATAAGTAGTATGCGCCTATTGTGTTGTAGCAGGGTAAATGGATCCTGGAGGAGATCCATTTACCCCATCCAGTGGTTTAGTCCCACATCGTCCAACGGTGGGACTTGGAGGCTCTGGAGAGGCTATATAAGGAGCCCCAGACCTCCTGTACTCATTGAGAAAAAGCAATGCATAGCATGCCCCTTTGAGGGCTTCTCCCGTGGTTTCATCCGCTCCTCACGGAGTAGGGTTCCACGTAAAAATCCCGTTCTTATTCTTTGTTTATCTTTATTCCATGTTTACGCTTCCGCTTCCGATTTTCTAACATGAACCATTTCCTGAACATTCTGGAATCTTTTGTTGGCATGCAAGCAGTAAGCCCCCAGCAAGCCCTTCTCAAACTTGGCCACGAAGACCATTGACATCAGCACTTAAAACCATGGCCACACTTTAAAACATTGGTAGTTGGCGGGTATCAACAACACAATATTTTCTTTGATGCGCATTAACAACACAATCAAGTATAGGTCATTGAATTATCATGATTAAGATCAGATACAGAGAGTTTCTTAACCCTTCCAAATCCTGCACAATCAAGACCTATTTTCTTCACATGTATCGATATTATAACATATGCCCGTGCCTACAACACAATGGCATATCAGCACACTGCTAAACAGAGTGCTTTACAAAATATAAACATAATGGTTCACGGTAATAGCGGGTCGGGTCCGCGGAGGGTATTAGTGAATCCCAAACCCATACACATTTATAAACCCCTACCCAAATCCATCCATTTATTAAATGGGTAGTTCTAAAAGGATACCCATGGGTATCCACATATCCAATATAAAGAAAATGTACCCAATGGGTATCTGGGTATCCACATATCCAATATAAAATCAATCCTAAACTAATTATGTATACAATATATTTGTACAACAAGATAATAAAAGGTATATAGAAATCCAATACAGACAATCAACTTAGAGACAATTTTAATCAAGTTAAAGGCATAAATTATTTGAAGATGTTGGATATATATGAATGCGAATATTGAAGATGCACAGCACGTTGACATTTGGTTGATGGGTAACACATAATGTATGAATTCAGTATAGGAATGTCACTATATGCAACAAGTGTGTGGAATTGGAATATCATGGACTTATAATTATATTAACGGGATGGTTTGTCTCTATTGGATCAAAAATAGATGTATGTCAGAGATACAAACAGATAGTTGAATCTGAATCAATGAATGAATGAGGATAACTATAGCGAGATTTTTATACAGGTGTTTTGAAAACAATTAGACATGAGTTAGGTTTGACTAGGTTGAATGATGCGAGAAAACCGCTTAAGATGATTTGGTCATTTGCAAAGAAGATCAACTGATGCACCAGTTAGGAGATCCGAGTGTTGGGATGTTGAGCTGGCTAAGAGAGGGCGAGGACGGCCCAAGAAGTGCTGGAAAGAGATTATACGAAGGGATCTTAGTTTTTTGGATATAAGCCTGAGATTGACCCAAGATAGATCTGAATGGAGGCGAAGAATCCATGCAGCCGACCTTAATTGCGGGAGAAGGCTTTGTTGTTGTTGTACATAACACACAAACACATGTATATGTGTATGTACATTTATATGAACGTGTATAAGTACATATATATGTATATGTATTCGGGTTCGGGGCGAGTTCGGATTCAGGTATACACAAGGGAATCCCAAACATGAACCCGTAACTGCATGGGTAGTAAGTTTCAAACCCGAACCCGTCCAAACATACGGGATGGGTTCTGGTCCTTAAATGGAGTAGGTTCGGGTCATGTACTCAACCGATACACAGATTGGATACTTAAAAACACTTCTTGGGATTTTATGTGATAAATCCACAAAACTAACTTTTTTCTCATCAATATCCTAATAATTAGTCACTCAATTATGTTTTGGATAACAATAATTTTAAATAAAAAGAGAGCATATAGGTATTTATGCATCTCCATGAAGTTGTGAAATGATGGGCAAGCAAATAAGTGGAAATGGCCTCTCATCACCAGCATGGATAGTACCAAACAATAAACGATGGTGTTAAGAGAACATTTAATTTTTGTTTTCTCTTTTTTTACAATAAGCTAGGGTGAAAATATCAATTTATTATCAGCAAGGACAATGCGTAGTTTGACAAAGCAAAAAGATAGCTTACGGGGAAAATCTCCCATCAACCAACTTAAAATGTCCTGTCTCATATTCACGAACAGCTGCACCTTTCCATATCTAGAAAAAAAAATACCTTCAAGTTATCTAACAGTAAACACTGCAAAATATAAATAAGGACAAGATACGCAAAACTTACATCCCATACGATAACTTTCCCGTCATATCCAGCTGTCATGGCTATCCGAGGGTCAAAAGGATGGACATCTAGAACAAACGTCTAGCAACAACAATAAACAAAATAAATAAAGTTCTAAAAACTGAAGTTTGAATAAGGACACAAAGTGGAAGATAATGCATAGATGTTACATATCTACAAGAAATTCATACAGTTATCTACAGTGAGATCAATAGAATAATAAACACTTGTACATGATGCATTTACCTTTATTTTTTCAAAAAAAGGCATATGTTTTAATAATATTGGAATTTCATAAAGTAGGGGTTCGGGAAGGAAATAAACCGTTCCCCTATGCTGCCATCCACGTCATTAAAATATAAAATTTTAAACGTTAGCATTTTTTGGAAGATTAGTTGGAGAACAATCATATCCTATAATGTATTTATAAGTTTGTGTTAATATAACATCAAATTATACACAGCACAAAAAAATAAAAAAATACATAAGACCTATCCAAATTCGCTCGCATGTTAAACGAATTCGTAAGATTGATTGACCAAGAGGTCCATTACTAGCTAAACTAATACAAGGAAATAACGAACTCAATTTGCTAATACCAAACCTTGATCACAGATAGGGGAATCCCTCGTCTGTGCGAGGAGTTTGTCGGCGAGCGAGGTTCAGAAACTTCGACAACCGAGAAGAGCAAATGCGGAACACGGCTTGGTCCATTGGCGTAGGCCCACATTGAGAGATGGTGCCCCATGAGCTTTTGTATAGAATCCTTCACTTCCTAATCGAGCCAAGGACATTCGAACCATCACCGAGCTAATGGCGGAGTATGGCGGCGCTGTCTCGGTGCTTTCTGACTACCTCTCTATAAGGGTTCGGAGTTGCATGTGGTTGTTGAGATGGCAGTTAGAGTAGAGGTGGCTTTGTGCCGGCGGAGGTGCGATTACAAATCAACAAGGCAATTTTCCACATGAGGTGGAGGAGATTCGCACAAAGGAGAGTGGCAGCGCGAAGTGCTGATGGCAGAAGGGTTGATCTCCGGTGGATCGATGATTCTCGAGGGATGTGAGACCCGTTACTTGCCTTTGAAATATTAGACAACACCAAAACAACTCATGTTTTCCTTTGGCGGGTCGGATCCCTGAAACGCTGTATTGGGTCTAGGTTTCAAGGACTGCTTCGACCCTCTCTTTCGGATCCTCTTCTCGCCTCTCTGGCAGCCCTGAGGGTCTCGCTGCCCTTGAAGATGCCCTCCTGGACTGACCTTTTGATGCAGTCTGATGGCAGAACCAACCCTTAGTCTACGACAAAGAATACGATCAGTATATTGCCCAAGATAGTCATCAGCATGGCCCTTGGTCTCGGAGGGACGAAACAAGAGTTTACTGCGGCAAGAAGCACTGGTAGAACTTGGACCCGGGGATGGTGGTGGTGCTGGGATTTCTTTGAAGGCATATACTGCATGACTCTCCCGCCTCCTATGGCTTCACATCATTTTGAAAGAAGCTATTCTAGAATGTTCAAGAAAGATCGAAGAAGGGGACCTCGACTTGCTTGGCACAGAACCTTTGACTCATTGGGAGGCGACATTAGGGCCCATATTTCAATCATTGCGGTTGAAGTCAGGGGAGAAGTTGATAATAGTCGGAAGCAGGGAGGAGATGGGGTCCCGACTGTGGAGCCTTTGCAGGGGATGGTGATTTGTGACCCGCTTGTGTTAGGGGTCAACGAAGATAGAAAATTAGTGGATTGCCCAGGGGTCATTCCACGATGTGGCGCTTCCAACGTTTCCTCGTGAACATCCTAACCTGGATGTACGAGGCTTCGGCATGTCGGAAAAAAGGGTTAAAGTATGTGGAATAATGGGTGAAGCCACGGTGAACATTGTATTATTGCAAGAAACACAAAATTTCAGCAATGAATGGATACAGGTTGGAAACAGTTGGGGGTACACATATCAGTGGTTACACTGCTTCAAATTCCATTGGAACCTCGGGTGGTCTAGTTTTAGGCTGAATTTAGACAAATTCAAACAAGTCGACGAGGGAACAATGGATAGACGATATGCCTCTGTGCTATTACAACAGAAATAGGATGACATGAATCTTCTGGTTACTAATGTATACGATCCACCAAATGGAGAAAATTTTTTGAAGCTGCTTGATGGCCTCTGCATGGTTAGAGAAAAATGCCCTCCCATATCTGGATCCTTGGGGGAGACTTAAATGTGGCAACTCGCCTAGATGATAGACCTCACAAGAGGGGTGGGGAACATAATGGCTCAGAAACATTGTCATCTTTTATTAACGAATATAGATTACATATTGTGGATGCTTGGCGATGCCGCTTTACTTGGAGAAACTCAAGATAGAAATCCCACATAGATCATTTCCTAGCCTCAAGTGAGGCCGTTCTTTCGTTCCCCATGGCTTACGCTTGGGCACTCCTGCTTGCGCATTCGGACCATACTCTTGTGTAGTCATCGGATAAGGAGATGAGACCGAGGTCTTTCTTTGGATTTGAGTGGTCATAGTTGTTAGAAGATGGTTTCAGAGATATGATGAGCGATTTCGAGGGGGGGGGGCTATCAGACGATTGGGTCAGTTACGATGTGATTAGCTCACAAGTTACTAGCATTGCGGAGACAATTATTTGATTCTTAAGATGGTAAAGATCAGCGAAGGCCCAGAAGGGTTCAGGCTCAGGAAGCGATTGTTAGGTTGGTAATGATAAGTTTAGCGGCTATCCTGATATACATTCCTTGTAATACAACCGATGGCGTTGTTGTCGGGGACACAGCTTTCTTTATGTAATTAATTAGGTTTTAATATGGAATTAAGTGAATAATTAGGTTGTTATTCAGGTCAATTTTTGTTTCACGATTAATTTTGCAATGTTTTGTTGAGTGATGTTATGTTTATGTCATATTTTATGTTAATTATCTTTTTGATTCAAGACATAATCATTTATGCTTGTCTTGTAGAGAGAGAGGGCATGCGACGACCGAGGACGCTTGGGAGCTCCCGTTGTGAGGAGCCGTAAAAGTGACTTTGAAGATTCATGGAGATGATTAGCTATTTGCATTTATTGTATTCGTTCATATGCATTTGTGTTGTATATATTTGTCTCTAAAGAAATATTGTATGTATATATAATATATGTACACATTAAATTATTTATATTACTTATTTCAAATAAAAATATAGCACAATTATAGCACTAACATGCAATGAATATCATTCAAACATAAAATGTACTAAGCCTTCTCCCACTATAAGTAGGGTCGGCTACATGGATTCTTGCTCAAATCCATGTTGAAAGATTCGACTATTTTTTACGCTGGCCGTCGACTACCTAACGCAACCCCTGCAAGAGTGGGATTTGAACCCTGGTCTTTTGTGTGGTAGACACACTGTACTACCACTAGATCATTCAAACATATATTAGAAAAAAAATAAAACTTCAAACACTTCTAGAAATTGTTTAATCGTTCAAATTACGCAAACAAAGCATTGTTTTCATCTTCATCATTCAAACATATAACTAAAAATTGAAATGTCTATGGATCTGTAAGTTCTTCGTCTTCATCATCACCAAAATTGATTTCACCAGCATCGTCTTCATCTCCACCTTCATTCCCTTCAATCTCTTCCATTTCTTCTTTTTCGTTGTCTTGTGAAGCAACAACTCGTCTTGAAAAGATCCCGCAATAGGTGCTCCATGCTTTGTACGTTGTCGCGTATATGTTTGTGCCTATGCAATTCCAGATGCTCTTGCTACATCTCCCCATGTCAATATATCATCTTCAAAGACAAAATCTTTCTCCGCATTATTCGTCTCCATTTCACATAGCAACCATTCATTAGCATCATCAATCTCAGTAAGAGCGATCGGATCTATGGTGTCTCGTAAGCCATATCGATCCTTCAAAGCCTAGTTATATTTGTTGTACACCAAATCTTGCAACCTTTGATGTTCAAGCCTATTTCTTTTCTTTGAATGAATCTGCAAAAATGTTCGCATTATAAGAGTTAAAATTAAAGACTCAAAAGTCTAGATTAACATAAAATAACTTACGCGCTCAAATACACTCCAATTACGTTCACATCCAGATGAACTGCATGTCAAGCTCAAAATCTTTATAGCTAGACGTTGCAAGTTTGGAGCTGAACTTCCAAAAGAGCTCCACCATTCCACTACATTATCATAAAGATGTTAACATCAAGAATTAAATCAATTTGAGTTTATCAAATTGTAACGGTACCTGGAGATTTTGAGTTTCTTGCTCGAATGGCCATCAGATTTCCAAAAATTCCCTCAGCATTTTTATATGAGCTTAACTCAATCATAATTTTATCCTGCACATTTACATCAGGAACCAATCTTTGTATGCATTTGTATAGTCCATCAATGATCTCCGCATCAAATGCAATGGATGGGTTGCCATAGTAGAATTCAGGGTTCAGAAAATGACCTGCAGCATGTAATGGATGATGAAGCTAGCATTCCCATCTTTTATCAATGATTTGAAATACATCATTGTACTTCTCCTCCTTTCCATTGAAGCTTTTCTCAATTGCTTCCTTTGAACGATCCATTGCTTCATAAATGTATCCATTGCAGGTTTTCGCTCACTATCAACAAGCCGAAGAACTATAACAAGAGGTCCCATGTACTTAAGCGTGTCAAGTACATAATTCCAAAACGAGGGCATCAAAGCGATATCCTTTGCCTTCTTGCCCTTGGCTTCCTTGGCCCATTTGCTAGTAGCCCATATCTCTGAAGTAAACATGGTCCTTAAACTGTGCTTATTCTTATGGAGAGATTGCAAAGAAAGAAATGTTGTTGCAAATCGAGTCACACCATGACGAACCAATTCCTTGCCATTCGTAAATTCCCTCGTCATGTTCAGTAGCCCATTGTGATTGTAAATGTAACCCACAATCGCAATGGCTCTTTCAAGATTCTTCTTAATCGTTGGCATCTTACCAATATCCTCAAACATGAGATCGATGCAATGTGCCGCACATGGAGTCCAATACAAGTGTGGTCTCTTCTCTTGTAAAAACTTGCCTATATAAAAATAGTAGGATGGTGTAACATTAATTTCAAATAATTCAATAGTTAAAGTCATTAAAAATAAATATATACCTGCTAAGACATAGTTGCTTCCATTGTCAGTCATGACTTGTACGACATTTCTCTCTCCAATTTGCTCCACAAACATATCAAGAAGCTCATAAATCTTCTCTCCTGTCTTTGCATATGATGATGCATCAATGGATTCCACAAACATCGTGCCCTTGGAACAATTCACCATAAAATTAAGTATGCATCTATTCCTCTTATCAGTCCAAGCATCAGACATGATAGAACATCCATACTTTCCCCAAGTTTCTTTGTTCCCAGCCAACAATTCAGATGTGTAATCCTTCTCAATGCGAAGTAATGGAACTCTAAGCTCATGGTATGAATGTGGTTTCAAGTTAGGACCATATACTCCAATAGCTTGAATCATATCCTTGAAACATTGCAGCTTTGCAGCATTAAATGGTATACCAGCACGATAGAAGAAGCGAGCTATATGTTGAATGGTTCTGGGTGGCATCTCTTTGTCATAAGCCTCCACCATGGAAGTTTGTCTCATTGGAGCTTTTCCTCTCTCTTTTGACACTTTCATAGTCACAAATGAGTCCATCGGTCCTTTACCCTTTTTTGTAGGTTGCAAAATAGAATTACTATTGCTGCTTGGACAAGCCCTCTTCCCAATCCCAATTGCATTTTGTTCCTCACATTCATCATCATCAAAATTGATGTCATCCACATCAATGTTCCCACCTTCAAAAGAATCCTTTTGAGACTTCCTCTCATCCATATATGCACGCAATTCTTCTTTTACCTCCGGAGGGCATTTCTTACAAGCGGCAACATTCTTGAAAAATCCTACTTGATGTTGTTAGGCTCTATAGATTCCACCTTTAGTGGTCTTCTCACAAAACATGCATGTTACACGGTTTGGTTCTTTTGGGTTTTTTAGATAATTGTACCTCCACGCAATATCTTTCTTGGTAGTTCTTTCTTCAACCATGTCACGTCTACTTCCCGTAGTCATTCCTAACACATATGAACATATTTGCACAATCAACATTCTAAGTTTCTAACATAAACATTTGCATAGATACTATAATAAATATATGTAACCATGCCATATATTTGGTATAACTGAGATCTCTACATGTTATTTGGTAGGTGGACCCAGCCATATAGCCCCACCAGTGCCACCATACCCTACCAGTACAGGGGTCTCGCTGTCCGGTCAGCGAGCCTGGGGGGTTAGGGGGGAGCAGGTGCGCCCCCCCTTGTGGGGGTTGCAGGGGGCAGCGCCCCCGTCCCGAAACGAATTTTTTATATAGATTTTCAAATCCATCCATATTCGGGATTGCTACATAAACAATATTCGTGCGGAAATCAGATAAAAGGAAGCGACGGAAACCTAACCCGAAATGATTAGGATAATGTTGTTGAATCTGATGATGCCTCTGCACAATAGAAGGAGGCGAAACACAAAAACTGTGATGGAGGAGCAACCACAAGCCAGAGGAGCTAACGGTGATGATTAGGGCGATGGAGATCACAAGAGGTTGTGGGCATGGGAGTATTACGAAACGGGCTGCAAACTAGGGTTTGTAAGGCGAATAGTTTGAGGGTCTTTGTAAATCTAATCGGATCTCCAACATGGATCCGATTAGACCCTAAAGAGATCAATATTTTATCAGGCGTTCGCCCGAGCGCCTCGCGCTTTTCATCAAGGCGCTCGCTTCTGTCGCGCCTGCACCAAATCGCTTCACCTGACTCCAAACGAGGCGCCATGGCCTCGCCTCGCCTCGCCTTAGCGCCTAGGCGAGCGCCTGGCTCGCTTTTGACAACACTGGCGGTATGCAGGGGCATATGCGGGGTATATGCAGTTCTATGCGGTTTCCTAATTTTTTATTTAAAAATAAATAAACATATACAAAAGTGACTACAACATAACTAAATTTATGTATAATTGTGGTCCAACAGAAGATCTAAGAAAAATAACTTTCATATAGAGTTCAAAACAATCTCTATCAATCAAATATCAATACTTCAATAGAACGGTTAGCACACAAAATAATTGACAACAATCAATAAAATAGAGAAGTTAGCACACAAAATGTCTCTATTATTGAATATAATGTCATTTATCTCTGTCATTATATTTATAACTAAACCTCATCAAAAGTACCAAACTTTATATATAATATATCGCATTCATAATAATTATTAGTTCACTAAGTTAGTTTGCTAAATTATTGGTACATTATTCTTTTTCTTCCTCGCGTGTTTACTCCAATCTCGCAGTACAACTACTTTGACGATGGATTTAAATGGTCATGGAATGCTTCGTTGGCATACATGCAAAAGTAAGGAAAAACGTGGCATAAATAATACAATAAAAACGTGGCAAAAATAAAAAAATGTGTATGCGGCCACACAGGTCGTATATGCGGCCGCACAACCCGCATAAATGCACAGGGCACATAATGGGGGGCTTCATGAAAGCGGTGCGCTGAAGGCACCGCATACGCATATGCGACCGCATATGCAGCCGCACAAGTCGCTTTCGTGAACACTGGACACACATAAACATCGCTTTACTTAGCCAAATTTAACTCAATCTTTCCCACTAATAGAAGCATGTTTAGGTGCGGAATTGTTTTGACTTGCATGCATTTAAGATAGATTTAATTTATGCGATCTTGTATTTGCATGAAGAGAGATGGAGACACTGTGAGTATTTCTTTCTTGAGCATGCATCATGTTTCTCGTTTGCATCGGCTTTTTCTCAATTCCCGACCACGAGTTATAACTTAAGAATTTAAAAGAATTGGAACTGGTCGGCAGATGTTGATCTATTGCTTGCTCACATTAAATCTCAGTGACAACCTAATCTTAAAATTGAGACTGAATTATTATGTAAGTTGACTTAAATAAAATTGAGTAAATATCAATCTCGTATTATGGAAGGGCAAACCCCACATTATTCACATGTTACATGTATATTATTCAGATTTGTGAAGGGTGATGACGTATCCTTAGGGTAGTGTTTAAATCCCATAAAAATGTGTGTAATGGACTCTATATTGGATGATCACTAATAAAATAAAAAAGATAACATGACCGATATGTGTTTATCTTCATTGTGAGTTGGTGAAATTATGTGTTTGCTTGGTGTTTGGTTGATCTGAGCTTTGATTTGACCTTTCCTAAACACCTCCCTTAAACCTTTAAGACTGCATTTCATCTCCTTAGAATCATTCATCTAATAGATCCATTTTCATTTGTCTCGGTTCCCTCATCCTTAGCTTCATATTCTTATATTTAAGCTACTCTTCAGCCTAAGTATAAGGGAACCAAGTCCTAACTCCGATCGTTCATCTCGGGTCCCTTCTTCCACATCTCTTTACTTAAATTATTCTCAGCCCAAGTATAAGTAGGATCTGAGTCCCTATTCTGCTTCTAATTCATTCTTTTATTCATTTCACAACCCTCTCATTTGTCTTATTCTTATACTTAGGTTATTTATAACTTAAGAATAGGGGGAAAACCCGAGTCAGTTTCTGTATATTCCTTTATATTTAGTTCGAGATATAGCTTCATATCATTTAGTGCTATGAGGACATAGCACAAGATAAGTACAATGGGAATACATATATATTTTAGCCATATCTCGTATTTTTAAAATTTTTCAAATGATTTGGAGCTAAGGGTAAAGTATCTTTTGAATTGATTTGGTAAAAATCATGTGTGATGAATTGGGAAATTTTATATCTATGTGACATTGTTTTGAAAAATATTTTACATTGATTTATAAAAATGGGGATTTGACCTTTCTTGAAAAATCATTTGTAAAATATTTTGAAAATATATATTTATGTTATATAGTTTGTAAAATGTTTTCAAAATCTTTTTCAAAATGAGAGTGTAAATGAAACTAACAAATTATTGTGTAAATACATCTAGCTTTTAAAAAATAGAAAAATAAAAAAATAATAACAATAAAAACTCTAACTAATAAGTTGGCTCTATCCTTGACATTGACACATTCACACAAGGCTTGTAATGTTCAAAACACTCAGTTTATGAGGGCCTTTGATTTAGAGTTACCCCATCATGGCCATTAGGGTCTATGACTTAAATATTCACACTTCCCTAGTTTGGAAGACATACATGCTATATTTGCATGTTTAATCTCTACCTTAAAGAATATGACCAGCACCTCACATGCGCGACTGCAAATATGATGTGATGAGTTGATGTTTCACTTGAGGAACTGGGATGAGAGAATTGATTGGAGCTGATTTTATGATATGCGAGGATAAGATAAAATCAATGAAGGCTTCATGAAACCTAAGCGTCAACAGCTTAACTCGTGTGAAAACAAGTTCGTGTACTACTCGTGTGAAAACAAGTTCTTGTACTATCTCTTGTATTTGACCTAAGTATCGAGGTGTGATGAAATTAATAAATGGTTGACTAGTGTGCGCCAACCTTGGTAAAAGCAGTAGAGCTAGCCAAAAAGAAAAGAAAAAGAAAGAAATTATTGAAAAGCTCATACACTACGAAGACAAAGAGCTTCCAACAGCGGCAAGAACTCTCAAACTTTTCAAAGTGTCTACCGGACCAAAGTCTTAGGGTCCGTTTGGTTGCAGGGTTGGGCAGGGTTGGGTTGGGCTGGGTGGGTTGGGTGAATAGTAAACAGTGAGGAGGGGGTACCCCTGTGAATACTACCCAGCCCAACCCAACCCTTCCCAACCCTGCAACCAAATGGACTTTTAGGGTTCGTTTGGTTGCAGGGTTGGGCAGGGTTGGGTACTATTCACAGGGCTGGGTGAATAGTAAACTGTGAGGAGGGAGTACCCCTGTGAATAGTACCCAACCCAACCCAACCCTGCCCAACCCTGCAAGGCTGCAACCAAACGAACCCTTAGGCTTTTATGAGTCGGGCTAGCACAATAAAAGGGCTCTACATCGTATAGTAATACAAGCCTGTGTGTTGAAAGTATGATAGATACTCAAAAAGACACATTGTGGTGTACTCCCAGAAACACGTGCAGATGACTTAGCATTCTCTTGACAGACACATAAATCAACACCAAAAATATAAATGTGTAGTGTTAATAAGGTGCTCGAGAGAATCCTTGTTCCATTGAGAGGAAGAGAAGAGAAGACACAATTATATTCCCTCCATAAACTGACCTTCCATCTATACTTTTAAGACTGAAAACTAAAGAGACAATGAATTGAATGCAAGAATAAATTTATTCTCTAGTGTTGAGGATTGGTACTTAGGAGAGTCTCTTAGACTGGAACTTTGGGAGACGTTTCGACTCTACACTTGTAAATGTAGTTAACACTAATTGCTATATCACGTATTATATATGTAATAATAGAGATTATGATAAGTAGGGAGTTGAGTTCCTTTTGACTAAGATCGGGTCCTGCTTAGAATGTAATAGACACTAAAACAAAGAGTTCTGAATAAATCAAATCTTGTATATTCACATGCAAGGTCAGGTATTCAACTAATTTATTCATTCTTTATTTGCTCGAGGATGAGCAAGGTTATAGGGAAATGATAAATCCCTGATTTATCATCATATTTTGTATTTATTGTCCCTCTTTCTTAAACAATTCAATAAGATTCATTAACAATTAAATCAAATTGACAATTAACCTTTTGTAAATAACTAACACTGATTAAGTGTACATAAATAATTCTATTTTTTGTATTATTAAAAATCCCATAAAAATAAATTAACATTATATATATAAATATTTATTAATAATTATTCAAAATACCAAAAAAATAATAACAAAAGAATAAAATAAGTATTTTTATATCTATAAAAATACTTGCAAATATTAAGTATGTACACATGATGTATTTTGACTTTAAGTTCTACATGAAAGTTGTAGATCTTGAAAAGATACAAAACTTTCATGTTGAACAATTTTTTTTATTTAACTTCATTTAATATTTTATTTTTATTTGTTAGTGATGTATTCATTTCTTATATTTTTATTGGACTACGTGCCCCAATCTCCTCACTCCATCTGGCTCAGCTCTTCTTTGTCTTCCGCACACCTTGTGAACCGTCTAATCATTTGATTAGAGGGTCGACATCACTCCTTACGCACCTTTCTGAGGACTGCTTAATTAGATCGATCAAGCGACTCTAGAGCACTCACCTGTGCACATTTGTCAACCATTGGATCGCTTGATCCAACAGTGGATGTTCATCATCCTCCTCGCACTCTTTCACCCATGGTCTCGTCGGTTATGTAAGCGACCCACTTCATTGGTCATGATTCCACACATGTCCTTTGGCCATGATTCCGGTACCTCTCCGTAGCCCCAACTTCTTTCTTCTTCGCCTAACTTCCCTAGCCGACTTCTCCTTCATGTGACCCATCTGGTGGTGGTTGAAACCACCACCTCCATCTGCCTAGAGAGCGAATTAAATCCTCTTCTCCACCTTTTGTCTCTAGTTGTCCACCATTTCACGCACAACGGCCCAACTATCCTCCTCCTGTGACAGAGGAGTGAGGAGTTGATGTGTGACGACGGCTCATTGTGCAAGTGTTAACCATGGAAGGCCGTATCGGCGATATATCGGCGATATATCGCCGATATATCGGTTTCGATAGGGTAGGGGTTTCGATATTACCTAGTATATCCTTTTACAGGGATATCGGCGATATATCACCGATATATCGGTGATATATCGCCATATCGATCAAAAATGGTTGGATTCAGAAGAAAAATACAGGATATCGATCGATATCATCGATATTTCGCCGATTTCTCTATATATCAATGCTATTATTCATGCAAGATTGATTCAACTATTTATCTAGCTACACCCAGTATTAGAACGCATATATCTAGCTATACCTAGTATTAAAACGCAGCGAGACCCCCGTACTGGTAGGGTATGGTGCGACAGGAGGGTGTATACAATGGTTCTTCAACTTGGTGTATGTTTACAAGTTATTTCATGTTGTAAGACTTGAATGAAATCCATTTCCAATATCTATAAGTCAATTATTCAAAAACAAGATATCTATATAGTCAAGAATCAAACATTAATATTGATATGTTCAAAATGATCGATATATGCGATATAAGATTCATAGATTGATCGATATGTGTAATCTAAGAGTATATTTGTAAGCTATTTAGTGATCTAAGAACTTGGATGAACTCCATTTTCAATATATATAGGTCGACAACTAACAGTACTAATGATATGTTCGATATGATCGTGGCTTCAAAAAAAAATGTTCGATATGATCGATATGTGCAATATAAGGATCATAATCTTCACAAATGATCTATATGTGTCATCTAAGTGTATATATGTAAGTTGTTTAATGTTATAAGAACTTGAATGGAATCCATTTCCAATATCTAAAGGTCAGGAATAAACATTAACAGCGATATGTTCGATATGATGATCGATATGTGCGATATATGGTCTATAAATGACCGATATGTGTGATATCAATGTGTATTTGTAGGTTATTTATTGTTCTAATATCTTGGATGATCTTAATTTCTGAAAAAATGCCAAAAAATTAGCTTTTTTGAGCCATTTTCGACATTTCCACCGATATCGTCGATATATCGTCGATATATCCCGATATATCCATTTCCGGGCGGACCGAAACGATATCGATATCGATACGGCCTTCCATGGTGTTAACCCATAGCCGACTAGCCATGCTACAACACCTCCATGGCGGCTGTTCGAGCTTCAAGGTAAGGTTGATCTTGTTAAGCATTGACCCGAGCTCTCTTATAGCTCAGTCCAAGCCACCATCGACCCGTCGACGACCTCTTCAATGATTCAGGCAAGGTTAGTTTAGCTTTTGTCTTGATTTCTTCGGATTTATTTGTACAAACCACATCAACCCAATCTGAGCCGGTAACGACCTTCACCGAGGGTCAACGATCCTCGCGGGAGGTCCCGACCACCATCTCCCTTCCTCCAGAACCCTAACCACCTTGCCCCGTTTCGTCATCTGTCATGGGAGATGAACCCACTGGACCTTCACCTTCTCCGCGCCTCCAGGTTCCCATTCCGCTCACTATCGCATGCCACAACTCCCTGCCTCGGCTATGCCTTTCTAACACTGCAGGTCCCATCATTTCTTCAATGGCCAAAGGATTCGGAGTACTCCGTTCTAGAGGTTCAATACTGGTGAGGGGGTATGGACTCGACAATCCAGCCACCCCTAGCCTTTGCTCTCTCGTCCAGGGTCTTCGCTAGCCATCCTTAGACCTGCTCCGACCTTCATAGCTCGAGGAGGCACACAAAGGAGCTTCCGGGGGCTCGCCGGAGCCCCATCTTCACCGTTGCACAGAGGAGGAAGACGATGGAGCTTGGGATAGCAGTCATCGTCAGATAGTCTTTGATCTGATGGCCAACATACAGCTCCGACCTCGGTATTAGTACAGGAGCCTTAGCGAGACCGAGGACGCTCTGAAGTCACTCAAGCAACCCACGTGGCCCGAGCCACCCGCAACCGGCCCGAATCAAAGTCTGACCCTTTGCTCATATGCCTAGTGGGTGAGGGGTCGAGCAAATTATAGCTGATGCCCGCATACTCTTCAAAATCACACTTAGGTCCTTCCCATGCACGTGAAGCGCACACGCTCTGCATGAAAGAATTACAAGGAACCCCTATCAGATTTTCAATATTACATTTATGCCCCACGTATGAAAGATACTTAAAGATAAGCCCTTGATATTTTTTCTTATTTGCAAATCTGGAAGGACTTAAATGTGATGTTTTATAAAAACTTTATTTATGTTCTTATTTCAGTTGTGTGTCCCTGATTTTTTTATACAATATCTTTTGAATATAAACTCCAATTAATGTGCAATCAATTTCATTTTGAAGTTTATTCAAATCTCTACACAATGGCATACATATGATTTGATGCTTAGAACATGATTTAATAATTAGAGATTTGAATGCTTGAACTCTCTTTATAAAGCGGCGTGTCGCTGACTTAGCTTCATTCCATTGGATGAAGTGGATATTGAAATTAATTGGACATCTTGCTTGAGATATAATATCATGTGAGCATTGTAGCTAGATCATGTTGTGCATTATGTTCATTTATCTAACATGCATGAAATCAAACAAAAAAATGCATTCGGTTGCATATGTTCAAGTTTATGCATTGTCTTGTCGTATTTGACCTCAAAAAAAGTAATTAATAGCTTAACATAAATATTAAAATTTAATTAGTTGCATCGAGAGCTCGTGTCCCTGAGTTCGACACTAGACTTGCCCAAGATACTAGCCAAGCTACTCCTCGCAGAGATTATGCTCGGTTCTGATAGATATTTTAGTGGTCATATTACAATGAATGTATATTAGAATAGCTGCTAAAAATGAATAAATCATTAGAAAATCGTTGAAGAGTTTTATGTTATGCCACTATAAAATAGTTAGTTATTTCTTTTGTTTGTAATATGTAATTTACCCATTAGGGTTTCTCTCTTCTATATAAGAGAACACTTGGGCTATATGAATAAACACAACAAGTATTCTCTTCCACATGGTATCAGAGCGGCAGTCCTAGGCCGGAGCCTGATCCAAAAAAAAACCTAACCCTACCTCGAACTCATCTTTGTGTGCCACCCAACACCTCCAACAAGGCCACGCGCCGCCCCAAGCAGCATTGCACGCCACCCAACGCTCCAGTGGGGCTGTGTGTCGCCGCAAGAGGCACCCAGCAGGGCCAGCACTGTTGCACAACAGCCCAGGTGCCATCCAACGGCTCTAGCGCTGCCATCGAGCAGCCACGAACGACGCCAACAGTAGCCCAGTGCCTCCCAGCAGTGTCGTGTGGTGCTGCAACAGACAGTGCGCTGTCAGTAGCCCCCGGTTGCACCACTTGTGGGCCCCATGGCTCCTTGTGCGTCGTCGCGCTGCTGTCCAGATCCTCGGGAAGCTCTAAAATCGTGATTTTTTGGTCTGATTTCAAATATTTAAGGTCTGATTTATCTTAATTTTATCGAAATCAGACCATCCTTCTTATGTAGATAGTTGTGATATGAGTCTAAGATCACAATCACCTTGTTTCATGCATGGCCTCAAATTTCAACGAAATTCGGTCGAATTTCTGTCGAATATCGATATCCAGTCGAAATTGAAATTCGACCGAAATGACCGAAATATGGGGGTCCTAGTCCAAAAAATGACCAAAATGACCGAAATTTCGATCGAAATTCCACCGAAATTCCATCGAAATTCTGTTTTGGTTGGTACCGAAATGGTGACCGAAACCGACATTTAAGGCCTTGTTTTCATGTCCGTTTAAATGCAGCACGATTGTTCTAAGGTCCCAGTATTGTTCATGATGTCAGAAAACAGAGTTGATACGCCATCTACGGGTGCCTTCAAGGGTCTCGCACCTATCGTCAAGATGGATGGTACCAACTACGAGTTGGGGACAATGCAGTTTATGAATCCGATGCAATGCCATGGCAAGAAGCATATTCTGACACAGGATGAGTCGGTGGACAAGACTAGGACCAACGCCTCATGGGAAGCTGATGATACATATTCCAAGGTGTCACTATCTGGTTCCGTTTCTGTGGAGATAGCCAACGATATCCTTAATCAACACACAACAAAGGCAATGTGGGACATTCTCGTAGGGACATACTCTTAGGCGAAGAATGAGTCGAAGACACTGCAGCTCCAACACGATATCTTCATGACCAAACAAGGTGATCGTCCCCTTCACGCCCTGTATACATCTCTGAGGGGTATGTTTGAGCGACTTCATAGCTACATACCCCTGACGGGCTCTCTAGAGCAGCATACAACATACAGACAGTGTTCAGAAAGGCGGCCCAGGCGGCCGCATATGCGGCCGCATATGCGGCCACATATGCGTAGTCAGGCACTGGACCGAACCGCATATCCAGTATTCGGTCCATATGCGGTTTGGGCGAATATGCGGCCGAGTAAACCGCATACTCGGCCGCCTTTTGTATAGAGCCATTTCATACATGCTTCATCTTTTAGTTGCCTTGCCGGAACTGGTAGCTACTGCTACTGTAGTAAAAAATAAATGTAACTAATTGTTTATTAGAAAAGATTTTTATGTTGTTTGTAAAAAATAATTTTTCATTTTTTATTTAAAATAAATGTTACTAATTGTTTATTAGAAAAGACTTTTATGTTGTTGTTTGTAAAAAATAAATTTTCATTTTTTATTTAAATAGAATATTTTTATTTAATTTCTATGGATGTCGTTTCATGCATTTGTTTAGTTTACATTCAATATTGAAAGTTTCACAGGCAAAAGCCTTCACTCTAAAAACAACAGAAAATTCAATCTCCTCGATGGCTCACCCTTTTCCCTTTCAAAAAACTACCCTAGCTTGGTTGAGGATATGAATCAACTATTGGTTATGCTACCTTCTTGGAGAAAATTTGATAACTAGATGCAACAAGAAGCATTTTCTTGTGGCATAATCTAGTGCAAAAGCTAAATATCAAGGAATACATCATACTGCATGTGTGGTGTGTCATGGATTGTTTGTTCTCCTTGGCACTCTAAGGTCTGGTCATGTTCCCATATATCGTGGCAATATGTCTGCTACCTACATTGCTTCCAATCTTGTGTTCCATGAGTGGAGAAAGCGTATTAAGATTGATTGCCATATGATTTGCAATTATCATAGAAGAGAGGATTATCTCTTTTGGGCATCAACTTGCAAACATTTTTTCGAGTCAAAAAAAGGAAAACACACTACGGTATCCACCCAAATCTATTCAAAAATGGGGAAGTTATAAGCAAGGCCCTAAATGTCGGTTTCAATCACCATTTCAGTGACCTTTGGTCATTTTTTCTACTAGGGCCTCCATATTTCGGTCATTTCGGCCATTTCGATTGAATTTCGATTTCGACTGGATATCGATATTCGACAGAAATTCGACCGAATTTCGCTGAAATTTGAGGCCATGGTTATAAGAAGACTTAGAGTAACCAAGACTCGAGAACAGTCTTGGAATGAAAAATTATATTATTATAACAGTAAAAACGTTGTAAAGAAAAGAGTGTGTCGTTTCTAGCTTGCAGAGATTTTTACTAAAGGGCTTCCCAAGAAGTGTCGTGGTTTTCTTTTTAACAATCTAGGCATGGTAAACTTTTGTGCACCAATTTGAGGAGTGTTGCATGCTATTTAGATTCAACACTCTTTTCTGTAATTTCCTTTATTCTTGGCATTTCTTGAAATTTACACCACCTTCCCTCTAAAAAATAATAGTTAGTATCTTAATGACCAATAAAATGCATGATTTTCTAATTTCTATAACTATGATGCTCAGGAAAGAAAACAACAACAAAGCCTTTTCCCACAATTAAGTAGGGTCGGCTACATGGATTCTTCACCTCCATTCAGATCTTTCTTGGGTCAATCTCGGGCTTATATCCAAAAAACTAAGATCCCTTCGTATAGTCTCTTTCCAACACTTCTTGGGCCGTCCTCGCCCTCTCTTAGCCGGCTCAACATCCCAACACTCGCATTTCTTAACCGGTGCATTAGCGGACCTTCTTTGCAAATGACCAAACCATCTTAAGCGGTTTTCTCGCATCTTATCCTCGATCGGAGCTACACCAACTTTCTTTCTGATTGCATCATTTCGAATCCGATCTTTACGTGTATGTCCACACATCCATCTTACCATTTTCATTTCTGCTACAGCCATTCTCTGCACATGTCTATGGTTCACAGGCCAACATTCAGATCCATAAAGCATAGCAGGTCTCACGGCTGCTTTGTAAAACTTTCCTTTAATTTTTAAAGGAATTTTCTTATCACAGAGAACAACGGAGGCTCCTCTCCACTTTAACCAGCCTGCATTTATTCTATTAGTAACATCTCCATCAATTTCGCTCAGGAAAGAAAACAAAAAAAATTGTATAATAAATGGGATATAATTTTTAAAAAAGGCAAGAGCATTTAATTATTTATAAGAGGAAGCGGCATCTAATTACTGAAAGAGTGGCCCGATTAGAACATAGATAAATTACTTTGCATTGAGGAGAAGAGATCGATTGTGTTGCAAAGACTGCAAAGTAATCCTACGAAAGTTTGACAACCCAACATCGACTGTTAATCATAGATGTGCAAATAAAAGGGCCGGTAAAGAAAAGAAGGGTTTCCAAGATCACTAGAAGTAGATGGTGGAATCTTCAATTGAAGCAGTCAATCTTCAGGGAGAAGGCTTTAGAATACTTATCTTGGCATTGTAACGGAAGTGTAAATGAGATGTGGGAGGCGGTAGCATCCTGTATCCAAAGGGTAGCCAAAGAGATGATAGGAGAGTCAAAGGGAGGAGCTTCATGCCAAAACATGGCCTCAAATTTCAGCGAAATTCGGTCGAATTTCTGTCGAATATCGATATCCAGTCGAAATCGAAATTCGACCGAAATGACCGAAATATGAGGGTCCTAGTACAAAAAATGACCGAAATGATCGAAATTTCGACCGAAATTTGACCGAAATTCCATCGAAATTCTGTTTTGGTCGTCACCGAAATGGTGACCGAAACCGACATTTAAGGCCTTGTGCCAAAAGGAGGCTTGGTGGTGGAGTGGAGAGGTGCAAAAGAAGCTCAAAATCATGCTTTAAAGCTATGTCTAAGGATATAACGAAGAAAACTATCACAAACTACAAAATAGCAAAGAAGGAAGCAAAGCAGGCTGTAAGCAAAGCTAAGTCAAAAGCTTATGAAATTTTGTACAAAAATCCTGAGTATAATGAGGACCAGAAGGATATATTTAGGTTGGCCAAAGCAAGAGAAAGAAAGACCAAAAACCTTTCTCATGTTAGACGCATTAAGGATGATGAAGGTCACATGCTTGTTACTCAGGAGAATATAGAGACTATATAGAAGTAGTATTTCCATATGTTTTCATCGGGGAAAGAAACGGAGAGGTCATTTCGGAGATCTAGCTAGTAGTAAAAGTTACTTAAATCGTGCAAGCTATAAACATTACAAAGGAAGGAAGTAGGGGAGGCTTTGAAGGTTATGAGACCTAGGAAAGGTGTAGGACTTGATGACATTCCTATTGAAGTATGGAGTGTTTTAGGTGAACGTGGTTTGACTTGGCTTACAAATTTACTCAATGTTATTTAGCGAAGCAAGAAAATGCCTGAAGATTGGTGGAGAAACATCGTGGTTCCTCGTTATAAGAACAAATGAGACATTCAAAATTGTTCAAATTATAGAGGCATCATGTTGATGGGTCATACTATGAAAATTTGAAAATGTGTGATCAAAAGAAGGTTGATGTAAGTTTCCAAAATAAAAGAAAACCAATCCAGATTCATGCCAAGTCATGCAACTATTGAAGTCATCCATTTGCTGAGGAGAATAATGCATATTATACAGCTAAAAAGAAGAACCTCCTTTAGACTTCAAAAAAAAAAGAAGAACCTCCATTGTTGATTCGGAGAAGGCTTATGATTCTATCCCACAGGAGATATTGTGGAGAGTTTTGGAGAAGAGACAAGTACATGTCCTATACATTGACCTCATAAAGGATATGTATGATATGGCTTCATCTTGTGTAAGGATCCAGTCTGGGAAGACTGACTATTTTGACATCAACATTGATCTGCATCAAGGTTCAGTTTTGAGTCCATTCCTTTTTTACTTCGGTTATGGACGAGTTGACAAGTCACATTCAGGATGAGCACCTTGATGTATGTTATTCGTTAATGATATTGTGTTGGTTGATGAGACTGGAGATGGAGTAAATGAGAAGTTTGAGGTTTGGAGACATGCATTGGAGACTAAAGGATTTCGTATAAATAAGGCTAAGACTAAATATATGGAGTGCACTTTTGATGGAAGCAATTGTGAAAGAATCGAGGTGAAGATTGGTGATGATAACATTCAGAAGAGAGATTCTTTTAGATAGTTGGGACCTATTTTGCAACATGATGGTTGATGGAGATGTTACTAATAGAATAAATGCAGTCTGTTTAAAGTGGAGAGGAGCCTCTATTATTCTATGTGATAAGAAAATCCCTTTGAAAATAAAAGGAAAGTTTTACAAAGCAACCGTGAGACCTGCTATGCTCTATGGATCCGAATATTGTCCTATCAACCATAGACATGCGCAGAGAATGATAGTAGCATAAATGAAAATGCTAAGGTGGATGTGTGGACACACTTGTAAATATCTGGTTCGGAATGATACAATCAGAAGAAAAGTTGGTGTAGCTCCGATCGAGGACAAGATGCGAGAAAATCACTAAGGTGGTTTGACCATGTATAAACGAGGTCAGTTGATGCACCAGTTAGGAGATGCGAGTTTTGAGATGTTGAACTATCTAAGAGAGGGCGAGGAAGGCCCAAGAAGTGTTGGAATGAGACTATACGAAGGAATCTTAGTTTTTTGGATCTCAACCCGAGATTGGCCCGAGATAAATTTGAATGGAGGCAAAGAATCCATGTAGCCGACGCTACTTAATGTGGGAAAAGGTTTTGTTGTTGCTGTTGTTGTTGAAATGGACGTGATGGATCAAAATAATGGAACAAAGTCTATAAGATGCCCATATTTACAAGATAAAAATCATGCCATTAGATAACCACTTACAGATTCATTATGGCCAAGTAAACTATGAACTAAACTTCCGTCGGATGCATTCCACACGCATATTCTACAATCTGTGCAAAAAGATATATATAGTTGAGGATCATCATCGTAAACATTATTTCAAGTTTTCAGTGTTAAGGGGACAGCTACTTCACATGCAGGTGTGCATAGTTAAACATAGAAAAACATAACTGGAAATATAGTACCAAACATGAAAATGATTAATCATGCAAAATAAATGAATACATGACGCCCAACGAAGAGGCAACACGAGATGAAATCTGCACAGCAAAACCTAGTCATTGAACATCTACAAATAGGCAAGATCCTGATCAATGGAAGAAGAAATATATGGACTGCAAGAATTAATGTATGGTCAGCGGGTATCAATGAGGTGTGGGCCTGATATTGGTATTCAGGCAAAGATTCCGAAAAAGATGCACTGCAATAACAACACTGGCAATAATTATGCCAACAACCCATTCCCCACAATCTAACAAATCCCATGGACTAGGACAGATATTTCATCTACAAACTATAAAGTCTGGCAAATCAACTTCCCTGCTTAAAATTCAAGGACTAGGCACATGAACATGGACATAATTTCTTATCCGCAAGACCACCTTCCCCACGTATAGACCAAGGACTAGGCTGTGGTTGACTTTACTAAAAAAACTCTTTGAAGAAGGTTGTCTTCACTAATTAATTGACTTGATAAAAAGTAGGAGAAGAAATTGCAAGTTGGCCATATTTGACATGTCTACCCAACTTTATGGTGACTTGAATGTTATCTCAAGAAGAAATAAAAGATATACAGTGTTAATATAATATGTTTACCTCATCTCTTTAAGTATTGCAAACACTACCTTGATTATACTTTCCTAGCTGCAAGTTCTAGCCGTTAGATGTCATTTTTCAGCCTCCAGTCATGGAAGATTTCCATGTCCTTGTCTGAATTATTTTATACAGTGAATATCTACTTACAAGCTTTTTATCCCATACAGCGACGGAACATCTCCAGTCTGGAGATTCGATCACATAGCTTTATCTTCAAGATATCGGCACCAAAGACTCAATCAGATGTACTTTCTTTTCAATTCACTTCACTATATGTACCTCCTTTCTCTCTTTTGCTTAATGGCGGCTTGGAAGGGGGGCGCTTTCAACCGCGTCGGGGGCTTCGGCAGGGCTGCCCTCTGGCCCCCCTTCTATTCGTGCTTGCGTCGGATGTCTTGGCTCGTATGGTGGACCGGGTGGTTGAAGCGGGCCTCTCCAAGGGCTTTTCTAAGGGGGCCATCTCCGTGCCGCTAATTCAATTTGCGGATGACACTTTATGCTTCATCGAAGGGGGTGATTCGGAAGTTGCGGCCATGTCGATGACTTTAGACCTCTTTAGCGAATTATCGGGCTTGCGCATAAATGGTAACAAATCTAAGGTTATTACTTTTGGTTTTTCGGAGTCGAGGGCTATGGATTTCGCGAACATTCTGGGCTCTGCTTTGGGCAGCCTTCCGCTGGAGTACCTGGGCCTTCCATTGGTGGTTGGGAGGCCTAGGCTGAAGGATTGAAATGTGGTGGTGGAGAAGGTGGAGGCGAGATTGGCTGGATGGCGTGCAACGCTTCTTTCGAAAGGAGGTAGATTGATTATTCTTCGCTCGGTCCTTGCCGCAATTCCAGTTCATTTTTTGTCATCGCGTCGAATGCCTACTGGGACTTGCAATCGGCTTGAGTCTTGCTTCAAGAGGTTCTTATGGGGGAAGTCGGGTATCTGTGGGCGGGGGATTCACCTGGTCGCTTGGGAGGAGGTGGTGAGGGAGAAGTCGGCAGGTGGTTTGGGGATTAGGCGTCTCAGACTGATCAATGATGCCTTCTTCCTTAAGTGGGCAAGCAGGGTGTGGGGAAGAGATGGTAGCTTTTTTATTGGCATCTTGAGGGAGCTTCACGGGCGAGCGTGGGCTGGCGAGGGCGTTTCCGGAGCCGCGTGTGGGAGCTCTCCGTTTTGGCATGGTCTTCAGGAGGTTTTTTTGAAGTACAAAGCGTCCTTTAAACCTATTTTGGGAGACGACAGTGATTTCTCTTTCTGGAATGATTGCTGGTTGGGGGGGGCACTTTCTATTCGGTTCCCTCGTCTCTTCGCTTTAGCGGAAAATAAGGAGGCCTCCGTCGCTTCCTGCTGGCTGGACGCTTCTTGGTCTCCTCGATTTATGGGTAACTTCTCCGATCAGAGGTTCCTTGATTTTCTTGCTCTGATGAACGTTCTTGCTCATGCGGATTCTCCCTCGGGTGGATTGGATCACTGGGTTTGGAGGGATGGTGACTTCTCGACTCAGAAGGCCTACGCATCCTTGCTTGATTCTTCGCCTCCTCGTTCGGACTCTATGGTGCGAGACTGTGGTTACTTCTGGAGCTTGGGCTTGCCCTTACGTATTGTCTTCTTCCTATGGCTCGTCCGTAGAAAGAGGCTTTTGACGCGCAATCGCTGTTCCAGGTTGCTCCCTTCAGTTTCCAATATTTGCGGTCTGTGCGATTCTGATGTCGAAACCCTGGACCACTTACTTTTTCTTTGCCCCTTGGTCCGGGAGCTGTGGGATGACCCCATCGTGGATTGGATGCTTGCTCGTGATGTGGAGAACTTCTGCGACTCCCTCTTCTTGAATAGGCGGTTGGACAAAAGGCGCATATTCGCACCGGTGGCTTGTTTATGGTCGTTATGGCTTGCTCGCAATGAGACCCTATTCTCTGGGCAGCGGTTTTATCTGGAGAACGTGATCTGTCGTGCGAGGGCTTTGGTGGCTGACTGGTGTCTTGTGTAGCGTGCTTGTTTTCCTGCTTTCTTTTGTTGATGGGCGCCCAGTTCTGGAGGCTCCTTGCCTCCTACGCTGGGTGGCTACTTTTATTTTCTTGTTTTTATCCCTCCCTTTTCTCTCTTAATATATTGGGGTGAACACCATCGAGTGTATCCCCCTTTTCTTGGCTTCAAAAAAAATCACTTCACTATATTTTTTAGATTACCTCAAGTACAGTACATGGCCCTGGCATGTAATATTTAAACTACCAGGTTCTTTTTTTTTGAGAGAACGGTGAGGCTTACGCCTCCCTTTTTGATCAAGGGGTTCCAAGTTGGTGAGGTGGAACTGAGGCGTACCTCTGTTTGATTTGGAGGCTAGGACATGCCGAGGAGAATGGAACACGGAGCGTCGTCTAGGGAGTTCGAGACGCGGGGTGATCGGGGGAAAGCTCCTGCATGTCCGGCGGTGGTCGGCTCGTCATCTAAGGGATCCTCGGAGAAGATGGCTGCCTCGTGGGATGTGCATCCCGCCCCCAGATCCCCGGCTGACGTTGGTTTACGCTCAAGCGTGGTTTTACCCCCGTCCAAAAGGAGATGTTTCAAATGCATAGCGTTGGGTCACATCGCGCGTTGGTGTAAGCATGGCCTCAAATATCAGCGAAATTCGGTCGAATTGTTGTCGAATATCAATATCCAATCGAAATCGAAATTCGACCGAAATGACCGAAATATGGGGTCCTAGTACAAAAAATGACCGAAATGGCCGAAATTTCGGTCGAAATTCCACCGAAATTCCATCGAAATTTGGTTTTGGTCGGTACCGAAATGGTGACCGAAACCGACATTTAAGGCCTTGGGTGTAAGGCGAAGGATAAGGTGTGTTGTCGATGTCGAATGGAGGGTCATGTGCGGAAGGACTGTCCTGGCAGTTCCACCAGGATGGATGTTGATGCAGGGTATGGTCTTGGGCCTTTGGAGGAAACGAGAGATGTTGCTGACCCCGTTTCTGGAATTCTCATCGCAGAGGGTCCTCATGATGATCTGAAGAAGGTGGTGGAACTTTTGGCGTTGGGTCGATCGGCCGGCTGTTTGGAGGACGAGATTTGGCTGTCGGATTCGGAGTTGTGTGTTCGTGGGGTGGAGGCTGCGGAGACTGAGGCCTTCCTCTCCAATGGTTGTGACATGTTCCCAGAGACGGTTCGTTGGCGGCATCCTCGGCTGCGGGATGGTGTGGTTCAGGTCCGATCGCAGCGACTGTTGGAAATCGAAGGTTTGCCGATCCGATGTTGGAAGTTATCCACGATCAAGGAGGCGCTATGTAGCATGGGAGACGTGGATCAATTGGTGCGCTCTGGTCTTTTCCCTGGTGAAGATTGGAGTGTTGTGGTTTCCTTGGCGGGGGAATGGAAGCCAGTTCCTGCAGTGATCTGGTTCTCTGTCGGTAGGGCCGCCTTTTGTTTGCGTCTGCGGAGTGTGGAGGCCTCGGAGCTCCGTATCTCGGCTTGCAACTTGGACCCAGGTGGCCTTCCGCCGCAAGTGCCTCTGGGGAGGTGCCCCCCCCCCCCCCGTCCCCAGGCTTCATCTCCGGCGGCCGGGAACTCGAGTGGTGGGGTTCGGCCACTGTCTCCGATCGATCCCTCAAATCTCAGGGGTAGTCGTTACGGTGGGCGAAGTACGCGAAAGGAGTCGAACGATCCCCCGCCTTTACATGGAGCCGTTATTGCCGATTTGGAAAATTGGAGTCCGTAGACCAAGCAGATGCCAACCGTCGCGCCTGAGGTTTCGCGTGTTCAAAAGACAGGGTCTGGAGGTACCAGCTCTGGTACTTTGAACCCGAGGCCCGACCCGATTGGGGTTTTCGGGTTCTCGTATGCTGGCTGGGTGGGCTCCGTTCCGGGTCCGGACGATTCTTTGTCGGGTCCTGGGCTCGCCTTGGACTCCTCGTTCCCGCTTTCTGGAGCAGACCTTGGCACTGATGATCATCTTGTCTCGTCGTCTAGTGTTGATTTTTCTCGATTTCGGTCTGATACGATTGGCGACGCCTCCAGGACTGGGGTACGTGCCTCGGGTGATTCTCTCGTGGGATCCATGAAGGGTGTCGGTCCTTTTTCGTCTTCTTTGGGAGGAACGACACCTTTAGGGGGGCTATCGAGGTCGCCCCCATCAAACAGGGGGGAAACTCATTTACAAATGGGTACTACGCCGTCTGTCGTTGAGGCTTCGCATGCGATGGTGTCGAAGGTGGCGTGCAACGAAGTTGTTGGGGGCAACGATCTGCAGGAGACTCCACCTCTCCTTGAAGCAGATGAGGTCAACCTGGTTCAGGGGGCTGCTTCGCTGGCACGGAGTCGGAAGATGGCATTGAGGATTCAGGATGTTGAAAGAGCAGGGAGGGAGCAAAGATTGGCGCTGGGAGAGGGGGATCGAAGGTCGAAAATGGATCCTCTACTCTCTTTCTCACGTAAAGAAGGAAGCCGGAAGCAAGGTTGTAGTTGGAGCATGAATTGGAAGACAAGGAGAAGGGTGCGGCCGAGATCAGGAGTTCCTCGAAGACAGTGGGAGGTGCTCAACTCCACAAGGAAGTTCAGGGTGATGTTTCAGCTGAGGATATGGCGGGCATTCACGTACGGGTTGCGGAATGTCTTGGGGTGATCATCCCCAACTCAAACCCTCCAAGTGGATCCAAATGAAGATCGTTTCTTGGAACGTGTATGGGCTGGGGGAAGGGGAGAAAAGGAGGACGGTGGGAAGACTGCTTGGTTCTTGCAGGAGTCGAAAATTGAATCTTGGAGCTCTGTGCTTTGGAACTCGTTAGGTTGCATAAGGCTATCCGAATTCAGAGTTGTCCTTGCAAGGGGAAGTTCTTGGGCTCTGGTTCTGGCATGGGATGTTGCACTCTTCGATTTTGTTGCTCAGAACGTGGCGAATCGATCTGTTTCAGTGGTGTTGGACTGCAAGCAAGGGACAGGCAAAAGTCTATTTATGTTTGTTTACGGTGAGGCGGAGGGGGGGGGGACATGGTTCTATGGGAGGAGATGAAGGCTGTCAGAGGATTGTACCCGAATATCCCCTGGCTAATTGGGGGTGATTTCAATATGACTGTGTATGCGACGGATCGTCCCAACAATAGAGGCAGAGAGACATTGGTTCTGACAGCTTTCGTGATTTTGTGAGGGAGATGGAGCTGGAGGTCATGGACGCAGATAACCGGAGATACACGTGGTGTAATGCATCTTCAAGGTCTCGTCTTGACCGCTTTCTCGTCTCGACGGAGTGGTTGGAGCGGTTCCCCCTTTCTGCATCTCATGCCCTCCCGAGGTCGAGGTTGGACCACACACCCATTGTTTGGGACTCGAGAGAAGAGCCGCTCTTGAAGTCAAGATTCAGGTTTAAAAATCTTGGCTGCTCGATGACAAGTTTAAAGAGATGGTGTGTGAATTTTGGTGCTCTTTAAGAGTTGAAGGCTCTGCGGCGCAAAGGCTGGCGAAGAAACTAAAGTTATTGCGGTGTATGTTGATGGAGCATAAAAAAAGGTGATCCGAAGCAGAACTGAAAGTCGAGAAAAGGCGGTTGCGGAGATTTTCAGATGGGATGCTATAGAAGATCTGCAGCCTTTGAGTGGTGAAGAATTCATTACCAGGGGAGCGCAGCAACAGGTGGTTGCAGAGGAAGATAGACGAAGGGAGGTTGAGTGGTAGTAAAGGTCTAGACATAAATGGGTAAAGGAAGGAGATGCGAACACCAAATTTTCCATGCAACGACCAACGGCAAGAGAAGGACGAACAAGATTTTTGAGGTAAAATGGAGGAAGCCAACATTAATGGGGATAGGGAGATTAGGAAGGCTCTTGTTGAGCACTTCCGCAGGTTCAGCAGGCGGCAGCCCGGCTCAGGTGGGATCTGGTCGGGGAGGGGACTCAAAAGGCTGGAAGAGAGTAGACATGAACAACTTATCTTGGCTTTTTCGAGGGAGGAGGTCTGGGTAGCGGTTTTCGACCTCAATACAGATGGCTGTCCGGATCCAGATGGGTTCCCAGTGGCCTTTTTCGGGAATTTTGGGAGATGGTGGAGCCGGATGTTATGAATTTGTTGGTTGAGTTTAGGGATGGAAACAGGGGGTTGGAGAAGCTTAACAAAGCGATGTTGTTTTTACTCCCTAAGGAGGGGGCGGTGCGTGTTGAGGAGTTTCGGTCAATTGCTTTGTCGAATGCTATTTATCTTATTATTGCAAAGGTGCTCGCCAACCGGCTGCGTGGAGTAATGGATGATCTCATCTCGCAATCCCAGATGGCTTTTATTCCGGGCAGGCAGTTGTTGGAGGGTGTGGTGGTAGCTGCAGAAATCGTTGTTGACAGGAAAAGGAGTGGCTCCTCAGGTTTTTTATGGAAGGTCGACTTCTCTAAGGCCTATGACTGTCTTAACTGGAGATTTCTCTGGGCATAGTTGATAAAGAGGGGTTGCCCAGTGTTATGGGTTGATTGGATGAAGAGGTGCATCACAACCGCTTCTTTGTTGGTTCTGGTGAATGGCAGACAGGAAGAGGGTTTCTTCCAACCACAACGGGGGGTGAGGTAGGGGTGCCCGTTGGCTCCCCTTCTGTTTGTCCTGGCAGCTGACGGCTTGGCTACGATGGCAAACTTAGCGGTGGATGGGGGTTTTTTCACGGGGTACAATAAAGGGGGTTGCTCAGTACCAGTGCTGCAATACGCGGATGACACTTTACTCTTTATTGAGGGAGCGGTTGAGGAGTGCGGGGCGGTGAAAGCGATGCTTGTCATTTTTGGGCGCCTATCTGGCTTGTAGGTGAATGGTACAAAGTCGGCTTTTGTTCTTTTTAATATGTGTTCGGAAGTGGCGGAGAGGTGTATGGAGATCTTGGGAACGGAGCAGAAATCTTTACCTATCAACTACCTGGGTCTGCCTCTGGTAATAGGGAAACTGAGACATGTGGATTGGTTGCTGACATGCTGTTGATAAAGTAAATGGAAAGGAAGTTAGCGGGTTGGAAAGCGTCTTTTCTATCGAAGGGGGGGACGATGATGTTGGTAAAGGCGGTGTTATCTGCCATACCAATTTTCTTCATTTCAACACGAGTTTTGCCTGTTGGCGTGAGGGAGAGGTTGGAGGCCTTGATGCGTCGCTTCTTTTGGTCGTCTTTGGCACAGGTTAATGGTCTTGCTTTGGTTGATTGGGCTACGATCTCCGCTCCGCTCAAGGAGGGGGGTCTTGGAGTACTACGTCTTGCAGATATGAACAGGGCCTTGCTGGCGAAGTAGGTAGTGAAGATCTGGGGACCCGAGTACGGCCTCCTCTCCAGGATGATTCATTCTATTTACGATGTGTCATCTGATCTAGGAGCTCGAGCAGACTGCGTTGCGTCGCTAACGACTTTTTGAAGAGGTATCCGCTCGATCTTGCTTGATCTGGTGGGGATTTCTTCGATCGCTGATGGGAAATGGACGGGGCTTTCGATTTGGGACTGATGACTGGACGGATCTTGGAAAGATGTGTGATCTTTTTCCAAGGCTCTACGTTGTGGCTTAAACAAGAAGGCTTCTATGGCAGAAGTATGGTCGGATGGTTCGTGGACGCTGACTTTTGACTCAATTCTATCTGAACAGAGATTGATGATTTCTTGTGTCTTTCTACCATGTTAGGCAGAGTTGTTGTGCCAACTGAGGGGAGGGATTCTTGGTGCTGGAGAGATGGTTCCTTCTCGGTCAGGAAGGCATATAAGATCCTTGTGGGGCAGCAACCGATCTCTGAGGTGGGACTAAGCGGGGATTGTTCGAAAATCTGGAAGTGGAGGATCCCGTTGAGGGTGAAGATCTTCTTTTGGCTTTTTAGAAGAGAGTGGATTCTGACGGCGGCTAGGAGAGCCGGACTTTTTCCTGGCGCTGATGTAGGTTGCGTTCGTTGCGGATCACCTTTGGAAGACATAGATCATCTGTTTTTTGCGTGTCCTGGTTCAGTGAAAGTGTAGCAAAAGGGAGATTGCCCGGGGTTAAACTGGACGAACAAGTCATCTTTTTGGAGCTCAATTGGCGGAGGTTGGTCTAGCTCTGAGGAAGGGAGATCGAAAGCTTGTGCAATCGTTTGGGCTTTGTGGTTAACTATCAGGTTCTTGGACCTTGGACTCATGCATAATCTACTATTTAGAAGGGATGCCTACTCTGACTGGCTTATTTATTTGATCGTTAAGGAGTGCGAGAGATTGACCAAGCATATTGAAAATCAAGGGTAAAAAACAATGATCCCAGCATCGTCCACTTCGGCAAAAAATATATTAGCAGCCTTCATTAAATCCTTATTATGGATTTTGCCCATGGACCGCCCCCCATCAACCAACCTGCTAAGAGAACATATCTTTGGAAGACCGAAATGAATCACATGTAACGGCATACATGTTGTACCCAATGCCACCTCACAGAGCACAACCTCAACATTTCGCAAGCCAAAAGGCTCAAACGAATATATTCTGGTTGTATACTCTGAGTTACTATGCCTTGCCAGACATGAGACTGAATCAGCAAAGACCATTCAAATTCAAAGAAAACTTTTTTAGCATAAATAAGCATGCACAAGCAACAGAATGGATTACGCACCCATTATCGCGGCAAGCACAAAATGATTATCTAAGCTCCACACAATCATATTAACCCCACGAGGCGTTGGTTGTAATCTCTGCCTAGGGCCTCCCCTTGCAGGTTGGGGAGGTGCAGGAGGAGGTGGAACTTTCAAGTGATATGCCCGTATCCATCGTCCCGACTTCCCCTGGAAGTACGAAATATTAATAGATGAAACAAAATTATTATAAAAACGCTAACATCTGCATGTACAAAATATGCAAGTAACTTAATTTCTACAAGATACAATTGAAAAATTAAACAAAACCAACTAAATATGGAATACAACAATTGCCCAATTCATACTGATACCTAGGCACATAAAAACAATTCGGATGATGGAAAGAAGATATATTAAGAAAACAGTCAAAATTAAGAAAACACACATGTGATCTGCGAGACCTTGGAGTCCAGATGATTGCACTGCCATCACGAGAACAAGTAACTATATTGTCAAGATTAAACCTACAGAACGAAAATTACAACAGAGTTAAACGCAAATCATATGCTATTCAATATTCACATATTTAAAGTATCACAGTCGGCACTGTCTTTAATAATTTAGCATAAGGCAAGGTCCAAGTAATGCAGTCAACAGAGCTATGGAGGAAGTTGGAATGCAGACCAAGAATTCTTGAACCTTGGAAGGTTATCCTCCTTGGACGGGTCGTTACTAGAAAATTTAGATGTGACGGCGCAACCACTGCATGAATGCACACCAGTCAAAATTGCATAGCCCTTTTTCAAAATGCAATATCTAACAGGGGTATTTTAAACAAGACTGACCTAAACTGAACATAATTAACATCATTTTCATGCCCAGACAACAAATCTATCTCATGATTCGGAGGCTCTGAATCATCTGTAATGCTTCTACATGCATTAAAAACCTGGCCAAATAAAAATATTTAAGGTAAGGCACATGCTTAACAATGCGTTTTTATGAATTATCTCAAGTGCAGGTATTCAAAATATAAAATGTCAGATAAATTGTTGAATAGCACACCCTTGCATATGTGTCTGCACTCCCAGTAACAAATACAGTTCCATTAGAATTAAATGCACAGCACAAAATCTGACGATTTGGCTGGGTCTGGGAAGCATCTGCATTCGGATTGCCTATACAAAAATTTCACAAATTAATAATGCTGCCACAGATCATCCTCAGAATCAATAAATATATGGTTCAGAACCTTCCGGAAAACTAACCATGACCGGAATCTGAAGGTTTTGGGATGTAAACTCGAGGACAGGTCTGTGAACTCCTAGAGTCCCACATTCTGCATGTTCCATCATCAGAGGACCTGGTGATGCCACAATAATCAAGATCTGGATAAAAATGGGAACTTAATTGGCACTATAATCATGATTAACATATACTATATGGTGCAAACCGAGTGAAAAATTTTGACCCTTATATGGTCTAGTGGTATTACAGTGTGTCTACCACACAAGATCATGGTTCAAATCCCACTCTTGCAGGGGTTGCGTTAGGTAGTAAACGGCCAGCGTAAAAAATAGTTGAATCTTTCAACATGGATTTGAGCAAGAATCCATGTAGCCGATCCTACTTATAGTGGGAGAAGGCTTAGTACATTCTTATATGTAGAAAACAGTAACCAGTGCCGGATCACAGATATACAGGTATATGAAAAGGTTTCTTTTTTAGGCAATGGAATAAGTTCATTGGTCTTTCTCAACCACCATAAATAGATAATAAGTAAAAAGAAGACCATATAACAAAACTAAAAAGAAGTATTTGCCATAAGGAAAAGCATAATGCAGAAAAAACTGACAGACACGAGATCTCGTCTTGCCAGAAGGGAAAAAACGCCAACAAAAATTCCATACAAAGGAGGAAAAGGCCAAAAGAGAAAAAGGATAATGAGATATCGCACCCAAAGATCCTAAGACGTATATATAGCACTCAATGTTCATGAAATCGGCCACACGGGCCGCATATGCGGTCGCATATGCATGCAGACCGAACCAATTTCATGAATCGGTGCATTATGCGCCGTCGCATATGCGTCCCGTATATGCCCTGCATATCCTGCATATGGCCCGTATAATGCTCCAGCATCTCCAACTTTCCAATCCTCTCATTCAGGTGCTTAATTCCGTAAATCTGCCTCTTCATTCAATTGTAAGAATATGACATGCATTTGTATACAATTGCAATGCATTATATCATTATATATATGCAATGTTTTATATTTATCTCATGTATTGTTTTCATGAGTATATCCGATGTATCATCAAATATTTTAATATACGTCTATTGAGGTTTTGCTCATGTAGTACATGCATGTGTAATGAAGTTTTGTTATTATGAGTCATCTAATATGTGAAGTTTTTTTATGGCTAAATTTTTTTGTGATTAAATGTGAAGCAATTAAAAGCACATACTCAACCATCTAACATGAATCGTTTTTCTTATATCTTCTTTAACTCCACTTAGATATATAAATTCAGTAGTAATGTTATTCATAGATATTTATTTATTTAAAAATTTAAAATTAGAAAACTGTGTAGAACCACATATACCCCACATATGCCCCTGCATACCCGCTTATTAAGTATTCGATGACTTGTCCGAACGCATACGCATACCGCTTTCCTGAACCTTTATAGATACTAATATCAAAACTTTAAAGTTTATACATCCTCTGCACCCATTGCAACCTTAATAACTTCGAAATGGGTGATTCGCCTCCAAGTGGACTAGCATAATCAACATCCAAAAAACTTAAGGTGGCTTAGAAGACTAGGCCATGGACAAAGGATAAGTAACTCACAAAGACATTAGTTCTTTTTCTTTTTGAATAGCTACAATGAGATAAGCTGCATCACAAAGTGGAACTCGGATTTATCAAAAATTGGCTCCCCACTCCCAATTAATGTCAATGTCAAAACCTATAATTGTCAATATGCACCATGCATGCCCAAAAACATCACCATTTATCACCAAAGTTTATTACAAGCCTATTACAACTAAGGAAAGAAAGTACAATATGCATGATCCAACTCTCAGCCATCGCATTTGCATGCGCCACAACATTCTCAGTGTAAAAATGGTCTTCCCGAAAAATCACCCCATTTTGAGCTAGCCAAAGTGCCTAGATGATTGTCACACATCTGGATCTCTCCTTCTCCGTCCGCTCCAATCCGCCACAATGAAATACCAAAAGCTCAAGACACCATCAGTACTCATCGTCTGATTCCCGATGCGATTCCAGACCTCAGCAGAGCTAGCACAGGTGAAGAAAAGATGATCAACATCCTTCACAACCTCCAGATATCTGGGGCAATCCTGGTTTACCGCTAGAACGAAACAGACATATCTATCCCTCGTCAGCAATCTGCCCCTCCTGAAGATCCACAAGAAAACATTCACATGAGTTGGGACCTTCCACTTCCAGATCCACCTGCAGTCCGTTGCACACCCTCCAAGGTCATAAATCGTCGGTCCTCTCACCGCCCTATAGACATTCCCAACTAAAAAGAAACCATCATGCCATATCCACTAGTCCCATCCATCCATGGGCCCAGCCACTTCATCGAGTGCTGCAAGAAAAATCATGAGCTCCTTCAAATGCTAATATGAGAGCTCGGATCTAAACTGTGGAAAGAAAGAGTGCTTATCCCAGACCTCAACCACTAAGCAATCCGAGTGCTCCACCATATCCATAAGCTGCAGGAACCTTGCGGCCATGGACACTGATGAATTCAACAGGCGGACACTTGAACAAGAAAGGGAGTTGTGTCATGACGTGAAAGTAATTTGGGCAACAAAGATTCCAAGCAGAGTTGAAGTATTCCTTTGGTGTTTGAGAAGGGGACGCTTATTAGATAAAGCACGAAGGGAGAGATTGCTGGGTCAGTCGAACACTCTTTGTGACAGGTGCGAGGAGGTGGAGGAAGATTCAGAACACTTATTCTTAAAGTGTCCGGCTTCAGCTCAGGTCTAGAGAGAGGTGGGGATTTCCTCACGACTGATGGTTTCTCGGAGTTCTGGACTTCTATTAGACAGGTTGGCATCGGTTCCACAAACGACTATTCAGACCGTTCGCAGTGTTGCGGGCCATTTGGATCGGGCAAAACGATGTGATATTCAACAATCAGAGGTTTTATTGTGAAAATGTAGTTGCTCACTGTACCCCAAACTTTTTTATATATGATATACATCAGGCGGTGACCCCCACGATGGGGGATCACCCAATCTTCAATAAAAAAAATGAAATAAAATCGTTTAAGATGGTTTGGCCATTTTTAACAAAGGTCAACGGATGCACCAGTTAGAAGTAGTGTTGCAGAAGACGGTATTCGGTATTCAGTCAGAAGGGTCACTGAATAGAGAATAATCGGTATTCGAGCGACTATTCGGAATTATTCGATTTAGTACTTTTTAATATAAAAATTATTTATAATACACATATTCTTATATTTTTATACATATATGGTCATTAATTAACATGAATCCAAGATAAAAGTACCAATCAATATAATAGATATATAGAATTTGACATTTGTTGCGATACTGTGGTAAAATATAACCCATAAAAACGAAAAATTGAAAATAAAAAAAAATAAATATAAAAAGTCAAACTCCAGTCGGTCTAATAATCGGACGAGTCGGCCGAATAGTTGGCCGACTATTGACCGACTGGAAGTCTGTTCAGTCGGGGACACCCCCCCCACCGCATAGTCGAACCGACTATTCGGGATAGTCGGTCGACTATAGCAACATTGGTTAGAAGATGCAAGATTTGTGATGTTAAGCTGACCAAGAGAAGGCGGTGAAGTCCCAAGAAGTGTTAGAATTAGATTATCTGAAGGGATCTTAGTTTTTTTGGATCTAAACCCGAGAATGACCTAAAATAGATCTGAATGGAGGCAAAGAATTCATGTAGCTGACCCTCCTTAATGTGGGACAAGGCTTTGTTGTTGGTGGTGGTGTGGAGTCAATTGAAGAAAACATATCATCCTATAAATAAGGAATAAATAAATAAATAGAATTCGGCTAATAGTATATGTTTCCTTTTGCACACAATTGGAGGAACAGGAAGCTCCAAAGGTTACACTGTAGATTGAGTGCAGTAACTAGGCTATTTGAAAAAAGTAGCATTGGCAGATATGTAGTTATGATAACTAACAAGATCAAAACACGTGTATACATTTTGGGTCCGAGAGTATCCACAAAAGACAGACTCTGAGCAAATAACTTGTCAATAGTATGGAAGTTGTGAGCAAAACTGGTGCAACCAAAAAAGCACAAAAGCAGAGGGAGTAATTCCTTGTCTTTGTAAAGAGGAGAGAAGGGAGTGAATCTATTGAGAATCGAAGAGGGTACCTGATTGATAAGGTGCATGGCACGAAGAATGGCATCACCCAAATAGACTTTCGGGGACTCTTATGTGAGCAAGGAGGGTTCCAGCAATATCCAGAAGATGACAAAGTTTCCTTTCCGCCATATCATTTTGTTGCAAGATGTATAAACATGAAGTCTGGTGAAGGATAACATGATTGGCAAAAGAAGTGATCAAATCATGTTGAATTGAAGAGCATTGTCAGTGTTGAAAGTCTTAACACAAGCAGAGAAAGATGTTTTTTTTATGAACTTGATGCAGCATGATAACAACTGATGCAGCATGATAACAACTTTTGTGCACATTTATTTAATTTATTTTATTTACCATTTGTTTTGTTTATTTTACTTATTTAATTCCCATGTAAAAGGCTCATTATAAAAGGCCTCTTTTTATTTTTTCCCTTTGATTTCTTCTTTCCCTATTTTAGGGATTTGTTGCTTCTTTTGAGGGGGAGTAGCCTCTATAAAGGGCTCCCTTTGTATTAGGGTTTTTTAAGTTGAATTGAGTGATTATTTTCCTATCTCTAATTCCCCCCCCCCTCTCTCTCTCTCTCTCGGCCCGCAGCCTCTCTCTCTCCCCGACCCCTTTCCTTCCCGTAACCCTATTTTCCTCTCGCCGCCTCCTGCCTCTCTTCTTCCCATCGCCAATCCGCCGCCCTCTTCCCCCACCTCGCCTCGCCCTCTCCACCGTGCCGCCCCTCCCCTCAGTCCTCTTCTCTCCCTCCCCGCAACACCGCGCCACTCGCCCCCTTCACCCCACGCACCGACTCGCCTACAGCCCTCCGCTCGCCTCCCCTCGACATCGCCCCCCCCCCTCTCACCACTTCTCTACGCCGCTCCTCCTCAATCCAGCGCAGCCTCGCCACAGCACCCCCCCCCCCTCACCTCACCCCCCCTCCGCCGCACTTCCCCCCCAACGCGCTCTTTCGACCAGGGCCGCCCCGCTACAGCCCGCCGCCACAGCATCTCCCTCCCCTGCGCTCTGCCAGCCGACCTTTGTGACGCTGGCTTCGCCCACTGCCCGCCCAACCACCGGCTGCCGAGTTGCTGCGAAGTCAGCCCCTGGCGCACTGGATATCGCCCGAACAAGCCACCGCCGTGTCTGACCAGATCTGAAGCGCGCCAACGAACCCTTGCTGGTTGTGGTATGAGCGCCCGTTTATCATATTCTACCGCATAAATACTAGTTTGTGGATTGTGGTATTGTTGATTTGGTTTGGTGAATCGTTGAGACCCCTAGTCATTGCAAAATTGTGATAATTTTTCTAAGAACTTTTAACTCATCTGTTTGCCCTAAATTTGTGGATAGAAATCGGTGCTAAACGCGAATAACCTGACATTTTTTGTTGCTGAAATTTGCTTATCGTTCATCGATTTACTTGCTCGTCATTTTCAATTCCGTAGTTCTCATTGTCAGTTCGCCTTTTATGTTAATGTCCCATTAGGTTGCATCAATTTGGTATCAGAGCATCACGATTCTGCATTTCGTCTGCATCCAATTTATTCATTGCATATAAAAAAAACAAAACAAAACCACAAAAAAATCCCCAAACAAAGAAAGCAAAACCCTAGGATAACAAAAAAACCCCAACAAGGAAAGCAAAACCCTAAGATATCCATGGCCGACAAACCTAGTGGCTCTAAACCCCCCTACACCACACACCCTAAACTATCGCTAGAATCCCTAGCTGCTCAAATGCAACACATGCAAAGGATGATTGAACAGATGAGTGGACAAATTGCTACCTTGAATAGTCGTATGATAGGTAAAGACCTTACTGATGAAACCCCCAACAAAGGTCGACGCACTAGTCGGAAATCACACTCCCGGAATAGCACTTCCCGTGACTCTAGCTCATCTACTTCTGACGGACATGTTAGCGAGTATCATTCACAGGAAAGTGAAGAAGAAGGACCCAGAGAATACACCCCTTTCATCCCCAAGACTCCAGATCCATACACCTTTGGCTATACTCCACAAACTAATGGTGAATATCAATTCCAACCACGAAATGGACCCAAGTCCGACGATGAATGGGATCGAGGTATCCGTCTCGATGTCCCGGAATTTGATGGAGGACGAGATCCTGACGTTTTTTTGGATTAGCTCCAAACCGTCGAACACTTCTTCGTGTGGAAGTCCATGCCTAGCGAGCGAAAAGTTTAATTTGTCACCATCAAATTAAAGGGACATGCTCTGCTATGGTGGGACCGTTTGCAGTCTGAACGCAAACGAAAGGGAAAAAGTAAAATCCGCAGGTGGAGCAAAATGAAAGCTAAATTGAAAACCAAATTCGTGCCTGAAGATTACAGACGCGATCTGTACGCGCGACTGCAATCATGGAGGCAAGGTACCATGAGCGTGAAGGAATACACCGAAGGGTTCCAATCCCTAGTCCATCGCAATCGCTTGCAGGAGACTCCTATTCAGGAAGTCACCCGCTACATGCAAGGCCTCCGCCAAGTTATCCAGGATGAACTCTACCTCCACAACGGTCGTGATGTCGATGAAGCCTACAAGCAGGCTGAACGGGCTGAGATCAAGCTTGCTAAAGCCCAGACGAGGAAGATGCCTTTTTCTGTGAACTCTGCTCCTCGCACCAGTACCACGATGACGTACTCCAAACCGATGGGTTCCTCATCAGTCGTTGCGGGTAAAACCCAAGCCAAACCATCAACTCCTGCCGTCACCCGACCACCTACTGGAAACCCCGGCCAAGGCATCTTGGGAAGCCGACCTATTGTAGGACCTGATACTTGCTTCCGATGCTATCAAAAGGGACATCGAGCCGCAGAGTGCCCAAACCCTAAGGCTAGACCCGTCCACTTATGCACCACCGACGACCCTGAAGATCCTGACCTAGAATCACAGGAATCACCTATGGAGGAACCAACTGCCTTGACTGCTGACACCATGGGAGCCGACGACTACGAGCCTCTAGGAGTGGATGGAGACGAATCCGGTCCGTTCCTAGTAATTGAACACGAAAACTTTATCGCTCCTGATAGCGCACCCACAAACATTCTGCTCACCCCCGCTGTCCATGATGTTGATAGCTGGCTGCGACGCAGCATCTTCCGAACCACCTACACCTCAGGAGGACGACGTTGTTCACTGATCATTGACGGAGGAAGCGTTGAGAACTTTGTCTCACAAGAAATGGTAGATAAGTTGGGTCTGCCAACGAAACCACTCGAGAAACCGTACAGCGTGGCATGGTTTCGAGGTGGTACCCAAATCCCGATCCACCGTCAAAGCCTCGTTAGTTTCTCCATTGGTCCCTCATATAAGGACGAGGTGTGGTGCCATGTAGCCCCTATGGATGTCTGTCACATACTTCTAGGGAGACCGTGGCAATTCGATCGAGACACAGAACACCGAGGAAAATTGAACACTTACACCTTTCTCATAGACAAAGTTCGTGTAACCCTCAGACCACAACGTGAAGCCCTTACCCCTCTCCAAGTGGCTACACTTCGAGCCGCAACCGCCCAAACTGGTAATAAGGCTACACCATCAAAGACTGTGACTAAGGGCTCTGTGTTGTTGATGGAAGCCCAAACATCCCAACGTGAAATTCAGGAGAGCTCCACCCTCTATGCATTAATGGGTCGTGAAGTGGACAACCAAGAGACAACTCCACCTGAAGTCCCACCTGAGATAAAGCCCATCATCCAAGAGTTCGCTGACATCATGCCTGAAGAGTTGCCTGATGGACTACCCCCGTTGCGAGACATTCAACATCACATTGATCTAGTCCCTGGAGCCAGCCTACCTCACTTACCCCATTACCGAATGAAAGAAGGTCTTGAGAAATTTATTAATTCCTAATGGTTCCTTTATAAAGTACACCCAAGAAGATTTCTTATAGTCATCTACAACTACTGCAAAATACTTATGATCACCCATAGTACAAATCGGATGAGGTCCCCAAATGTCACAATGAACTAAAGAGAAAGGCCATAAATTACAAGGCTCGGTCCTCTGAGGAAAAAAGGCCCAATGATGTTTGCTAAACTGGTAGACTTCAAACTCAAAAGTCTTCAGCGAGGACAATTTAGTAAACATCTGAGCGAGGACTCCTGCAAGGAATGACCAAGACGTGAATGCCAAAGGAACAGATCAACAGAAACCAAGACAACAACAAAAATGGAGTAAACAGAGATATCAAGATAGTATAGGACATTCTACTCAAGGTCGTAACCAAAGATCTGCATCATCCAGATGTCCAAAAAATAACAATACGACTTGTCAAAAATTACTATGCAATTCACTTAAACACGTAATCTATGAATAGATAGCAAGCTCAATGGAAAATCATGAGCACGGAAAACTCCAGAAAGTCTAAGTTTGAAGGAAAACTTCATAGCCCCAGCTGTTGTAATTGATGAATGATCAACATTGGCTAAACAACCCGACTTCACAGTAGAAGAAAGTTCTGAAGGGGTCAGGAGACTACCTTCTCCAATCAAGTGAGTAGATGAGTCAGAATCAGTAAACCAAAGCTGGTGCTAAGGCAAAAGCAAAGTTGGCTACAATACTCGAGATTGTAGCCAGATTCCCAGTAGGAGGATTCCCATATGTGGGAGAATAATGTAGTGGTGGCATGAGTTTCGCATAGTCTGGAGCAGAAAGTTGGATCGTCTGTCCATTGAGCGTATGATCTGAAGGCATCTCTGTCACAGTTGCATCATAATTAGACAATGATGCTACGTTGACTTGTAGTGTTTTGCTAAATTTTGCCCAAGACCTCTCAGATAGATGGTTGGATCTGTGGCAATGAAAACACGGAGTGCAACTGCGACCACGACCACGACCAAAATCACAATCTCGACCTCCTCAAGAGGTATAATGACCACCTCTTCCATATGACATCAGAAAGCCAGAGTTCTCTACAGGTTGTGGAAAATGAGTATGACCAGTAGAGGTCTCAAGCGGCTGCATATGGTCAAAGATGGTTTGATGGATTGAGGTGTATCAAACGTGAGAAATTGGTCCTTCATAATCTGATAACGAGGATGAAAACTGGCAAGAAATCTGCAAACTGCAACCATGGCCTCAAATTTCAGCGAAATTCGGTCGAATTTCTGTCGAATATCGATATCCAGTCGAAATCATAATTCGACCGAAATGACTGAAATATGGGGTCCTAGTACAAGAAATGACCGAAATTTTGGTCGAAATTCCACCGAAATTCCATCGAAATTCTGTTTTGGTCGATACCGAAATGGTGACTGAAACCGACATTTAAGGCCTTGCTTGCAACTCTGATCTCTTCACTACATGTTTGATACAATATGTTGGCTGAAAGATGGCAAGTTCCTCATGAAGATTGGTGAGATGTCAGTAGTACTCCACGACGGTAGACTTTCACTGGAAAGCAGACCAAATATGCATGTAGATGTCCGCAAGTTGTGACTTGGTAATCTGCTGAAAATAGGTATGTGCCAGTTCGTCCCACATGTCCTTCA
>JAZKJV010002137.1:617500-721952 GCA_037367405.1 Ottelia alismoides | reverse complement strand
TAGATGCTAACCTCGATTTGCAGCTCAGCTCGCTCCTCCGCCAAAGAGCTTGAGCGATAACCTGGAGAAGGTCTCCGCCGCTCCTCCAACTTCTGACGACCCCTCCCCCGATTTTTGGTCTAACTACTGCAGGTTCCCCCTACTGTTCGGACATCGCCTCCGCCTCCCCCGCGCCCAGCCTCGTCGTGCGCTCATCGCCGCACCACCACCTCCGTCTTCGCGCGGAGGCGCCGCCTCGACCGTGCTACGCACCTCGGCCGCCTCAGCCCCAGCCCTCCACTCCACCTCGCCATCGCCTCCGCGCCTAGCACCGCCTTGCCGTCTCACCGACTCCGCCAGCACCTCCACCACGCTCGGCCGCTCGCTACCGCCTTCCTCAGGCCTCTGCCGGTCGTGTGTCAATCGGCCGAGGCCTCGCCGTCGCTTCGCCCTCGCTCCTCCACGCCTCAGCCTCCGCCGCCTCCTCCGCTGCGCGGGGGTGCCGCCTAAGTCTGGCCAGGAGCAGTTGCCGTCGGATCGGGCTACTAGCCCTTGATCCGATGGTCATCAAGCCGCCACGTGTCCCCTTCCCAGGCCTAGGCTCTAGCCTAGAGGCTCGGGGCTCCCCGAAGTAGCACCAGTCGCCGCGTGGAGGCTCGGACCATCCGAGCCTCAGCCTCGGTCTGAGCCTCCCACTTCCACCTCCGAACCTAAGGCGCGGACGCCGAGCCTCCAGGCCCGGCCCGAACCAGAGGCTCGGCAACCCGAGCCTCAGGTTCCACCACCGAGCCTCCTGGGCGCACGTGCAAGGCACGTGTGCTGTGGGTAAATTGCAAAGACCCCCCCTGCAACATTCAGAAATTGCAGAAATACCCCCGCCTTGGGTAAATTACGCAGGGACTCCTTCGACTTTTTGAAATTATAGATAAGCCCCTCCAGGGTCCTTTTTGAAAAGAAAACTTTAATTTAATTACATTTTAGTCCCTGAAATTTCATTTTATCATATCTTTGACATATGGACTCCGATTTTAGCATATAATTTGCCGTTTCGAAGCTAATTCCGTGCTCTATCACTTAGCATAGTTTGTGATCAGATCTGAGGCTGCTTATTGATAATTATTATTGAGTATATCTGTTGGCATATGTAGGCTTATTTTGACATATCTGTGCCACACGCAACTTGGAAAAAATGATGATTTCTTTTGCCGGAGCACGGCTGAGGACTTTACATTGAATAATTTTCTTTGAATAATTGATTACTATATTTGGGGATTTAAATCACACGAATTTTGAGGATAAATCCTATACTTTTTATATTTGCATTAATTGAAAGTAGGATAATCTATTCCTCTTATGATTACAATCTAGGATTGATTGGAATATTTTTGTTGATATATATCGATTAATCTGTGATAAAATTCGAGATAATTGATTTTTTTATATTTTGGAGATAAAATATTAATCTCAGATCCCGTACTGAACTGTCATCTATGTATATTTTCTTGCATTTGCATATTGTTGCATTGTATATTTTCTCAACACAGAAATTAATCGATCATGAATTAATTATTAATTTGATTAAAGACCACGCAACTAAAAATCTACGTTCTCTGTGTTCGACCTTGGTAAACTTGCCAAGTAAAAATACTCCACAACATTCAAAGATTGTGGTATTTTGATGATCGAAATCCGCCTCCTATACTACAATTCATCGATATTAAAGAGGAGGATTTCGCGTTCATCAGAGGTCGACTGTGCTCGAGCTCGGGGAGCTCCGGGAGTCTTTGCTTGCAAGGGAGCATCGGTTCCCGAAGCTGGGCGCGCTCACGGCGGTGTACGGTGGCGAAACCATCGGATCAAAGGTTTCCCGATACCTCGTGCCTCACTTCCACTCCAGATCGCGTCGCTGTCACTCAGGACGAGCCGGAGGAGGTCCTTGGTGTCGAGGGGGAGGACCACAGATGGAGAACAAGGCTGCTGGAGGTGATGCTATATATGTCTAGGGGTCCGGCTTGGAGATGATCGGGCGAGCTTATCGGAGCTCGGACCCCGATAACCCACCCCGGGCGAAGGTCATGGATCTGCAAGGAAGAGATAGGATCCGGGGTTTAGGGTTTTATGTGTCGGATCGAGTGTGGAATAAATGGAGAAATCGGATCGGGCACACATGATCCGCGGGGCTGTGGTCCGGGGGTGAGTTGACCGGGGGGTCAACATCTCCTGTGGACCAATGAGATGCGGCCACGTGTAAAAGATTTGGAAATTAGATTTAAAATAGCAAATGGCCGAATTAAGAAAAAGTTAAAATATGAAAAATGTTTATTTTATTTTAAATTATTTTTTTATGATTTTTAATTATTTTTTTGAAAATAAAAATAAGGTATTTACAATAGGGGTTGGGGAGCCTGCACCGGGGGGTGTAGGTAAGTTCCTGCACCCGGCCATTTTCCCCATTATTTTTAGTTTTTTTATAAAGAAATGCTTGGGAGATATACTTAATATAGTTAGTGGAATATGTGATTCAAGTTTCATACAAAACAAACACTCCTAACATGTTCATCTAAAAGGGGTCAATTTCAGCAATTCTGAGACCGTTAAAATTTGATACTCTTGATGGAGATGATAGAAGCCTCGAATTAAGTTGAAATTGGAATGACAACATGGTTATACATTGTGATCTAAATCCCCCAAGGTTTCATTTCAAAAAAATCAAAAAAATAATGATAAATATGGCCGGGTGTAGGTAATTTCCTGCACCCGCCGGTGTAGGATCCCTTTTCCCTTTACAATATAGTATTATATACATAGGTATATACAATAATGTATTTTTAATTTTGATTTCTAATTATTTATTTTTATACATTTTTATTCCAATTTTATATTTTATTTATTTATAGAATAAAATTTGGAATATTTTCGTATTTTATTTTATTTTTATTATTTAATTACAAGGGTAAAATAAATAGTTATATACATTTATACATGTGGTATATATACAATGTTTCTTTTGATTTTTATTTTTGTTCTTTTTATTTTATTTTTGTTTTTATGGATTTTATTTTATTTATTTACACCATGTAATGTAGAATATATACAATTTTTATGAGATTTTTATTTAAATATAGGGGTAAGTAAATATATAAGTGAGTCTATGTACACAATGAAGGGTATTTTTAATTTTTTTTAATTTTCTTATTTTTATTTTGATTTTTATTTAAAACTATTTTCAAATATATACAACCCACTTTTATTTTTAGAGGAAAATATTTTTATTTATTTATTTACAGGTATATTTACAAACATGAGCTTCATTATCTCTCTCTACTTGGGCTTTTATGCAGTCAGGCCCATGCTGAGCCCTCCCTTGGGATTAGGTCGCTCAATATTTATTCTAAATATCTCTCTCTTTTTATTTTGTCTCTTTATTCTTTTATTTATGCACAAAAACATGCTAATTATTCAATTTTATACAATGCATGCAATTTGATAATTATTTGTATTTACAAGAATATCTATGTGTTTGGCAAAGGTTTTGTAGCTAAAATAAAAGGAATAAAGAGTGATGAATGGGTATTCATCAATAAGGAAGATCATGATCAAAAGACTCATTATAAAGGTTGATATCCAATGTATATATTGTAGACAAATCAGTGAAGTCGTCGAATATCTCAAAGATCGGGTCATCCTCGCGAGGGTCGTCGAGGAGAGAAACATCAAATTCATGATCGGAAATATCAGAAAACTCGATCTCCTGATCCGCCAGATCGGATGCACTCTCAGAAAGTGAAACTGAGTACAAAGGGTCCATGGCATCCTCCCGCAGATAAACCTCGGGGAGTAATGCCGAATCATTAGGGAACTGAGGATCTATGCTGTCAAATATCAAGTCCTCCAAAAATATATCGACCTTATCAAATGGGAGGACACAAGGCTCAAATATTGGACTATCAAGGTCTGTCAAATCAAAAATTGGTCCCTCATCAAGCTCTATATGTTGAGATGAATCCAAATGTATATCCGAATCTGAGAAGATCTTCTGAAGAATAGACACAAAATCTACTAGACATGGACACTGAAATGACTCTAAGGATGGGTGAAATGTGGGATCCTCCTTTATTTCTTGGGATACTAGCAGATCTAGAATCCAAGAATCATCGACGTGAAAGTACGGGACTGGTTTAAAATCTGATTGTAAATCCAATGGAAACTCGACCAATGTCCGTCTTTGGGAACTCACAGTGGCAGTCAACACATCCATCAAATGAGACGTAGTGGCATCCATATCCTTTGATTGGTGTGTATTGTCAAAATCGGCATGAACTGTCACACAATCATTTGATGTCCTCTCTCCCTCATGTGTTGTCCTGAATAAACCATCTTGTGAATATGGGATGTCTGAAAGTGTATCCAAGATGATCTCAATTAAATACAGGTCAGGACTTTAGTGTGAAGCACCATATGAGGTAATGACATGCAATCTGCTCTGCGGTCCTCCTGCTCATGGCGATGTGGATAAGGTCAGTCATCGAAAATCCATGATCTGGAAATCTTCTTAAAAGATTATGCAACCACAACCATGAATGTATCAATGGCTCTTGGGGGTCAACTGAAAAATCTGGAATGCAAGACCGCATCATCTCAGCTCTACGCTGAGGGTAAAATCTCTACAAAAACAATGACCGTAAATCTCCCCATGTAGCAATTTTCCTTCCTAATCGTCTGTGCCAACTCTTGGCTCTACTATGAAGTGTAAATGGGAAGGTGGTCAACATCATGTCCTCAGAAGTGATATTAGAATATGATCGTGATCGATAAATATCCTCAAACTCGTCGATATGCAAATAAGGTTCCTCGTGCACTTCCCCTGAAAAGTTTGGCAGTAGATCAATGAACGCTAAATCTAGAACGAATGGGCTCAATGTAAAAGCGGAGTGCACTTCTTTATCGGTGTACTCATCCATCATCTCAGGATTAAAGTCATCAAAAGCTTGCAACTGTCCCATTTGATATCCTATGGAATGCACTCTCATCTCAGCAATGTAATCGTCCGAGTTTTGTATCTGGTTAATCCGAACTCTTTGGGCGTCACTCACAGCATGTCCCAAGAAAGAAGGGGGTAGCGATAGGAGGAAGATGGGATGCCGGTCGGAGTTCTGACCTCCCAAGAGAGTGGACGGGAATAATGGGCAGGAAATGGAGAAACCACAAAATCCGGCTGAAATGAAGACTGGCCCATCATGATGAGAGGAAAGGAGTGGAGGGCAGAAGTATGATGAAGGGAGGGTGGGTGGTTTAGAAGAGAGGTAGAAAGTGACTGCTAATGATAGAGGATAAACGTGACCAACTCACGCCAAAGACATTCAAATACAAAGCAAACCCCCAATTCACCAACTCTACACAATGTGAAGACCGTGAGATCTGGTCTTTTATCTTTTCAATTTTAGAGTTATGTGATCAAACAAAAGTTGTATAAATACTTAGGAGGCTTGAACAGGATTTGGGCACTACTCCTTAGCGTGTACGCGGGCAACTAAAAGCCAAACAATGAGGGGTTGCTCTTGATGAATACCCATTCATCACTCTTTATTCTTCTATTTTAGCTACAAAAACCTTTGCAAATACATGTAGATATGAGTAAATACAAATAATTACCAAAAGCATGCATTGTGTAAAAACCTATAATTAGCATGTTTTTGTGCAAAAATAAAAAGAATAAAGAGCAAAAAGAAAAAAAAAGGGAAATATTTAGAATAAATATTGAGCAACCTAACCCAAGGGAGGGCTCAGCATGGGCCTGACCGCATAAAAGCCAAAGTAGAGGGAGATAGGAGCTCATGTGTATATACTTCTGTGAATACATTAAATTATATTTTCCTCACCCAAAAATATGCTTGTACATATTATGTGTATATTTTATTAAAAACAAAATAAAAATTTAAAAAATCAAAAATTCAACAATGCCCTTTCACCATGTGTATAGACCATCATCCTTTATTTATTTAACCCTATAAATAAATAAAATTATTTTCTAAACTTTTTGTAAATATTCTATGTTACATATTGTAAATACATAAAATAACAAGAAACAAAACAAAAATCAAATAAAAATTACAAAATTAAAATACAAAAATACATTGTATAAATACCATGTATATAAATGTATACAATTATTTATTTCACCATTGTGTATAAATAATTAAAATGAAATAAAAATACCATTTTATTCCATATTTTATGATGTACATAAATAAAATACAAAATGAGCATAAAAATACATAAAAATAACAAATAAAAAAATCAAAAATAAAAATCCATATAGTGTACATATACCTATATACATAGTTACCCTATTTTTATTTCCAAAAATTAATTAAAAATCACCAAAAAATAGAAAAAAATAAAAGAAAAACATTTCATGTTTTGAGTTTTCTTTAATTCGGCCTATTTCTACCTTAAAATAAAGAAACAAAAATTGAATACACGTGGCAGCTTCTGATTGGTCCAAGGGGGATTGTTGACCCCGGTCAACTCCCCCGCGGACTCCTTCCTTTTCTGGAAGACGCGCGCTGCCCCGCCTTCTCCGATTTTCCCACGCGTCTCCAGGCTGTCACCCACGCGAACCCCATGCCCGGATCCTTCGTTGATCATCCGTCATCCTCGCCCGATCTTTCGCCATGAAATCAACGCCTTCTATAGCTGTCGCACCTCAACCCTAATCGCACCTGTCACCATATATATCCCGACCTCCGCCGCCTCCGCGCCTCATCTTTGGACCTTCTCCTTCTTCCCAGTGACCTCCATAGGCACCGCGAGAGTGACAGCAAGCGTTTGCCCTTGTTGCAGCGAGGCGAGGAGGCGAATCCACTGATCCGGCGATCTTCGCCGCCGCTGCTCCGCCATCAGCGTCGAGCATCGAGCCTCGGGCCGAGACGACCCTCGAGGCTACGACCAAGAGCACCCCCTGCTCTTCCCCAGTCTCTCCGACCACCCAGGTAGAACCCTTAGGCCGTAGGATAGCGTAAATCTTGATTTTTCAGTTACTGTTAGCGTAGCTCCGCCGCCTTCGTCCGGCACCTCCGACCACCCATCTTCCATTCCGACACCGCCATCATCTCCGCCAGACCTCTCCGCACCTTCTTCACCCCTCCACACAACCCAGATCGCACAGGATCTGGGAACCGAGCTCCTTCGCCGACCACCCTCGCCGGAGCTCGCCATTCCGACTCACACTTCACCTTCACGCCGCCTAACCGGGTCGAGGCACTTTGCCCTCGACCCGCGAAGCTTCTGAACTATTTTGCAGGTCAAGAGGAGGCCGTCTGAGGCTTCTCGATATCTTCCCAGGAGCTTCTTCTCCGCCGACCTCGCCGGAGCCTTCCAGGGCTCGGCTGGGGCATCGGAGACCCGCAGCAGCTGCGCAACTTCACGCCGGATCTTCTCCGACCTTCAGGCGCAGCAGAGGAGGGCGGAGACACCTTCACGAGGCCGGCGAAGTTCGCCGGCCATCAGTTCTTTCACCATCCTCCAGAGCCGTCCGATGAGACCTCCGCTCCAGTTCTAATCCCAGCCGTCGATCTGTAGAGGAGCAGCAGCCGTCGATCAATCTGAGGATCTCATCTGGACCGTTGCAGCCGAGGAGAGAGGCGCAGGAGCCCAGCACCGCTTGATCTTCCACGTGGCCTCCCTCGGACCGTCGATCGAGCCCAAGAGCCGAAGGAGTAACGCGCCATCCGTTCCCAGCCGTCAGATCACCCACGTGGCGCGCATCTAGCCGTCGGCTAATAAAGGGGTAAATATCGTAGGACCCCCTCTTAGTTTTTCATTTCCTTTTTAGTCCTGTAAATATTTTTAGAAACTTTTTCACGTAGGGTTATTTGCAATCTGGACCTTGTGCTTTATTTTAATTGCATGTATGCCCCTGTGTGTGAGTGACCACGTGCTTCGTCACGTGTGTATCTGGGCATTTTACACATCTTGTCCTGTAGATCTGGATGGCTAATGAATGCATGAATCTTTTTGTGTAATTGCAATTATACCCCTGTGAGCCTTGTTTATGCGCATGTGCGGATTTTAGTGGTGTTTTTGCATCCATGTCCCTGGGCTTTTGATACGAGTTATCAAAAGCCCCTGAGACTTGGTTTTTATTACAAATTGGTCCCTGTGTGCCTCAGCCACGCGCCACGCGCGTGACTTGCTGGGCATTTTGCACCAGAGACCCAGATCTTCGGGTATTTGCACATTGGTCCTTGTGCATAGTGCCCTCTTCTTCATTTTTGAATAAATATCAAACCACCTCCAAATCTAATGAAATTTCGACACATGGCTCCTGCCATGGTGTAGTAATTTCTGTGATTTTTGAGGACATTTTTGATTTCATTTGTTATTTTTAAAAAATTCAAAAACCCCTATTTTTGCCACTGTTTGACTTTAAAAATACCAAAAAAATATAAAATCACCCCCAAAAATTCTAAAAAAATTAGATATTGTTGTTTGCTTGTTGTTTGATTTTCTAGCCAATTTTGGTGATTTTTCATCACTTAAAAACCCTAAAAATTGAAAAAACCCCTAAAAACTCATAAAAATTATAATAAATAAATTAAAAATCCAAAAACAATAATTAGGGTGCCTAAATTTTCCTTATTCTTCATAGATTACAGGAAAATTACCTCCAGGGTTGATTGAAACTCTTAAATATTTTATTTTTGAGTTTCTAACCTTGCTGGACAGTGCCTCTTCTTTGTTGCATTGTTTGATTTTTAGTAAATAATTTATCCATTAGAAAAATTCCAAAAATTCACCAAAAACAGTAAAAAACTTAAAGAACTTAAAAACAATTTTTCCTTAATTTTTGCATCATTTTTGGTGTGTTTAATAAATTGTTGAAGTTCCCTTGTATTTACTTTCTTTTATTTTCTCATCATTTAAAAAAATCTAAAAAAAAAATATAAAAACAAATAAAAACCACTAAAAAAGATTCCCTCGGATTTCTGACTACATCGTAGACTATTTAGCCAATCTGTGCTCCTTGAGTTCGACCCTGGGAGCTATACCAGGTTAATCGTATAGCAGGACCACTTCTCTGTGTTTCATTGATTTATTTTCATTTGTGGTTCATTTTCTTGATTGACACGTTCTGAGTGACTGAGGTCGCAACGACCTATATTTTCTGTACCTTTACCTCTGTCATTCGGGCGGTCATCAGAATGGCGCCGTTGCCGGGGAGCACGGCTTTGTAGTCATTTTTCCATATTGTCTCTCTAAATTATAACTGTTTTCTGACACTCTCTCTTTCTAATTTTTGTGCGAGGTACTGCGTGGAGAACTTGGAGTACACTTTTTGAGGACCCGCACGGGAAGAAGAGCAGGGAGAAGAAGAAGAATGTCATTTACTTGAGAGAACAATATTTTTGTAATAATTTAGGACTTGGACATTTGTGGACACTTGTAACTTAGCGGGTCTGTTTCGCCGAGCACCGGTGTGCTCGGGGGACCCATTTGGATTTTCGCGGCTTTTATCGTGGTTTTGATAGTTAGCTGCCTTTTCCGGTGTTTACGCGGTTTTCTCGAGCCCCTAGATTTAGGAATTTCTCTTGCTTGTGACGTAAATTTCTAAGGCCCAACACCTAATAGAATATTTGTTCCTATAGAACGTAATTGGACCTTAATAAAATTCACTGAAAAAGTTAGTTTAATTGGATTTGAGACCACGTGCCGTGAGGAGTCACATACAGCGCTGGCAGGACCCGTTGTGGCGGGCACCGAGTGACTCCCAAGATCGGACTCCGGACTCGATTCGGTTAGCTAACTATTGTTCTTCACGATCAATAGAAGTTCCTTGTCTAAGGCCGGTTTTTCCCGTTGCACCATTTAGGTAGTTTTATTCTGTCTTTAAATTCTGCGCGGATCACTTGCATGTAGAGTGCTGGAGACAAGGTACGCATTTCTTTCTCTGCATGCATCATTGATTTCTTCGCGCATCGGCTTTTTCGTCTTCTCCCTCTGTTTTTGACTTAATCATCAGGAGAATCGGAAAAACCGTTAGGCCGCTTGTATTTATTTTGAAAAAAAAAATTAAAAAGAAAAACAAAAAAAATTGGGACTGGATAACATTATTGACCCTAAAAGACACTCACATTAAAAATTTGTCTTGGGGAGAGCAACCCCCTCCTTGTATGGTTTGGATGCGCGAGAGAGTGACCCGCACCCTAGGTAGAACCCTCCGGTGTTATTTCTAGCTGACTACCGACTCTTCCGTGCGGGCCAGTCGGTTGGAGTAGCATCGGGTATCCTAACAGGTCACGTAAGCGCTCTGATATTTTGTGTGTTCACCAAATAAAATTGACAAGATAAATTGACCGAGCTTTCACGGTCTTCAGATTGTGTTGCGTTGGTGAACCGGGGGTTTGCTTTGCGATCATATTTTCTCCAGATCCCATCCGCCCAACTCGCCAAGATCAAGATGATGGGTAGACGATCTCTTAGGCAGCCTCTGGTTGCACCGCTTTCAGGCGCGTCTACTCCATCATCTAGGTTGGCCCGTGAGAGTCAAGACCAGCTCTCCGGGCCCGAGTACATTTCCACCCTGTTCCCCCTCGACCCCCTTTCTTTTGCCACTGAGAGACATGAGCCCGAGGAAAGACGAATTGATTTGACAGAACCTGAGTTGGGCTCATCTGATTTTGCAGACGTCGGTATGGCCGCCAGAGCAGACGATTACCCCGGAGGTCAGCAGGGAGAGCAGCATGTCGTATTTGACCAGGGGGCGATCAACTCCACCCTGATCGCATCATTAGAGACAGTTCAGCAGCAGTTACGCGATCAGGGGGCTTTTATGATCGAGATGAGAAGGGAGATGGAGCGGCTCCGAGCAGAGCGAGACGAGCCGAGCGAGCCTGAGGACATTCCTGACGCTGATGCAGAAGCAGCAGCCGCAGCAGCAGCGGCTGCCGCAGCAGCAGCCGCCGCCGGAGCAGGACCACCGAGACCGATGCGGGAGTTACACAACCCCGGATCTACACTGATGCACCATTGGGTGGTGGTACCGGCCATCGTGGGGGATTTCAAGTTCCCTCCGAACACCCTGCAGATGCTTCCTCATTTTCACGGGCTTGCCACTGAGGAGCCCCATCTCCATCTCCAGGAGTTTTTGATGATCTGCAGCACTGTCCACGACCGTCATGTGGACCAAGATACGATTCGGATGATGGCCTTCCCTTTTTCACTGGCAGATAGAGCAGCCTCCTGGCTGAAACATCTAGGGAAGTTTGTCTACACCTGGGAGCAACTCCGCACCGAGTACTTGAACAAGTACTATCCACTCGGGCGGACGAATGCAGCGAGGGCCCTGATCAACAACTTCTCCATGCTCCCTAACGAGCAGTTTCACGAGGCATGGGAGAGGTTCAGAGAGCTTCTGGATAGATGCCCACACCACGACATTTCGAAGCCGAACCTAGTTCAAAGCTTCTTTAGTGGGATGACGCCAGAGCTTCAGGGTCTGGTGAATGCTTCTTGCGGCGGGTCCTACTTTGCCAAGGACCACAACCAAGTCTGGGCCATCTACGAGGAGATGGCAGAAAATTACATGGTGATGTCCCAGACTCGGTTGTACACACAGAGATCTCAGCAGCCGCCAGGACCTGTGCAGTATCAGCGGATAGCACGGGTTGATGCAGGTCCATCCAGTTCGTCCACAGTTGCAGCCGCACAGGCAGAGTCGGCCGCTGCGGACATGGGAATTATCAGCGAGAAGTTGGACCGCATGGAAATAATAGAGAAGAAGCAGTGCCAGGGCATAACTCAGATGGAGAAAATGGCACAAACTCTGAGCGACATGAAGACCCAGCTCTTGTGTCTTCAGGAGGCACAGACGGCTCCTCAGCCCCGTCTTCTGTCGCGAGGCGATTCCGGCGGCAGCCGCAGCTCGTCCCAGCGCTCCAGCTCCTTGCAGCAGCCTAGACAAGTTCACCTTGTACAGGCGGAGCCGTACCAGCAGCAGCAGCCCTCTTACCAGTCACCACCATCTCCAGACTTACAGATGGTGGTATATCAGCCGGATCAGCCTCTGGCAGCACTGCCGCCAGACTCCTTCGATGCTGAGCCGTTGATGGATGTCAACGGGATTTGGTATGACCGTCCTCAACCTGGAATCCGACGAGACCATCCCGGATTCAGGTGGGGGAATGGGGGAAACCAGTCCCAACAGCAGCCAGCCGGTCAGGGAGGGCAGTACTCCCAGCAGAGAGATCACCAGCAGCCCCCAGCATACCAACCACACCAGCCATCATCCTTCGTATCTCGTCCCTACCAGCAGCAGGGACAGAATTGGAGACGTGAGCAGCAGGCTCACCAGCAGCAGCATCCTTCCTCTTACCCCTCTCAGCAGCAGCAGCACCAGGTCCAGCAGCCTCATTTCCAGAGAGGCAACCCGTCGGGCTCCCATGAGAGCCCCGCCTTGGATGATCTAGCCCGCCTCTTCACAGAGCAGCAGGCTACATTTAGACGGGAGATGGACGAGTTCCGCCAGGAGATGCGGGACCTGATGAGAGGGAAGGCCGCTATCCCTGCACAGATCGAGCCTAATCCGAATAGCTTGAAGAGGAAATCTGAGCAGGTAGTTCCCACTGAGCCTACCACTCCTAGTAACTCATTTGATGATATGTCATCGAATATATTTGATGCTGACTTTGTTACACTTAGGAGCGGTAGAAGACCAGCAGGCGGCGCCTCATCTGAGCGACAACGCGAGGATCCATCTAGAGCGCCAGATGAGGAAGAGGAGAGCGGTACTGAAGCCACACATGATGATGACGGTGGTACTGATGCCACCAGAGATGTTGATTCCACCGGCGGTACTGAGGCCGCCGTTTCACCACATCGAGGAGGTGGTACTGACGCCACCAGCAGAGCCGAGCCAGACTGCGGTACTGAGGCCGCAAGACGTCTAGTTGTAGAGCCAGCTAGAGGTGGTACTGAGGCAACCAATATTCATTCTGATAGAAATGTTGTCTTTCCTCGCATGAATGTATCTCAGAACGCTAATTTGAATAAAGGAAAAGGTTTAGTTTCTTCTGATCCCACTGTGGTGAATGATGTTTGTGAGGATCCGGTCATCGAACCGTCTAGGCCTATTCCTAGTCCTTCATCTGAGAAGGACCCTGTGATCCCCTTTCCTAGAGCCCTTGAGTTGGGGAAGGGGAAGAAAAAAGAAAAAGATCCAAAAAAAAGAGAGCAGGAGGAGTTCAGCCAGGGCATGATAGACCGATTTCACATTCAGCTGACCCTCAATGAGGCTTTGCAGCACATTCCTCTTCTTCAGCGATCCCTAAGAGATAGGACCACAATCAGGAGAAAGAAGAGGAACAAGACCGCAGAAATTCATGTGCTAACAAAAGCCACGTGTTACGCGATCCAGAACCATCTGCCGACTAAGAGGCCAGATTTAGGGGCCCCGTATGTCAGATGTCAGATTAGTGAGCAGAGGTTCGACCGTACTCTCTTAGATAGCGGATCATCGATCAACCTTCTTCCGGCAGCCCTTCTCGACCACTTAGAGTTGGGCACTCTTAGACAGAGCAGGACATACCTTCAGTTTGCGGATCGATCTGTCAAGAGGCCAAAGGGGTTGTTGCGAGACGTTGTCGTCATGATTCAGGGTTTACAATTCCCCGTGGATTTCGTCGTGCTGGACATGGAGACCCCTGACTCGTTGACCGATTCCCCCATCATCCTCGGTCGCCCGTTCTTGGCCACAGCCAAGGCAGTGACTGACCATGACAGTGGGAAGGTATTCTTTCGCGTCCAGGGCGAGAGTATACAAATAGAGACGGTTAAGGACCACAGAGCCAGAGATAGATCCCGCTCACATGGCAGTACAGATTCAGAGCAGCTGACAGACACAGAGCCAGATATCCACCAGGACTGTGATTTTGTGATCACAGATGATGAGGCAATTTGGGCAGATCCTGCAGCACAGACCATCCTCTCATATTCAGATACAGCTGATGCAGATATGATAGCAGAGGATCGTCTGGAGAGCACAACCCTGGTTCAGGAGACTATTGAGTCAGCAGAGTCGGACCTTGATCGCGACACGATTTTCAGTGATGGTGGTACTGAGGCCACCCTGCTCTACGGTGGTACTGATGCCACCGCAGTTGATACAGATCCCTCGGATTCAGAATCTGATTGGGCAGATTGTGATGATTAGATGCCAGATCTGGATCCATCTGAGCCTATAGATGAGGAGGAGGTAGAGGCAGAACAGATCAGAGACAATGTAGAGGACCCGCCTTCTCCAGATCCAGTTTGTGAGAGTTCGTTATCATTCTCCCAGGCAGATTTGGCAGAATTATCCGCATACACACATCTCCTTCAGAAGCCAGATTTGCCAGCACCCAGCTGCCCAGAGCTAAAGCAGCTCCCTACTTCGTTGAAGTATAGATTCCTTGCGGGAGAGTCTGAGATGTACCCAGTCATCATCTCTGCCGATCTGACTGGAGAACAAGAATCCCGTCTGATGGAGGTTCTTGAAAAGAACCGCAAGGCAATTGGATGGAGCGTAGCAGATCTCCATGGGATTAGTCCCTCGTTGTGCTCCCACCATATCTATCTCGAGGAAGGGGCAAAGCCGTCGCGTGAGTTCCAGCGGCGACTGAACCCCAACCTAAGAGAGGTTGTTATGAAGGAAATATCAAAATGGTGGAGTGCAGATTTTATTTATCCCATTTCCGACTCCAAGTGGGTCAGCCCCTTGCATGTGGTGCCCAAGAAGACGGGCATCACGACTGTGATCAGTGATTCGGGAGAGGAGATTGCTACACGGGTACCCACCTCTTGGAGGGTCTGCGTTGACTACAGGAGACTCAACCAGGCCACCAAGAAGGACCATTTTCCCCTGCCTTTTATTGACCAGATCATAGAGAGACTGGCAGGAAAGAGCCATTACTGCTTCCTGGATGGGTACTCGGGCTACAACCAGGTGGCCATCGCTCCTGAGGATCAGGAGAAGACCACCTTTACCTGTCCCTTCGGTACATACGCTTTTCGACGCATGCCATTTGGGTTATGTAACGCCCCTGCGACTTTTCAGAGATGCATGCTGTCGATATTTTCGGACATGGTAGGGGAGTGTTTGGAGGTCTTCATGGACGACTTCTCGGTTTACGGCGACGGATTCGATTCCTGTCTTGACTGCCTAGACCGAGTGCTCCAGCGATGTATTGCTACCCGCTTGGTTCTGTCTTGGGAGAAGAGTCACTTCATGGTGACTCAAGGGACGGTGCTTGGCCACATCATCTCCAACAGAGGCATGGAGGTTGATCCGGCCAAGGTCGATGTCATTAGGAAACTCACACCGCCGTCCAATCTGAAGCAGTTACGGTCATTTCTGGGGCACGTTGGTTTTTATAGGAGATTCATTCATGATTTCAGCAAGATTGCCCGACCGTTGACTGACCTCTTGACGAAAGGCACCGAGTTCCTTGTCGATGACAAGTGTCTTTCGTCCTTTGAAACTCTCCAGCAATGTGTTATTGAGGCTCCTGTCCTTCAGCCGCCTGATTGGTCTCTCCCATTCGAGATCATGACGGATACCTCTGATTTTGCCGTAGGGGCAGTGCTAGGACAGAGGAGGGATGGGGTACCATTTGCGATACACTATGCTAGCCGCACATTAGATTCCGCCCAGCGGAGTTATACAGTCACAGAGAAGGAGATGCTAGCAGTAGTGTTTGCCCTAGATAAATTCAGATCATATATCATTGGATCCCGAGTGACCTTGTACACAGATCACACCGCCATCAGGTACCTCATGGCAAAGAAGGATGCCAAGGCTAGACTGACTAGATGGATCCTTCTACTCCAGGAGTTCGACATTGAGATCAACGATAAGCCTGGAGTCAAGAATGTGGTGGCGGACCATTTATCCCGATTAGAGCAGCCTGAGGAGACAGAGCAGATTGATCCGATCAGAGATACCTTCCCAGATGAGGCGATCCTTGCTATCGCCTCACTCCCATGGTACGTCGATATTGTGAACTTTCTCGTTGCTGGGAAAGTCCCACAAGATTGGCCCAAGCAGAGGCTTGAGACCTTCCTTGCGAAGACCAAGTCCTACCACTGGGAGGATCCCATCCTTTACCACGAAGGAGGGGACAGCATCTGGCGTCGGTGTATTCCTCAGGAGGAGCATCATAGTGTCCTCACTTACTGCCACAAGCTTGAGGAAGGAGGACATCATTCTGGGAGGAGAACGGCACAGAAAGTGCTCCAGTCCGGCTTGTGGTGGCCTACACTCTTCAAGGACTCTGATGAGTTCGTGAAGAGATGTACTGACTGTCAGAGGATGGGCACTTGTGGACAACGTGATATGATGCCGATGCAGCCCATTCACTTCTGTGAGGTTTTTGACGCATGGGGCATCGATTTCATGGGTCCATTCCCTAAGAGTCAGGGATTTGAGTACATTCTGTTGGCCGTAGATTATGTTAGTCGTTGGGTTGAGGCTATCCCCGCCCGAGCCGCAGATGCAAAGACAGTTTGCAGATTTTTGAAGAAGCACATCATCATGCGGTTCGGGGTTCCACGAGTTCTGATTTCTGATGGGGGATCTCATTTCATCAACGACCAGGTGAAGGCACTTGCTAGCGAGTTCAGTATAGACCATCGTGTTGCCACACCATACCATCCACAGACGAATGGTCTAGCTGAGGTGTCGAATAGGGAAATCAAGAATATTTTGCAGAAAGTCGTCCGCCCTGACCGAAAGGATTGGTCACAGCTTTTGGACTCGGTCTTGTGGGCATATCGGACGTCTTTCAAGACTCCATTGGGTACATCTCCCTTTCGCCTCGTGTATGGCAAGCCGTGCCATCTACCTGTCGAGCTGAGGCACAAGTCACTTTGGGCAGTCACAGATATTCTTATGGATCCAGATGGTATAGGAGACCAGAGGAGGGCAGAGTTAGCCGCCTTGGAAGAGCTTAGAGATGCAGCTTTCTCAAGCAGCCTACATTATAAGGAGAAAGTCAAAGAGTGGCATGATTCTCATATCAGCCACAAGCATTTTGAGATTGGACAGAAAGTATGGCTGTTTGATGCGAGGCTTAGATTATTTCCAGGGAAGCTACAGAGCAAATGGAAAGGACCCTATTTGGTCAGAAAGGTACATGATAACGGTAGCATTGATATATCTGAGTTATCTTCTGAGAGTACCTTCCGAGTGAACGGCCAGCGGCTCAAACCATTTCTAGATCATGAGCCGCGGGACGTTATTATTGCCGCTATTCATTTTGCGTGAGATGTGGTCTTTTGACTCACATCTTTTACATCTCACGCCTGATTTTCACTGTTCCTCCGCCTGTATAGATCCAGTTGTCCATATCATTCTATTCTTTAGTCCCACATCCCGTCTCTCATCTTATGATTATGCTATACTTAGGGTGTACTTTACCCTAAGTATAGGGGGGATGTCGGACCTGTGAGTATTCTTTTCATTCTTTCTGCTCTTGTTTTTGCTGCCTATACTTAGGGATATTTTACCCTAAGTATAGGGGGGGCAGATTCTGTATATTCTTCACTCGGCTTTCCCTTCATGTACAGCTTTCTATACTTAGGATTAGTTAATCCTAAGTATAGGGGGAGACCACCGAGTTCCTCTCATTTTATTCATTTATTCGTTCCTGTACTTAGCCATTCCTTTTCACTTCCCTTTTACTAAGCACGAGTTATGTCTTCTTCATCGCTCTTGATCACTTTGAGGACATCGTTCGAGCTAAGTATAGGGGGGGTGTGTATATATTTCATATATACTTTAGCCATAACTCGTACTTTGTGTGAGTGTATTAATAAATAAAATGGCTAAAAATCACAAAATTTAAAAATTTTTCATGTACATAAACCTCTTTTATTCTTGCACATACATAGCTAGTGTATAAAGTATTTTTGTAAAAATGATTTCAAAAATCTTTTGTGTAAAGCTTGTGTAAATATTTTGTATCAAAATTATGTATATAGTACAAAATTCCAAAATGTTTTGAAAATCAAAAGTTTGCAAAAACCTTGTGTAAAAGATTGTGAATATCAGTTTGCAAAACTTGCACCTCATGCATCATTCATGATTACAAAACATTTTTTCAAAAATTTTGCATGATTGTAAAATATTTGTAAATAGCATCTTGTGTACATATATGTATATAGTTTTTCCTGGATGAGAGTTGACATTTAAACTAAGCCTGGAATTAAATTGAGAAATGGAGCTTGAACAAGATCTTAATCCACTTAACTTCAAGAGGAACCTTGTAGGACTTAGGGTTAAGGCTTTTCAGGTCCATAAGGACGTAATTCTTTGAGTCCACTAGGCTATGAGCATATGTCATCTTGATGAGCCTAAGTAGAGCACTTAACAACACACGCATGACTCTCAGAGACAATGGCTTCACTTGCACCTGCACTTTACACAGGGCTCTCCACGGATGAGGTGGTGAGGAGGCAGTTTCCTTTGGCTTGGGGTAGCATATGAGGGTAGTACTTCTAGGCGGAACCTCTCTTCTTCTTATAGTGAAGGAAGTGCACCTCAACTTGGTCTAGTGGTGTTGAAAGCTAAAGACAGAAGCTGTGGGTTGCAATAAAGCTTCAAAAGAGGGATAGTCTACTGGCTCAAGGGGAAATTTCTTATATGCTGCACCATGTAGATATGTTGTACAGAAGTTCTTGAAAAAAAAAATGCAAAAATGCAAAAAGAACTCCAAAAAAGTGGTGGGTCAGATTTAAAATTTAATAACCCCACCGGAGTATAAATCAAAAGCTTATGGTATCATGATACATCTCATGAAGCTTGCAGCGGGAGACTTGGCTACACTGGCTAGGCTTCCAAAACTCTATACTTCTACCCCCTCTCCTTGAGCCGGTTGCACTTGAACTTAGAAGGGAATACCCCGTTTCTCGAGGAAAGAGTTGCTAGACTGAGGCATTAGAGTTACCAGGTCGAGGGAGGTTGTTTCTTTGTTACTTCTGAGGTGGGGAGCCACATATCACCTACACCGCAAGGAAAAATTCATGGTCATTAGAGTTTGTGTATGTAGACTTGTTCTGATCTGGTTTATTGAGGAGTCTTGCCCATAGATTAGTGGAACTTGGAGGCTGTTGAGTTTTAGGCTTAAGTCCAAATAAGGTTCCGACACATCAATAATCCAAAGATCTGATCGAGCTCCATATTTCAATTTAATGAAGGAAAATTTAATAAGTCAACCTTGATCCATGTACATCCTCTTTTTCTTTTTCTTTTTCTTTCTTTTTCACTTCTTTTTCAAATAAGTGTTTGCTAAGGGACTAGCAAAGTTAAGCATAGGGGGGTGATGAATACCCATTCATCACTCTTTATTCTTCTATTTTAGCTACAAAAACCTTTGCAAATACATGTAGATATGAGTAAATACAAATAATTACCAAAAGCATGCATTGTGTAAAAACCTATAATTAGCATGTTTTTGTGCAAAAATAAAAAGAATAAAGAGCAAAAAGAAAAAAAAGGGAAATATTTAGAATAAATATTGAGCAACCTAACCCAAGGGAGGGCTCAGCATGGGCCTGACCGCATAAAAGCCAAAGTAGAGGGAGATAGGAGCTCATGTGTATATACTTCTGTGAATACATTAAATTATATTTTCCTCACCCAAAAATATGCTTGTACATATTATGTGTATATTTTATTAAAAACAAAATAAAAATTTAAAAATCAAAAATTCAACAATGCCCTTTCACCATGTGTATAGACCATCATCCTTTATTTATTTAACCCTATAAATAAATAAAATTATTTTCTAAACTTTTTGTAAATATTCTATGTTACATATTGTAAATACATAAAATAACAAGAAACAAAACAAAAATCAAATAAAAATTACAAAATTAAAATACAAAAATACATTGTATAAATACCATGTATATAAATGTATACAATTATTTATTTCACCATTGTGTATAAATAATTAAAATGAAATAAAAATACCATTTTATTCCATATTTTATGATGTACATAAATAAAATACAAAATGAGCATAAAAATACATAAAAATAACAAATAAAAAAATCAAAAATAAAAATCCATATAGTGTACATATACCTATATACATAGTTACCCTATTTTTATTTCCAAAAATTAATTAAAAATCACCAAAAAATAGAAAAAAATAAAAGAAAAACATTTCATGTTTTGAGTTTTCTTTAATTCGGCCTATTTCTACCTTAAAATAAAGAAACAAAAATTGAATACACGTGGCAGCTTCTGATTGGTCCACGGGGGATTGTTGACCCCGGTCAACTCCCCCGCGGACTCCTTCCTTTTCTGGAAGACGCGCGCTGCCCCGCCTTCTCCGATTTTCCCACGCGTCTCCAGGCTGTCACCCACGTGAACCCCATGCCCGGATCCTTCGTTGATCATCCGTCATCCTCGCCCGATCTTTCGCCATGAAATCAACGCCTTCTATAGCTGTCGCACCTCAACCCTAATCGCACCTGTCACCATATATATCCCGACCTCCGCCGCCTCCGCGCCTCATCTTTGGACCTTCTCCTTCTTCCCAGTGACCTCCATAGGCACCGCGAGAGTGACAGCAAGCGTTTGCCCTTGTTGCAGCGAGGCGAGGAGGCGAATCCACTGATCCGGCGATCTTCGCCGCCGCTGCTCCGCCATCAGCGTCGAGCATCGAGCCTCGGGCCGAGACGACCCTCGAGGCTACGACCAAGAGCACCCCCTGCTCTTCCCCAGTCTCTCCGACCACCCAGGTAGAACCCTTAGGTCGTAGGATAGCGTAAATCTTGATTTTTCAGTTACTGTTAGCGTAGCTCCGCCGCCTTCGTCCGGCACCTCCGACCACCCATCTTCCATTCCGACACCGCCATCATCTCCGCCAGACCTCTCCGCACCTTCTTCACCCCTCCACACAACCCAGATCGCACAGGATCTGGGAACCGAGCTCCTTCGCCGACCACCCTCGCCGGAGCTCGCCATTCCGACTCACACTTCACCTTCACGCCGCCTAACCGGGTCGAGGCACTTTGCCCTCGACCCGCGAAGCTTCTGAACTATTTTGCAGGTCAAGAGGAGGCCGTCTGAGGCTTCTCGATATCTTCCCAGGAGCTTCTTCTCCGCCGACCTCGCCGGAGCCTTCCAGGGCTCGGCTGGGGCATCGGAGACCCGCAGCAGCTGCGCAACTTCACGCCGGATCTTCTCCGACCTTCAGGCGCAGCAGAGGAGGGCGGAGACACCTTCACGAGGCCGGCGAAGTTCGCCGGCCATCAGTTCTTTCACCATCCTCCAGAGCCGTCCGATGAGACCTCCGCTCCAGTTCTAATCCCAGCCGTCGATCTGTAGAGGAGCAGCAGCCGTCGATCAATCTGAGGATCTCATCTGGACCGTTGCAGCCGAGGAGAGAGGCGCAGGAGCCCAACACCGCTTGATCTTCCACGTGGCCTCCCTCGGACCGTCGATCGAGCCCAAGAGCCGAAGGAGTAACGCGCCATCTGTTCCCAGCCGTCAGATCACCCACGTGGCGCGCATCTAGCCGTCGGCTAATAAAGGGGTAAATATCGTAGGACCCCCTCTTAGTTTTTCATTTCCTTTTTAGTCCTGTAAATATTTTTAGAAACTTTTTCACGTAGGGTTATTTGCAATCTGGACCTTGTGCTTTATTTTAATTGCATGTATGCCCCTGTGTGTGAGTGACCACGTGCTTCGTCACGTGTGTATCTGGGCATTTTACACATCTTGTCCTGTAGATCTGGATGGCTAATGAATGCATGAATCTTTTTGTGTAATTGCAATTATACCCCTGTGAGCCTTGTTTATGCGCATGTGCGGATTTTAGTGGTGTTTTTGCATCCATGTCCCTGGGCTTTTGATACGAGTTATCAAAAGCCCCTGAGACTTGGTTTTTATTACAAATTGGTCCCTGTGTGCCTCAGCCACGCGCCACGCGCGTGACTTGCTGGGCATTTTGCACCAGAGACCCCAGATCTTCGGGTATTTGCACATTGGTCCTTGTGCATAGTGCCCTCTTCTTCATTTTTGAATAAATATCAAACCACCTCCAAATCTAATGAAATTTCGACACATGGCTCCTGCCATGGTGTAGTAATTTCTGTGATTTTTGAGGACATTTTTGATTTCATTTGCTATTTTTAAAAAATTCAAAAACACCTATTTTTGCCACTGTTTGACTTTAAAAATACCAAAAAAATATAAAATCACCCCCAAAAATTCTAAAAAAATTAGATATTGTTGTTTGCTTGTTGTTTGATTTTCTAGCCAATTTTGGTGATTTTTCATCACTTAAAAACCCTAAAAATTGAAAAAACCCCTAAAAACTCATAAAAATTATAATAAATAAATTAAAAATCCAAAAACAATAATTAGGGTGCCTAAATTTTCCTTATTCTTCATAGATTACAGGAAAATTACCTCCAGGGTTGATTGAAACTCTTAAATATTTTATTTTTGAGTTTCTAACCTTGCTGGACAGTGCCTCTTCTTTGTTGCATTGTTTGATTTTTAGTAAATAATTTATCCATTAGAAAAATTCCAAAAATTCACCAAAAACAGTAAAAAACTTAAAGAACTTAAAAACAATTTTTCCTTAATTTTTGCATCATTTTTGGTGTGTTTAATAAATTGTTGAAGTTCCCTTGTATTTACTTTCTTTTATTTTCTCATCATTTAAAAAAATCTAAAAAAAATATAAAAACAAATAAAAACCACTAAAAAAGATTCCCTCGGATTTCTGACTACATCGTAGACTATTTAGCCAATCTGTGCTCCTTGAGTTCGACCCTGGGAGCTATACCAGGTTAATCCTATAGCAGGACCACTTCTCTGTGTTTCATTGATTTATTTTCATTTGTGGTTCATTTTCTTGATTGACACGTTCTGAGTGACTGAGGTCGCAACGACCTATATTTTCTGTACCTTTACCTCTGTCATTCGGGCGGTCATCAGCTCTCCCAATAAAATAAGGAATTGGTTACGTTTAATTTTCTAGGTCAAGTTCAATTAGCAGCCCCATTTTTTTAATTTTTGATTTTCTATTTTTTGGATTTTTTTTAGAAAAATAACGCCTAACGAGCTTTTCGATTTCCTCTTTGATTAATTTGAGTTCAAAAATAGGAGGAGGAAGTCGAAAAAGCCAATGCATGGTCAAACACGATGATGCATGCAGAGATAGAAAATGCGTACCTTACTCCAGCACTCTACATGCAATAGATCTACGCATAAATTAAATACAGAATGTGAATTAATTATATGATGCACGAGGAAATCGGACTTAGGCGAGCAACTTCTATTGATCGTGAAGAACAAGAGTTAGCCAATCGAATCGAGTCCGGAGTCTGGTCTTGGGAGTCACTCGATGCCCGCCACAACAGGTCTTGCCAGCGCTATATGTGACTCCTCACGGCACGTGGTCTCAAATTCAGTTACACTAACTTTTTCAATTAATTTTTAGCCAAGGTCCAATTACGTTCTATAGGAACAGATAATCTATTAGGTATTGGACCTTAGAATATTACATCACAATCAATCAAAATTCTTACGTCTAAGGGCTAAATTCGCGAGAATCAGATAACAAGTTATGGCGTAAAATCAAAAAAAGCTCCAAGCGATCCCTCGCACAAAAATCAAACAAAAGATGGTCAGAAAACAATTATAATATTAAGAGACAAATAACACAAAATAGAAAAATGACTACAAAGTCGTGCTCCCTGGCAACGGTGACATTCTGATGACACGCCTAACAACTCGGGTTAAGTATGTAAATAAACAATGTTCGTTGTGATCTAAATCACCAAGAGCGGTCAATCGAGAAAAATTTGTATTTTAAACCGCTTAAGAAAATATAAATCAATCAATGCAAATATAAACGGTTTTCACTATTATTTTTACCTGGTATAGCGACCAGGGTCGAACACAAGGAGCACGATTTAAAAACTAAGTAGTCAAATTTCTGAAATGATTTTTAGTGGTTTTTGAATTTTTATTTTTTTTGAGCAAGCACAAAGGAGTCAAAACACACAACACGACACTCTTTTTGTATTTTTCAGTCTGGTCAAAAATATTGAGAAAATTATGAAGAATTTTTTTGTATTTTATATATTTTAAAACGTGTTTGGTTTTTTAGATTTTTCTGATATTTTTGTGATTTTATAAAAATCAAACAGTAAAAAACAGAGCAAACAGTGCACAACCGAGAGTATTTTGCAACTTAAAAATAGTTTAATGCCCAATACTCCTGGAAATTATTTTTAATATAAACTACGAAGAAATATCTACAATTAGATACTGAAATCACAAATTTTGGATTTTTCAAGAGTTTTCTACTATTTTTTTAAGATTTTTCATTTTTCACAATTTTTTGGAGTTTTATAAAGAGTTAATACACGGAAATTGGATAGAAATTAAAAACATCAAAACACACCTACAATAATTGTTTTGGAATTTTTAGGAGAGTTTTTTTAATTTTTAGGAATTTTCAAAGTTCTGACAAGCAAAAGACATTGTTTTTTATAATTTAAATAGATAAAAATTCAACAAAATGCCATGAAAATTTTACACAATGTTTAGGCACATAGAAGGGGCATACACAAATTTTCTCAGAATTTTTAGAACCATAAAAACATTTATTTTGATGAAAAGATCAAGTAAGTTCAAATATGGAAGCACAAGGACTGAATTGCTATTGTCAAAGTTTTTGCATGAAATAATAATAGAAATAAAACTGCTGGATGTAAAATGTAAATTACCCAACATGCATGTGCCGGGCATGTGACTTGCTTGTAGGCGGAGACCTCTTTGCAATATGAAAGACTTCCAGGGGTTATTTCACAATTGTTCCAATTTTTATTCTTGAAAGCTCCCTTCCCTAGGGCTTTCTCTTCTAACCCTTCGGGCCCGTTCGGTAGGAGAATAAGCATGAATAAGGATGGGGAATAAGGGGAATAAGGGTCTATTCTCCGTTCGGCTGGAGGATAAGAATAAGGAGAATAAGGTGAAATAATGGTAGGTAAGGTGGGATAAAGATAGGAATAAGAGTGAAATAAGATGAAATAATGGGGAATAGTCGTACCACAGGGAACCGTGTTGGGAGGAAAATGGGGGCTTATTCCCCTTATTCCATTCCCCCTTAACCTCTTACCGAACACGGCCTTCGTTTCCAAAGAAGAGAGGGAACACGGGCTGTCGCCTCGCAAGAGGCGCAGGAGTCGGTGTCGTCTGAGCGGCCCGCGTGTGGGGGGAGCGACGGTGATGGCGGACGACGCGCGGACGCGTGGTGGCGAGGGCTGCAGAGTCGCGCGGAGGTCTTCTGGCGGAGAAGAGCGCTGGACCGCGCTGCGACCGGAAGGGCGGTTGCAGGCAGAACCGACTGCGGTGGCGCTGGCTGGATCGGCTACGACGCGGCACGGAGGGCGGAACGCCCAGGCGCGTCCACGTGCGGCTGGATGGAGGCGGGAGCGCCGCCTCGCGTACGGTGTTTCATGCAGAGGTAGCGGTCACGGCGGAGGGGGATGTTGGCTCCAGGCACGGATAGTGCAGAGGAGGAGGGCAGGGCCGTTGTCGCGACGCGGAGGGTGCACCTGTCGGTGGCGTTGTCAGATTGGAGGGAAGCGCGAACGGCGGTGCTGCCGCTTAGGGGAGCATGGTGGGAGGAGTGGCGCCCCTCCGCTGCGCGGCTGAAGCTGAGGGGATGCAGCATGGGACGCCGCCCGTGAGCGGGGGTGCGGCTGGCTCGCGCTGGTCAGTGGCGCGGAGTGTGGAAGCGGGCGCAGGGCTGCGGAGTGCAAGTAGTAGACGGGTGCGGGCGGCGGGGCCGCACACGTGCGCTTGGAGGTGGTCGGGTCGCCGCTGGTGCGTGGGGGCGGCGGCGCTTGGGTCTCTGCTAGGCGAGCTTCTGTTTATTTTTTGGGATTTTTACCCGACAGACCTATAATCTTTGCCAATTATCTCCACGACCTTTGAAACAACCTAATTCATCTCTCGACCCGGTAAACTTACTCCGTCTTACCCTACGAACCCTGCCGTTAAATTGAGATATCTTAGGATAACTTGCTTGAGTTAAAATTGAGTTAATCAAACTACATGAAATCTAACGGTTGGATTTCTTCATCCCTCACCTCATTCCTTCTTGTATCCCCTTCGAACGCATCGGCGACCCACACACCCTCCATTCTCCAATGCTGGTACGACGGTTCGCAGAGCCGTACCCACCTTAGGTTGCGGCGCACCCTGCAGCTCCTCCAGCTAGCTCCGGTCCATCCGCGGCACCCCCAACCCCTTTGCATCCTCGAATTTGACACTCCCGAGGGCGGGTGGTCAACGATGATGGGGCGGGGGAGGTAGTGCCTGGAGGAGGCGGGGTGGGGGGTGTTCCTGTTTAAGTAGATATCTGTTGTTGCTCCAACGAAAAAAAGGCGGCAAGGGCTGCATCTGCAACTTCTGAAGTACGGCATGATCCCTCCATATATCCGATCAACGCAGGCGTCGCACGACGAATCCCCAGGCCCTTCTGCTTTCCTCCTCCCGTCGATATCCAAGTGTCCCCCCTTCACTCCGGGCGGCAGAGCCCCACAGAGCGCTCCCATCTCCACCTCCTTTCTCCCTATTTCCCCCTCTGTGGCGGTGGGTTCCCAGATTGGGACCTTGGCATATGCGTGAGAGTAGGTATCGACCCAACAGGGCCCCATGTTTATAAAAAAAAGGTGTGGAGGAGGATGCCCAAGTGATCCGACGGGCTTGTGTGGGGAGGAGGTCGTGAGGATGGAGTAGAAGTGGAGAGTGGAGCCGGAGGAGGCGGACCAACGACTCGGGACTTGGCAGAACAAAAGGAGGGGAGGAGGCAATGAGGATGGACAGGAGCAGATAATGGAGCCGAAGGAGGCGGACCAGCGGCTCGGGACTGGGCTGAGCAACAGGAGGGGAGGAGGAGATGGACGAGGCGGAGGAACATGGGAGGGAGGAGGGGAGGAAAAGGAGATGCATCATATCATTTTTGTAAATTTATAACAAAGAGGTCAATTCACATCTCTTTTGAACGGAATCCGGTTATATCTAACGGACAAATGGATGGAGGTTAACCACTGGGTCTGCCGAGTAAGGGTTAGCAAGTTTACGGGGTTGAGGGAGGAATTAGGTTGTTTCAAAGGTCGTAGAGGTAATTGGCAAAGATTATAGGGTCTGCCGGGTAAAAATCCCTTATTTTTTTGTTTTTTTCTATAATATAAACTGATATTAAAAGATTTTTTAAATTTTTTTGCAGCAACTGTAAATAGGGGAGATTTTTTAAAAAAATAGTTTTTTCCTTTTTTTAATTTTAGATAAATGATCCTACAAAAAAATGTTAGGGAAAAAACAATAATATGTGTTTTTTTATTTTTTATTTATATACAAAATAGAGTTGGTGAATGGGTGTATCTTGCGATATGATAGAATGGATCCGTGGCTCCAGTCACCGTGCGTGATCGGAGGTGATAGATCGTGTGAGATAGAAATGAAAATGTGAGGATCGCGAGATGAGGTGAAAAATCAGTGTCAGATCGTAATCAAAGTGTAAACTGACGAGACATAACATTGGATCTCGCCTCGGGGTTCGGAAATGCCGTGATAGCCTCGACGTGGGTCGACGTGCTGTCATCGGACGACTCGGAGGCTGGTTACCCTTTTTCGACAAGATCGCTCTCGGAGATCGGGCTCCTCTCCACCAAAGATTGATCAAAGAATGAAAGAAGGATGAGGAGACCATTAAAAAGAGAAGAAAATAAAAAAGAAAATATCTACAAATGGGGAAAGTTTTATTGGTGCAATTAATAAAATAAATAAATAAATAAATTATGAAATTAGAAATTAAATTAATCAAATAAATTAAATAATTAATGGAAATCAATTAGCCACCTTAATGGTGGCCATTAAAGGTATAAAATCAAATCTAATATACATGGTATGTTATAAAAGCAAATAATGAATTAAATAATTAAATCTAAATATAATTTACATAATTAAACTAATTAATTAATTAACATGAGATATTTTAATTTTTTAATGATTTTTATTTAAAGAAGCTAGTTGTATTCACATATTATACACATATAATACAATATACACATAGGTACAAATAAGGAAGTGATTTTTAAAACACATTTTTTAAAATTTTATTATTTATATTTTTTGTTTTTATTTTTAATGAAAATATTATTTACATTTATGTACATTATATATATAAAAATTAATAAGAGTAAATATACAAATATGTACGTGGTAAAACTACACGAAACACCCCAAAAAATCGACTTTTTAAACGTAACTCTAAAACTTATGAAACCACAATCATTTGAAAGATAATTTAATTTAGAGTATAATGGAAGTGAGTTTAGTTCAATTTGAGTTCGTATGGAGCAGAAATCGGTATTTTAATGACCACTTTGCGGCTTTTTTGAGGGTGATTAATTATAATATGTACATTATTTTTCTTTACAATTATTTTTATTATTTACAACACATTTTTACAACTTTTGTTTTCAAAAACAATTAATTTGAGGTCATAAAATGTACAAATAAAATAGTGCACATTTTATACAAATATACAGGGAATTTATGTACAAATTATTTTTGGATTTTTGATAGAAGACCCTATCTCCCGCTACTTTATTTCTGGTCGATCAGGTCAAGTCTTGACCTTCTCTCGGGGTTCGGGTCATTTATTTATTGCATAAACACATCCTTTCTTTTCTTTTCTTTTTCTTTTCTTCTTTATTCTTTTATTTAAGCACAAAAGGTGTTAAAAATGCATATTTAACAAATGCATGTAAAATGGTAAAATTATGAAATTAGTGGTTATTTACAGGTGTTTCACTAAGAAAATGAAGTTAAAATAAAAGAATAAAGGCGATGAATCGTGGATTCATCATTCTTAAAAAAGATAATAAAATCTAAACTATAAGGATAATTTTAACTATACGAAATTAATGATGTAGAGATCCAAACTTACATAGATATGTTCATATATGATCTATTATCGTATATGTTCTATACTGACTTTGATATTTGTATCATTTCTTTTAAAATCGACATGGATACATATGCTTTTTATATTTGATGAATACATGATTCATCTCCTTTATTCTTTCATTTTGTTTAAAATCCTTGGTAAAATGCATTTAAGTATCAACTAATTCTCATTAATTAACATACTATCTCCATTTGTTAATATTACATATTTGACACCTATTTAAACCAAAATAAAAAGAATAAAGAAAAAAATAATAGAAAAAAATGTAAATATATACATACCAATCCTAACCTCGAGACCACGTTAATATTGACTTGGTCGATAAGATAAATAATTAGGAGGATATAAAGATCCTAATATGTAAAAATATCAGAAAATAAATATCATAATTGCATATATACACATTATTTACATGGTACATATGTTAATCTATTTTATTTATCATACAAATCACTTCAAATCAAAATATTTCCTTCTTGAAAGTTTCTTATAATATATATATATATATATATATATATATTAAATTCTAAATAAATATAAGAAATTTTATTTAATGTATTTATAAAAAAATTACAATAAACAAAAAGGCCATAAAGGCTAAATTCCACGAGTCATAACTATTTATATAAAACTTCAAATCGACCAAACTCACTTTCTAGTTATATTTTATATTATTTATTAGAAAATACTTAAAAATACCATAAGCAATCGTGTGAGTTTTTGTTTTTGGGCCTAGTCGTATATGTGTACTATATGTATATGAAACTTCTTTTTTATAAAATTAATTCAAACTCCAAAAAACTTAGTCCTTTTTCTCATATGTATATAAAAATCAGTAGAAAAATACAAAAATATATTCAAAAAGTAATTATGAATAAATGATAATAAATATAAAAACTAAAAAACCATAAACCTGAACTTATGAACCTCGTATTTCGACCATATGAACTTCGAATTGGGTGTATTTGTTATTAAAGTTCAAGTTGTAAAATTATCTATCAAAGAAAGCGAGTTCATTAAAAACGGAGTTAATATGCACAAAAGTATATTTTGGGATCTTATTTGTATACATGTACAATCTAATTTATTTTACCTATATTCATTCTTTAGTATTTCTTTTATGTTTAATATTTTTGTAAATATTGTATTAATAATATAATGGAGTAGGTAACCTTACCTACCTTACCTACTCCATGCTCATTTTTGCCATTTTATTTTTTTTGAAAAATACTTCTGTAGATTTTCATCACTATATCTATCTAATATGTCATTCAAATTCCATGAAAAACAGAGACTCATATGCTCTACATCTAGAAGTTGTGATTTTAGCAGTCATAGAAATGTTATAATCGACATGTTCTGGATAGAGGGCATATGAGTATATGTTTCTGGTGAAATTTTAATAACAAATTATAGGAATATAATTATAAAAATCCACAGAAGTATTTTCAAAAAAATAAGAAAAATTGACACAAAATGAGCATGTAATAGGTACAGTTACCTACTTCATAGAGTAGGATCCCTTTCCTCAATTTATAAGGAATTTTGTATTTGTGTACATAGTATTTTGGCCTCTTCCTTATGTTGTTTCTTTCTCCCTTCTCCTGCCACATGGAAGCGTTTTATTGGTCATCTTCCCTTTGACTTTTCTCCCCCTCTCCATCTTCTTCCTCGATCTACTCCTTCCTCTCTTCTTCTTCTTCTCCCCTCCTTCCTTCTTCTTCTTCCTTCGCCGCCAAACAAACTCAACAGCCTGGGACCATCCAGGCCGTCCACTAACCACTTCCTCGCCTCCTTCACCGTCGTCGACCCGATTCATGTTCAGGTTCAGTGAACCTGGGCGAATTCCTCTCCTGTAAAAACCTCCCTCCTCCCCGAGAGGTTGAATGAGAGGGTAATAGCGTATCGTTCCCCTCAATCCTCCTTTTTTTCAATGTTTTCTGATACCTAAATCATCTCCTATCGATTTCATCGTACCTCATGGCATCAAATTTCGCCGAAATTCGACCGAATTTCGGTCGAATTTCGGTTTCGGTCGATAACCGAAATCCAGCCGAAATGCCCTATATCGGCCGAAATTTGGGGGCCTTAGTTGAAAAAATGGCCGAAATGACCGAAATTTCGGTCGAATTTCGACCGAAATTCGGCCGAAATTTCGTTTCGGTCAGTTACCGAAACGAAACCGAAATCCGACATTTTAGGCCTTGCCTCCAATTACCATAGCCACCTTCTAAACTATTCATTTTTATTCTATCCTATACACTTGCACATCTCCCACCATGCACAGTGGCCAGACCTTGAAGGCCGATCTACCGCCGCCTGTAGCCTTCCTCATCTATATTTTCCTCAATGTTCTGGACTGAGCAATCGAGCTCGAGTCAATTCTCAACATGTGGGTCCTTCTTCAAATCCGAGGGTGAGATTCAAACTTCAATTTCGATCATCTAGCATTAGCTTCACCTGGAGATCCATTCAATCCTGTTGTAAAAAAAAGAGATTACCAGTTCATACATTAAACACTATAAAATCGGATCCAAATGAATTAACAGAGAAACGATACAGATTAAAATCATATTAATCATATGTTTCCCAATCATTATCCGATTATTCAATGTAAATAGGAACCGATTAAAAGAACAGAAACACAAATACGGGCATGATCCAGAAAGGGTAAAGCAATAAACGTATTGCGGCAAGCAAAATAAAACAGAGATTAGTTTAGAAGTCACCGAAGCATCCATGAAAATGGACTGTCCTTAGAGAAGATATCGCCCCCACAATACCGGTGCGTAGGGTACTGGCGATCCGCTCCCAGGATACGACGGTTCACGATCGTCGTCGGCGCACACCAACGGGATCGTCCTCGATTGTACCTCAGTGAACTGCAGCCGAGAGAGGTGAAGAGAAAGACGTTCGTCCGCGAGAGGAAGAACAAGAGAGACGGCGTGAGAGAGAGGTTTTTCTTGCGGGTGTAGAAAAACCGAGTCGAGTGAGGGATATAAATAGAGGGGCTCGCGTCCTAAAAACGCGACCTTTGGTTTCCAAAGAATGCGACCTTTCGTTTCCAAAAGATGCGATCTTTGGTTTCCAAAAGATGCGTCCCGAAGACGCATCCTTTCGGATCCCAAAAAACGCGTTCATAATGGCGAGTTGAATTCCCATTTAAGTCGACTTACTAAATTAATCGTGATTAATTTAATCGACTTACCAAATGAAATATCGAGATCCGAGATCCGAATTAACTCTCCCGAGCCCGAGCCGGAGCCGGAGACGGAGCGGAGCGGCGCGTGCGCGCGCGTGTGTGGTCCTCCATTCCTCCTCTCTACTATTGCTACAAGAGCTTGGGGTGTGGACTCATATTTAAGTCCACCAAAAAGTTTAGTTCTCCCCGGTGTGGGACTAAACTTCCACCCAAACTCCCATATTTCAAAATTTGGGAATTCCCATTTTTCCCTCCAAACCATTTGGTTTCCCAATTGAAACCAAATTGAATGCCAATTGTAATTACATAGACTTTCCAATTAAAGTATAAATACAACTTTGAATACAACAATCCCCCACAAATTCACCAATTTGAAAAAGAGATTCAAAAAATTCAAGATACTTCTTTCGGCTGCCCACACTTTGCTTTCAGTAAAGGTACCTTCCGGTTTTAACCTCTACCTGAGTTTACTACTTTCACTTTAACAGGAACGAAGTGAACTACGTCTTGAACTTCAGACCTTGGTGTTAAAGTATACGGTAGAAACAACAAAGCGTTGTTCTTAGTACAATCTTCAGGGTTGGTGCTCTTAAAGGCCATGCACCCTTATCCTGTTTCATGAGTGTGTTCAGGAAAGACCCTCTTCCTTTAACTGCGGCCCACAGTAACACTCACATAGGTGGCGTTCTCCAAGGATGCATTGCTAACATCCTGCCCAAGGGCTTGAACCCATTCAGAGCCTATGCTCTTCCTAAACTTGCAGCTTAAATGGCACTCAGGCTTCCAGGGATAAGACACTCATGCTTACGCATTAAAGTTAGAGTGCCAACCAGTTCTCCAAACAGCTTGTTATTACCACATTGAACCTACTTTATGGGATCTCCACTCAGCTAGGTTGGGTTGCTACTGTAGAGGAACTCCCAATGGGTCTCAGTCCCATCCCAAGCCTAGACTTTAGGACTAAAGATCTATCAAGTCCCTTAGTCAACGGATCTGCCGTGTTGTCTTTGGATCCTACAAAATCCACAGCCAACACTCCTCGAGACACCAAATCCCTTAACGTCTTAAGTCTGATTTGTATGTGTCTCCTTGTTTTCTGATTGAACTTTGAACTCTTGATCTTGGAAATTGTGGTCATATTATCATAATGTACCGAGATCGCAGGAACAGGCTGACGTACCATGGGAATTTCAGACAGAAGTTCCCTTAGCCATTCAGCCTCAATTCCGGTGGTGTCCAAAGCACACAGCTCGGCCTCAAAAGTGGATCGAGCTAAAATGGTCTGCTTCACAGACCTCCAGGAGACTGCACCGCCTCAAAGGGTAAATACATACCCTGTAACACCATTACTCCCGGACTCCTCTATTTTCCCTATCCAGCTTGCATCATTGTATCCTTCTAGTACAGATGGATGTCTACCATAATGCAAACTAAGAGAAATAGTTCCCTTCAAGTACTTCAGTACTCGATCCAGAGCCTCCCAGTGAGTACGGTCAGGACAGCTAGTGTATCTACTCAGCTTTGCAACCGAGAATGAAATATCAGGTCTCGTGCAATTTACAAGATACATTAAACTTCCTATTACTTGTGAATACCTTAGCTGGGCTACAGGTACTCCACTTTTATTCTTAAATAACGTTTTGGATGAATCAAAAGTAGTGCTTACAGCTTTGCAATCTTGATATCCAAATTTCTCAAGTACCTTCTCAACATAGTGAGATTGAGAAACTACAATCCCATCAACTGACCTTGTCAGTTTGAGACCCAAGATTACATCAGCAACACCCATGTCCTTCATCCCAAACTTGATACTCAAGAAAGCCTTAGTCTCATTAATAATCCTCATATGTGATCCAAACAACAATATGTCATCAACATATAGGCACAAGACAATACACTCATCACCTTTCACCTTGGAATAAACACATTTATCGGATTCATGAACCTTAAAGCCACATGACAAAATGGTTTTGTCAAATTTTTCATGCCACTGCTTTGGTGCTTGTTTCAATCCGTAAAGGGATTTGACAAGCTTGCAAACCTTTTCCTCATTCCCAGGAGTCACAAGCCTATCAGGTTGATCCATATAGATCTCTTCCTCAAGATCGCCATGCAAGAAAGTGGTCTTCACATCCATTTGGTGGATAGAGAGATCATATACAGATGCCAATGCTATGAGCATCTGGATTGTGGTCATCCTAGTCACAGGGGAATAGGTATCAAAATAATCGATACCTTCCTTTTGCCTAAAGCCCTTGGCAACTAATCTGGCTTTATATTTTTCAATTGATCCGTCAGGTCTAAGCTTTCTCTTAAACACCCACTTGCACCCAATGGTAGAGCACCCTTTGGGTAAATCAACCAACTCCCAAGTTCCATTAGCCATAATGGAATCCATCTCAGATTTGATGGCTTCTTTCCATTGTTTTGCTTCAGATGAAGCCATGGCTTCCTTGTAACTTGGTGGATCACCCTCGATCTGGTAGACAACGAAGTCGCTACCCAGATCCTTGGTTATCCGAGGTCTTTTACTCCTCCTTGGCTCGTTCTCTTCAGAAAGATCATTGGGTTCAGGTTGAGTCTCAACCCCCACATTCGATATCCTTTCCACTTGATCTGGAATAGATCCTGATGTGGAGGCGTCCTCAATGGTCAGATTCTGAGGAATCCCAGTCTTTAATGGAAAGACATCCTCAAAGAAGGTAGCATCACAGAGTTCAACAATAGTGTTGACGTCTATGCCCGGTATCTCGGACCGAATTACCAAGAACCTATATGCATAACTATTTTCTAAGTAACCTCAGAAGACCGCATCAACAGTTTTAGGACCAAGTTTCTTTCTCTTGTGTTCTGGGACTAAAACCTTAGCGAGACAGCCCCACACTTTGAGATATCTTAAACTCGGTTTCCTATTTCTCCAAAGTTCAAAGGGACACTTTTCCATATGTCTTGGAGGCACCCTATTCAGAATATGGCAAGCCGTATTCAAGGCTTCTCCCCACATATAGGTTGGAAGTCCAGAACTCTGTAGGAGAGCATTGATCATGTCAGTTAAGGTTCTATTTTTCCGTTCTGCTATCCCATTTGATTGCGGTGAATATGGGGCCGTAACTTCATGAACTATGCCAAAAGATTTGCATTGTTCATCAAATAAGTTAGAGGTATATTCACCTCCTCTATCTGACCTAAGGCGTTTAAGCACTTTTCCTATTTGTGTCTTAGCCTCATTCTTAAAGATAAGAAATTTCTCTAAGGCTTCATCCTTGGTTTTCATTAGATATACATAGCAGTATCTACTGCCATCATCTATAAAGGTGATAAAGTATTTCTTATTGTCTCGGGTCAACACACCATTAAACTCACAGATATCCGTGTGCACTAGATCCAAGATCTCACTATCTCTAGAGACAGACTGAAAAGACTTTCTAGGTGTCTTTCCTTGCACACATATCTCACATTTTTGAGTTTTATCAATTGTGTGTTTAGGGATCAATTCTAAATTCATCATCCTTTTAATCGAATTTAGATTTACATGACCCAATCTACCATGCCACAGATCACAAGATTCAAGATTATTCACAACTTGAGACACAGAACTAGAACATTCAGCATTCAAAACATTCAATTCATTAATGTTTACTGAATCACATCTAATTCTAAATAACAAATCAAAGTCAGCCAAATAGCCTTTACCATAAAAGACACCATGTCTCAGAATAACAACTTTATTACATTTAAACTTTAATTCAAAACCATTTCTAACTAAGATAGAGCCGGATAAAACATTCTTCTTAATGTCAGGAACATGCAGCACCCTGTACAACGTCCAGACTCGTCCAGAGGAGAACCTCAAGTTGACTTGTCCTGACCCTAGCACCCTGGCCGCAGAATCGTTCCCCATCTTTACAGTCCCACCGCTGCAGGTCTGATAAGAAGAAAACAATGTTCAGTCAGAACATATGTTCACATTGGCTCCCGTATCCACGAGCCACTCATTTGGATCATGGATATGGTATAGTTCAGGTTTTACAGAGACATACCCCTCGCTAGCCCCGAGTCCCATAGTGATCATGTTCACTTGTGGACTCCCGTCTGTAGCCTTAGGTTGAGCCTTCAAGGACGGACAATCCTTCTTCCAATGACCAACCTGATTACAGTGCCAGCAGGGTTTATTTTTTGCCTTTTTCTGAATCTTGCCCTTTGGTTTCATTTTATTGTTATTGGGACCCTTTCCCTTTTTATCTTTACCCTTCGAGGTCATGAAATTGACCTTAGCCTGAATATCAACAGGAAGCACAGGTTTTTGTTTCCTGTGTTCCTCCTCTATGGCAATAGCCACCATCAAGTCATCCATAGAAATTTTCCCCTTCCTATGTTTCAGGGTCATACCGAAGTCTTCCCATGACTTTGGGAATTTTTCTATGATGCACATGACCTGAAACTTCTTTGGAAGTTTCATTTCGGCATCCTCTAGACCATGGAGTAGGAGTAAAAACTCGTGTGCCTGTTCAGAAACAGACTTCCCTTCGGCCATGGAAAACTTCAAGAATTTGGCTACGGAGTATTTCTCAATACCGATATCTTCGGTGTTATACTTCCGGTCCAAGTCTTCCCATAGCCCCTTCGCAGTCTGCGTGGATGAACAATATACGTCAAACAACGTGTTGGACAAAGCCAACAAGATGCAACCATGACATATACGGTCGCGTTCCTTCCACGCAGATTGCGCCTTATGACTATCGGGTGAGGGGTTTTCCGCCTCCACCGTAGGACAGTCGGTTTCAAACATCGAGATTAACCCTATGGTGGTTAACCAGATCTTCATGCGTTGTTGCCAACGCTTAAAATTCTGTCCACCGAATTTTTCAGGCATACCCGTCATAGCTACCCTCGATTTAAACATTGTTTCCGACATTCTAGAATCGGTTCGGGATATCTTCTCTAAGATTGTTGTAAAAAAAAGAGATTACCAGTTCATACATTAAACAGTATAAAATCGGATCCAAATGAATTAACAGAGAAACGATACAGATTAAAATCATATTAATCATATGTTTCCCAATCATTATCCGATTATTCAATGTAAATAGGAACCGATTAAAAGAACAGAAACACAAATACGGGCATGATCCAGAAAGGGTAAAGCAATAAATGTATTGCGGCAAGCAAAATAAAACAGAGATTAGTTTAGAAGTCACCGAAGCGTCCATGAAAATGGACTGTCCTTAGAGAAGATATCGCCCCCAGAATACCGATGCGTAGGGTACTGGCGATCCGCTCCCAGGATACGACGGTTCACGATCGTCGTCGGCGCACACCAACGGGATCGTCCTCGATTGTACCTCAGTGAACTGCAGCCGAGAGAGGTGAAGAGAAAGATGTTCGTCCGCGAGAGGAAGAACAAGAGAGACGGCGTGAGAGAGAGGTTTTTCTTGCGAGTGTAGAAAAACCGAGTCGAGTGAGGGATATAAATAGAGGGGCTCGCGTCCTAAAAACGCGACCTTTGGTTTCCAAAGAATGCGACCTTTGGTTTCCAAAAGATGCGATCTTTGGTTTCCAAAAGATGCGTCCCGAAGACGCATCCTTTCGGATCCCATTTACTAAATTAATCGTGTGATTAATTTAATCGACTTATCAAATGAAATCTACAGCAAAAGTATCGAGATCCGAATTGACTCTCCGGAGCCGGAGCCGGAGACGGAGCGGAGCGCGCGCGCGCAAATGTGTGGTCCTCCATTCCTCCTCTCTACTATTGCTACAAGAGCTTGGGGTGTGGACTCATATTTAAGTCCACCAAAAAGTTTAGTTCTCCCCGGTGTGGGACTAAACTTCCACCCAAACTCCCATATTTCAAATTTGGGAATTCCCATTTTTCCCTCCAAACCATTTGGTTTCCCAATTGAAACCAAATTGAATGCCAATTGTAATTACATATACTTTCCAATTAAAGTCTAAATACAACTTTGAATACAACAAATCCTTCAGGAGATTTGATCTTAACAGCATCTCAACTGGAGCAGTATCTTCCTTGAACGATAATTGAGCATCATCGATCCCTGGACACTGAGGGTGTGTTCGTTTGGGGGGTTACCCCCCACTTTGGGTAGGTTACCCCCCAAAACCCATATTCCTAACCCACTTGTGGGGTCCACCATCTTTTCATCAAAAAAATATATATTATACCATCATATCATTTAAAAATCATAAAATACTCAACTTCAACTCACTATTCCAAACTTCAATACAATTACATCACAACAACCACCCACTTTTTCAAATTTCAATACAATCATATCATAATAATTACCAACCTTTTCAAATTTCAATACAATCACATCACACAAACCCTCCCATCCCTTAACCCACCAATCAAACACACTAACACAAAATCGGGTTATCCACCCCTGGATAACCCACCAACCAAACGCACCCTGAGCACTTCACCACGACCATCCAATTTCTGATCCGTCGAAGCATTTGGAGGAGAGTGCCGACTCGAGAGCTGCATGGAGCACTTCACCGCGAGCAGTTGAGGACGAAGAGAACAGCACCAGCGCCTGAGTCAAAACGGAGATCGACTCTGCGATTTGCCGCCTGAGAACAGAAGCAAAACACCATCAGAGCAGCTTCCTGGAATCTGATCAGCATTAATTGACTGAGGAGCATCACGAACATCGCACACTCGATTCGTCATCTGCAAGCACCTGATCGAGAGCTTCACCACCGCGAGTAGCCATGAAAGTAGATCAATCACCAAAGCCACCGTCGTCGCTCAAACAACAGGGGAAGAACAAAGATCCGATTCCAGATCGACCACGGCCCCAGCACTCGATCCTCACGCGCTAGTCACGTGTAGCCGGCAGATATTTTGGAACGTTTATGTTCTTACCCTCTAACTCGTAGTCATTGCGAAGAGGTTTAGCCTCAAGTAAGTCACGTGATATCTCACGTGCCTATGGTGATTTTACAGATTGACCCTCAGTTTGTCTTTTACTTACGAACATGTACAGGGTCAGCTGGGTTCACGTGCCTGTGCATGTGAATTGATGGACATTTTCACAATGTCCCTCTTTTGTATAATATTTATATGTGCGTCACATACTTCCAGTTTATTACATATATAGTCCTACATCGAGTATATTAAATAAAGATGAAAAATTCGTATAAAATAAATTAAAAAATATAAACATCTAAAAAAAATGTCAAAAAATACCTTATATACTACTCTATATAGTATAATAAGTATTTTAAAAATTAAAAAATATTTCTTATTTTTAATAATTCAAAAACGAATACAAAAAATACACTTATACTTCTAAGATACAAAAAATATATAATCAATAAGGTAGTGAATCCCATCTCGAGATATCACCCTCGTGTTATTAAAAAAAGACACAAAAAATATAAATACATCTATAAAAATCCCATAAAAAGTATAATAGTATATTTTATTATATTCTATAAATTAAACAAAAAAATAAAATGAAAATCAAATATTAAAGCTCTTAAAAATTTTAAAATACCTCAAAATTAATAAATTCAAAATGAAATCATAGAAAATCAAAAAAATACACACAATACCTTGTTTTAAAGGTTTTTCTACACTCTAGAATATAGAAATAAAATCCGAATATTTTATTACTATTTAGTATTTGTAAATTTCAAAATACTTCTCTATTTTTTATAAAAATCTTTTTTTTTTCACTTTTAAAACCAATTCAAAATATATCAAAAATATAGAAATTACCTTAAAATACTTACAAACAGTAGAACAAAAAAACATAAAAACAATGAAAGATAAAATCAAATAAAAATATAAAACCTATAGCTATACTTATTCACATATAGGTATATGAAAACAACTTACAATTCAAAATAATTAAACCAACTAAGAATCGTAAAAATAATTAAAATTCACTAAAAGTCCATAAAACCATATACTTTAGATCACTCTACTATTTTCCCTACTTTTTACATTTTGCCTCCTTGAGTTCAACTCTCCCGTACTTCATGTTATACACTTGAGTTTATAAGTATAAATAAAAACAATCACATTTTTTTGGTAATTTCATCTGATGAACTCAGCGACACTATTCTATCTTTTTAGGGTAGTTGATCATGGGATATTTCAATATTCACAAATATCTATTGCCATGTGTGTATATATGTTTTGATATATAGTTAATGATCTATTTGTACCCCTTTTCACTATTCGATGCTGTTTTTATGGAATATATATTAATATAGTTGTATCATGTATAAATCATCCAAATATATGCATTTAAGTTAATCTATAATATATCTCCAGTATCATCCATGTTCTATCGGAATATAGGGGGATTTGGACTATGATCCTTTGTGTGATAGGCACACTACTCTAGTACCACCACATAAAAAAGTATAACAAATTCAAAAATATATATCCTCCACACTTTCCATTTGGATAAAGTTTCTAGTCGGAATACGTTGGCATAATAGATATCGAGTTCGGAGTTGATCTAAGTTCACAGTCATTGCACTCATTGGGTAGACTTGACTGATATATCTAATTCTTGTTATTGTATGTTAGATGTTTTATCTTTCGCTTGATTCGAAAGCACTCCGTCTAATTGATTATAGGGTTCCTAAAATATTACTCCTCAAAAATGGTACTAACAGACACAAATATGCAATACTAAGACTTTTCAAACTGAAGATGGATTGGGAGAGCAATTTCCTTCGTTATTTAGCAATGGTGTGATTATTCTAGCAATACAAGCATGCGGATCAACTTAGCCATTCCTGCACATATGGCTTCTTATTGCATAACGTAGTCTTCCTTATGCATAGATTTACCAACGAAATTACTCATCGATAGAGAACACACACTGCTTGAACGGATCAACTTGGTAGGGCATCAAACCTAGAAACACGTCCACGTCCCCCTTCTTCCGACAAGAGGGTACTACTATCAACAGACCCTCGCTGGCCAGGCATGGCGGAATCACTTGTGCCAAGGGAGGTCCGCTTCCGAAGTCGATTGCATGGAAGTCGAAGCCCAGCCAGCTAGTAGCTTCTACATACACGCTCCCCTTTGGTGGATGGATCACGGCGTCCTCCCTTCCTCTTGTTTTCAACACCTCGCCATGGTTAATGAACGATTTGAAATAAGCGTCGTCAATTCTCACCACCGCACCGTAGATCACGTCGGAGACCTGTGCGTAGCTTTGTTTCATAAGCTCTCCCACCTTCATCGTTGGGAAGGCCCATAGCACGAGGTTGCCAAAGTACTCATTTGGAACAGGGGGTTGTAATCTTCCTCGCCCATTCACGGCAATCCTGACGCGGGTGAGCTGCTCCCCGTGCAAGCCACGTACCGCTGTGAGCTTTTTCCATAGGTGAGTGAGGAGGCAGATGAAGGTGCTGCACCGTCTGGACGGGTTGCCGTCTATCACCTTCGCTTTGAGCTTCTCTATGAAGTCCGGAGAAAACTGAAGGGTAAGCATGGAGACGGGGGAGTCAGAGAATGGCGGCGGAGGTGTCGCTTTGAACTCTATCTGGTCGTGGTCGAACATGCACAGAGGTGGAGAACGGCTCCTTGCAGCGATCATGGCCGCCCGATCATGCAGGGGAAGGTGCTCAATTTGTAGACCACAAACTAGCCTCGCCCACGCTTCCGCGAAGAAGCTCATGGAGTGGCCGTCAGCCACGTGATGGTTGATGCCAGCGCTAATAACAAGACCTCCACAAGCGAAGCGGTTGAGCTGGACGAGGAGGAGCTCCTCCTGGGTTTTGAGAGGAGGCGGGAAGAGGTCGTCCACGTTGCGGATGGTGGAGGGATCAAGAGGGAGTACCTCCTCCAGAGTGATGGAAGCAGTCGCCTCGATGAGGCGGATGCCGGCGTTGTTGAGAAGCAGAGATGGGGGATTTGATAGGAGCCTGCCGGAGAGGTGAGGGAAGTAGGAGAGGGCCTTTGAGAGGCCCTCTTTGATGGTTTCGTTGCTGGGCATGGGTGGCCTGAAGGCTAACATAAAGCCGACGAGTCTATCGTCCTGGTCGATGTGGTCAAAGATGGTGAGGGGCACTACGAGACCACCACCATCGGCATCGGAACCGTGGAGGTGAGCCTTCAAGGTTGCGTTGCTTGTTATGGTTAACGGCAGAGTGGATCTCGCGGCCATCGGAATCCTACAAGTCGTGCTGCCTGACGAGAAGCGGGGACTGGGATATAGATGGTCTCGCTATGTTGCAGAGAGTTTGATTACCCTCATCTTATATAAGCTCGTACGGAGATGTTGTTCCTAACAACACATCCGTTAGGTGCAGGGATGCAGACGGATACTGTCACCGTTTCCATTTTAATATTCTCATATTCTTATATGTTTATCTGATTTATATATGGCTACTCCGCCTTATTTTTGGACAATTTTTTTATTTTTTTTGAAAATATCGTCGTATATTCATCCCTATATACCTCCTATATACATTCGAATTTCGTCAGAAACAGAGACTCCTACGGCCTCCATCCAGACATGATCGATTAAAAAATCCTGCGACCGTTAAAAAAATGATATATGGATGGAGGCCGTAGGAGTCTTTGTTTCTGACGAAATTCGAATGATATATATGAGGGATATAGGGATGAATATACATGGTGATATTTTCCCAAAAAATAAAAAAATTGCGGAAAATAAGTGGGGGCAGCCATATTGGCTACCCCTAAGGGGCAGCCCCATTTTCCCCTTTATATATATATATATATATATATATATATATATATATATGGTTATATATTTATTTCATATAAAATAATTATATATCTTCATGTATTTGATATAATTTTTATAATATAAGCATATTTAATATATTTATATCATTTGTTTTCCATTCAATTTATATATATTCAAGCCAATATGTAAAGTAATTCTAAAGATATGTATGCGATCAGTATTCGTTATAAGGATATGGTAATATTGTTTTAAATCATTATATGCCTCTGTATTCGTATTTAAAAATGGATAAGGATATGATAACATCTATATCTGTATTTGTATCCGTTCGCTTGCATCATTAGTTACATGGGTTTGTGTCGGCACGATTAATTAAATAGTTTTAATTCATCCATGCAAATCGACTCTAATATCCCTTTATCTTTATAATTTCATCCAAGGATCGTTGTAATTTACATGGCCCGTTGCTGTAATCACAGTGGTTATTGGAGTTGCAAGGTAATTGGACAGAATTTTAGGTGCCATAGGGTAAAAATGTCTGATTTTTACATATATCTACAAACGGTGGGGGACAGGTTTTTAAGGTAAGAGTGGGCAGTGGGGCACTATAACACGTTAAAGTTAAACAACCAGTGCTAAAAAATAAAGAAATACATTAGTTAAATATTGATAAAGTATAAACATTGTCTTATTTCCAGAAGTTAGAGCAATGAAAAGAATGCGAATAATTCTTACAATTAGCTAGTTGCTGTACTCAAGGATGGTCATATCAATATCGGTATCGATATCGGTATCATGTCGATATGATATATCGTCGATATAACAACGATAGGCCAAATATTGACCGTATCGATGATATATCGGTCATCTGTCGATACCGATATATCGAAATACAACCTTCCATGATTGTACTTAGATTCTTGTTGATAATGTCTGTGAATAAATCCTTATTATCCGATAGTCATATTCAATTTGATTTAACCATCATATTATATATTATAATTGAAAATATTATTTTAATACTTACATGTGCAGCTTGTATCATTAATGTTGACATAGTAACAAAAATATCAAGAGATATATGTCAATTTCCATAATTATTTAGAGCAGTAATTCTTTAAATTATTGTACCTCAAATTTAGTACATCTAATAAAATGGTTACAGTGTTGAATAAAAATCCAAAATCTAAAAAATAAGATAAGACTTAGTTATATTGCAGGGTAAATAATGTAAATATGATAATTGAATTTGCACGACAATAGAAATGAATGTAATGAAATGTATAATTCGATGAATAAATATATAACAATGAATATTAATCATTTGAAATTGATATATTATTTTAAAAATCGCAATGAATATGACATTTATTATTTATCGTATATATAATTACTATTAATTCTAGCCTTTTCTTTAGAATTAGCATCAGTTCAAAAGAAAAGTTCTTTAAAAAGCTAATGAACGAACAACTGTGATATTGATTCATCTAATAATTTAGTAACAAATAAATTTACGTTGATACAAACTTAATATCGAAAGATGTACCAACAATTCCTCAGATCATTCGTTATTATAGCACCGTTTTGTCGTGATGTCACTAATGTAGAAAACGAGGGAGAACACTTTCTTGTAATATTGATATACGTAATACATGAGTTTGATGGGTGTGGGGGTGTGCCACTTCTTAAAAGAGTGTAGGTCTACAAATGGATTGGACTTCTATCTTTATGTTGTATACAAACGTACTACGGGATTTGAAATGTCACATACGAAAGTGCCTGAATGGGTCTTTACAATATCACACGTGCACCAAAATACTAAACTATGATATAATATCTTAATAGCATGGCATCTAGTTTTAGAAGGGAAAAAAAGTGAGCACACCTCGAGCTAATTTCATTTGGAGAGGTAGTAGTGGGTTTCAAAGGTTCAGCTGATGACTTTGAGAGGACTTTTTCTATTATTCAATTAAAGAAATGATGGAGAGGAAGAGGGGAGATCGTGATTCAGGTGCTTCTGTGAGATGGCCTTTCTCCGTACCCATGGAGATATATTGATATTCCTTCATCTCGTTCACTCCAAATTATAATACTTTGATTTGATTTTTCATTTATTTCAAGACATCTTCTTCGTAAATCTCATTTTTTATATTTTATTTTATTTCTCCATTATTGTGAAAATTCATAAACGAAAAAATATTGAGCATAAAGGTTATTTTTTCTAACATCTTCCACTTTGACCATTATGGTCAAGTTACTTCTACACTCCTGCTATTCGCGATAAGTGTTCATTTAATGGAGAAATAATATGAGGCTCAGTCCTCATGAATACCTCAATTGATTCAAATATTCCCGAGTCCAAGCAAATAAACATGTTGATATAAATTCGTCCATGCATTCCTTTTGTCATGGAATCTATGTGTGTGCCTTAATGTCTTGCTTTTTCGCTGGATCTCAATGGGTTTCCCGTTGGAACTATTTACACCATTGTTAATTAAGCTTTTGGTTGATTGATTATCATAGAATATTTGTATTGTCTCTTTTGTCACTCCGGGGTTTAAGTTATCTCAGAAACATCTATCCAGACTGCATGTGTATAAGCCATACTACATGTGATGTATTCAGATTCTTGTATGTGTCTCAATATAGAACTTTGCTTCTTGCTTCCTAATGAATACGTGATTCATCACTATAAAAGTCGAAAATAGAGTCTATTCCCGAATAGTTAGCTGAATATCTCCATTTATTTTACATCATTCTCATTTATAAAATTTAGAAGTAATGTCTGCATTTTAGCAAGCCTATTCACATTAAATAAGGAGCCGGATTCCCTTGTAAATATTACATGTATATTCACCTTATTTCACCTATTTTTATCTATTTTTCACTAATTCAAAAGTGTATAAATTCAACTCTATAGTGTATATATTACTAATACTAATAAAGAAAAAATATCGAAAAATACTAACTTGTAAAATTAACCAATAAAATCCCAACCTTAGTTTAAGACTAAGGACCTTAAAACGTGAATATCTCTTACATACAGTTTCCTATGGACCCCTACTCACTTTTGAATTGATGTTAATTACCTTCAAAACAAGATCAAATTCAAAAGAATCGGAGTTTGTATGTAAATTGTGGGTTTTGGGTCTGGGTCCCCTGGTATATTGTACATATGTTCCTTTTTCTTTATTTATTTTGTCTTTATTTTCTTTATTATTAAAAATAAAAAATAGATTAAACTGTAAATATTTATTTCACATTTTATCTAATTTTATATGATTTTTTATGTTTTTTTTAAAATACTAAAAAAATATGTAAAAGACAAAAACGCGGTATTTTATATTTATAAGTCACCATCCAAAAGTTCTTTTGTACATATAATTTATTTTGATTTTCAATCCTTCATAAACGTTGTATATCTTGTTGCAAGCAACTTTCGTGATGACCACTTTTTTATTTGACCACTTTTGTTATTTATTTTTTACTTTTGTGTATATTAATTTTGATTTTTCTAGGAGCGACACGTGTCAGCTCATGTAGCCTCCACGTGTCACATCATTTTATTATTTTATTTTTGTAATTTGTTTTTATTTTTTATGTTTTATTTATTTATTTATTATATTATATATTTATTTACATACTTATTAAATTTATTTATCTATTTATCGTATTTACTTTCTTACTATTTCTATTTTTATATATTTAATTATTTTTCTTTTATTATTTACTATTTATTTGTTTATTTGTTTATTATTTATTACTTTATTTATTTTAATTTAATATTTTTTTATACGCCATGTGGCCGCCCCCATGCACGTTACATGGCTTCCCTCTTTCCTTTTGCCTCGACCTTGCGCGAGGCGCCAACCACCTCCACACCTACCGCTCTGTCCTTCGCGGTGGGGCTGCAACCTCACCCGTCAACTTTTCTCTCTTCCTCCCTTGTTTCTCTCTCTCTTTCTCTCTCTCTCTCTTCAATACATGATCCACCCCACTCCTTCTGCATCTTCAACTGCAATCACCTACTTCAAGCGACAGCACCCGCACAACTGCGACGGTCAAGCTGCGACCTTTGCTCTTCCCACTCGGGAATACCCCACATCCAACTACCATCCCTTGCCCATCGACCTCGCAACCAACCACCCACAGGACCCGCTGCACCCAACCATCTCACCCTCTCGCATGCCCTTGCATGTAACTGACGAGTCGCGAATCGCCCTACGTTAATTTACGTGAATTATCGTGTGTTTCATTATGATGTCGTTTTGTTATAGGCGGGCAATCAAAATCGTTCAAGAAATAACCACTATTAATTAATTCAATTTTAATCTTGCGATTTTTGTTTATTTTTCTTGGGCAAGTCCCAAGGTCGAACTCAAGGAGGCAAAGGAACAACTTAGAAATTTGTCTATCAAAATTTGTGCATGGTTTTCGAGGTAGTATTTTTTTGTATTTTTGTAATGCAAGTTTAGAATGCAAAATCCAACTTTGGCCGGTTTTAAGGACTAGAAAATGAATATCAATCAAACGATGTCCAAAAAATTTTAAACTTGGCCAAGATGACTATTGTCATGAAATTAATGCACTATATTTTTTTTTGGAATTTTTGGATGCAAGATAAATATTTTATGGATTTATGAATGTAAGCATAGTGAATTTCAATTATTAAATATAATAAATAATAACCTAATTATTTTGAAGACATAATTCAAGTCTATCACTAGGTGATGGATCTCAGAAAAATTCAAAATATCAAAAATACTAGATTTAATACCTATTAAAATTAAATATTGAAATATGCAAAATGATTTTAATAAGGGAAACTATGCATGCAAATGCAATTCTTTTTTGGCACAATGTGAAATACAACTAAATCTATAATTCATAATTTTTTGGCAATTTAAGAGAATGGTTAATTAGTTATGAAATTTCAATCACAAAATAAGAAAATATATAATTTTCCACAAAATAATTAATTATTAATTAACCATAGATCACAAAAATTTCAAACATATGTCATAATGTTGGTGGAGTTCAAAAAGACCTCTCAGGCTACACGTGAGTTGAGGAAGAATCAAACTCATGATGAGATGGTGATGCTGGACTTGCTGGAGGATGTCAGGATGCTGGATGAGGAGGAGCTTGCTAACCGTGGGTGGTGCAGAAGATCTTGGAGGAGGAAGATAGGAAGCGAGAGATCGAATGGAGGTACATGTCACGACCGAAGTGGATAATAGACGGGGATGCTAACAATAGATTCTTTCATGCAACAACATATGGCATGAGGTGAAATTTGATACACTCAATAGTGGTTGAAGAGGAAGTGTATCATGGGGAGAAAGAAGTGGTGAGGGCAGATACAAGTTACTTCAGGGACATGAGCAGGAAATTTCCTTCTTGTAAATTGAGGTGGCTACGACTGGGAGTGAATGCCATTTCTAATACTGATATTGAGCAGTTGACAAGGACATTTAAGGTGTAGAAGGTTCGGGAGGATGTCTTTGGCCTGAATATAGACAGATGCCTGGGTCCGGATGGCTTTCCTATTTTTTCCCAAGGAGTTTTGGGAGTTGGTTGCTGAGGAGGTGATAGGGTTGATGGGGGACTTTATGAAAGGGAATTCTGGTTTTGATCTTGATAAACCGATCTCTTATGTTTCTACTTCCTAAAAAGGATGCCACAGCAAGGGTGGAGGACTACCGGTCGATTTCTCTCTCCGATGCAAGTGTAGAAGCCATGCTACATGTGATGTATTCGGGTTCTTGTATGTGTCTCAATATAGAACTTTGCTTCTTGCTTCCTGATGAATATGTGATTCATCACTATAAAAGTAAAAAATAGAGCGTTATTCCTGAGTAATTAGATGCATATCTCTATTTATTTTGCATTATTCTCATTCATGAATTTAGAAGTAATGTCTGCATTTTAGCAAGCACATTCGCATTAAATAAGAATCCAGATTCCCTTGTAAGTATCACTTATATATTCACCTTATTTTCCATATTTTTATCAATTTTTCACTAAATTAGAAGTATATAAAATCAACTCTATAGTGTATATATTACTAACACTAATAAAGAAAAATATCAAAAAAAATATTGACTTGTAAAATTGACCAATAAAACCCTAACCCTAGTTTGAGTCTAAGAACATTAAAATGTGAACATCTCTCTCATACAGTCTGAAATGGAACCCCTACTCACTTTGAATTGATGTAAATTCAATTACCTTCAAAACAAGATTAAATTCAAAAGAATCGGAGACCGTATGTAAAACTTGGGTTTTGGGTCCCCTGGTATATTGTAAATATGTTCCTTTTTCTTTATTTATTTTACATCTTTATTTTCTCTATTAACAAAAAAATAGATTAAATTGCAAATATTTATTTCATATTTTTATGATTTTATTTGATTTTTATATTATTTTTTAATACCAAAAAAATCTGTAAAAGATAAAAATACGGTATTTTATATCTATAAGATACCACCCAAAAGTACTTCTATACAGATGATTTATTTGATTTTTAATCCCTCACAAAAATTGTAGATCTTGTTGAGACAAGCAACTTTCATGTTGATTACTTTTTCATTTGACCCCTTTTGTTATTTATTTTTTACTTTGTGTTAATTAAAATTTTTATTTTTCTAGGAGCGACATGTGGAAGCTCCTGTGGACGCCACCTGTCACCTCATTTTATTTTATTTTTTTTGTAATTTATTTTTATTTATTTTATATTTTGTTTATTTATTATTTTTATTATATATTAATTTATTTACTTATTATATTTATTTATTTATCATATTTACTTTCTTACTATTTTCATTTTTATATATTTATTTATTTTTTCTTTTATTATTTCCTAATTATTTTTTAATTATTATTATTTATTTTAATTTAATTTAATATTTTTCTATGATTCTTAATTATTTTTATGAAAAATAAATTCTTGTATATACAATATATAGCATTATATACAAGTATATTATATCTATGTATTTCGTATAATTATTTTTATTTTGTTATTTTTAGACAAATATCCCAATTTTGTATTTTATTTATTTACAACATAGTTTTTGGAGTATAAAATAGTTTTTATTTTATTTTTTAATCATTTACAGGTATATACTAAATAGAGAGTTAGAAATATATAAGTGAGAGAGGATTTTATTTTTATTTTATTTTTTATTTTATTTTATTTTTGTTTTCTTTTTAGGGATACACACAAGGAGGTAAAATTTTTATTGTATCTAAAATAATTAAATATGTACATCATGAAGTAGGTCCTATCTTTCTCTACTTATTTTGTTTGGTGATCAGGTCAAGGCTTGACCTTCTCTTGGAGTTCGAGTCACACTGTATTTATTCTAGATACCTCATTCCTTTTTCTTTTATTTTTGCACAAATACATGATAAATATAAAATGTTAACAAATGTATGTTGAATGCTAACTTATTATATTTACACATTTTTACATGAAGCTTTGTCAAGATAAATAGCTAAAATAAAAGAATAAAGAGTGAGAATAAGAGATTCATCAAACATATCCATTAATTTTCCCATCATGTTGCAAAATAGATTCCAAGTATCTAAAAGAATGTCTCTTCTAAATGTTATCGTCACCAATCTTCACCTCGATTCCTTTACCATTGCTTTCCATCAAAAGTGCACTCCATATATTCATTCTTAGCTCTACTTATACGAAATCGTTTAGTCTCCAATGCATGTCTCCAAACCTCAATCTTCTCATTTACTCCATCTCTAGTCTCATCAGTCAACAAAATATCATCAACGAATAGCATACACCAAGGTATCTTATCTTGAATGTGACTTGTCAACTCGTCCATAATTAAAGTAAAAAAGTAATGGACTCAAAGTTGGACCTTGATGCAGACCAATGTCAAAATAGTCAGTTTTCCCATACTATATCCTAAGAAAATATGACATCATATCATACATATCTTTTATGAGGTTAATGTATAAGACATGTACTTATCTCTTCTCCAAAACTCTCCACAATATTTCCCAAGGGACATAATCATAAGCCTTCTCCAAATCAATAAATCATATGAAGACTCTTCCTTTTAGCTCTATAAATCTCCATTATTCTCCTCAGCAAGTGCACGGCTTCAATAGTTGAGTAACCTGACATGAATCTGAATTGGTTTTCTTTTACCTTGAAAACTTGCCTTGACCTTATTTGGATCACATGTTCACAAATTTTTATAATGCGACTCAACAGCTTGATACATCTACAATTTGAACAATTTCGAATGTATCCTTTGTTCTTATAAGAGGCACCACGAAGCTTCTCTTCCAATCTTCATGCATGTTCTAGCTTCATTAAATAACATTGAATAAATTTGTAAGTGAAGTCAAATCATGCTCACCTAAAACTCACCAAACTTCTATAGGAATGTCATCAGGTCCTACGTCCTTTTCAGGTCTCATATCCTTCAAAAGCCTCCTCTACTTCCTTCCTTTGCATTCATCTATAGTTTGCACGATTCAAATAACTTTCACTACTATCTAGATCTACCAAAGTGATCGCTCTATTTCCTTCCCCAATGAAAAATTTATGGAAGTAATACTTCCATTTAGTCTCTATATCTTTCTGAGTAACAAGTATGTGGCCTTCATCATCCTTAATGCATCTCACTTGTGAAAGGTCTTTGATCTTTCTTTCTCTTGCCTTAGCCAACCTAAATATATCCTTCTGACGCTCCTTAGAGTCAAGATTTTTGTAGAAAACTTCATAAGATTTTTACTTAGCTTCGCTTACATCCTTCTTTGTGTCCTTCTTCGCTATTTTTTAATTTATGACAGTTTCATATGTCATATCCTTAGACATAGCTTTAAAGCATGCTCTTTTAGTTTGATCTTCTCTTGCACCCTATACTCCACCACCAATCCTCCTTTTGGCCTGGAGTTCCTCCCTTTGACTCGTCTAGCATCTCTTTGGCTATCCTTCAGATACAAGATGCCACTGTCTCCCAAATATCATTTTCACTTCATTTGTAATCCCAAGATATTTATTCAAAAACTATCTATCTAAAGCTCTATTGCTTTAATTGAAGATTCCACCATCTAGTTATAGTGATCTTAGAAACCCTCTTTTTCTTTAGTAGTCCTTTTATTTGAACATCCATGACTAACAATTGATGTTTGGTGGTCCAACTCTCTTCTGAGATTACTTTGCAATCTTTGTAACACAGCCGATCTCTTTTCCTCAATACAAAGTAACCTACCTGTGTTCTAGTAGAGCCACTCTTATAAGTAATTAAATGCTCCTCCTTTTTTTGAAGAAAGTGTTTGCTTTGAAAAGATCATAAGTCGTCACAAAATCTAGAATGACTTTTCCATATTCATTTTTATCTCTGAAGCCATGTCCTCCATGAATATTAGCATACCCTGAAGCATCCTTTCCCACATGTCTATTAAGATCTCTACCTGGGCAAATCATATCTCTTTGTGGGATTCCTTGCATAAACTGAGATGATATTGAAAATTTCTTCTTTGAGCATCACTTTTAGCAAAATAATCTGATCCCTGACTATTTGCACCTCAACCACACAATCCTTCAAATTATTTTGAACAACCTCTCCAGTTCCATTTCTGATTTATCTTTACCTGAATACCAAAGTTTAAAGCATGTCTTTTCGATCTCTCTTACTTTCTCTCCAACCTATTTTGTCTCTTGGAGACATAGTATATGTGTCTTCCTTCTTTTCATCATATTTACTATGTCCATCGATTTACCAATAAAAGTGTCAATATTCCAACTACCTATCCGCAACTTCTATTGCAACCTCTTTTGGACTGACTCATTTACTCACATGCATCCATCATGTGAGATCCCTTGCAAATTTTAGAATGTATCTGGGCGATGATGCATCAGAATTAGCTTATTTACTTGCATCTGTTCCTCATGCAAGAACACTTATAAATTTTGAATTACATCCATGCAACGATGTAGCAGCTCTTGCCAACTTCTGATTACATTCAGACGATGCAATGTGTCGCTAATAGGGAACACCCCAACGAAATCTAAATGTTTGTTTAAATCCATGTTGAAAAGATCCTAACTGTTTTGAGACAAATTACTAATAGTGTTCTTTTTAAGAACACTATTTAGGAATTCGTCTTACACTGGTTATCATCTATCTAACATGTAACCATCCTTAATTTTCATAAATCTTTGCTGTATGAGAGAGAATGCCGACACAATTAGGGGATTAGTTCACCAATCAAAATTTTGCTACAGTTAGACAGTGGAAAATAAAAATCCTCACTATTTAAATTAAATATTAAAAAATTTCCACCAACCTCAAAAATAAGATCCTTCATCTGTCGATGCATACTATAGAAATCTTTAACACAAATGGGTACATACATCACATGAACATCTGCAAGCGATTGGAAAACTGTAGATAATCATATGTCTTTCCACCAATAGTAACATTCACCTGCAACTGCTATCCAGGTGATCACCGAAAAAAGTCACTCCATACAGTAGGACCACAACTACGATGTGTCTTACCTATTACATAAAATAAAAGAACTATTATATAATTTTAATATTAATATAAATAAAAAACTTATTACATTTTACCACTCATCTCGAGCTCATAAGGATTTGTTGCATCCTAATCAGCTGCTATGCCGACGACCTCCTCTGTCACATCCTCTAAATCGACTAAGTCAACTCTTTCTTTCTCCTAAGCCCTACTACGATGAGTAGTAAATCGTGTGTCCACCATTTTCGAAAACTATTAAAGCACTAATCATGTTAATAAGATAAAATATAAAAAATATTTTATAGAAAAATAAAAATATATAGAATATTAAAGAAATTACAACCTAATAAATAATATTCAGACCAGCATCATTTTCATCAAGTTGGTCTTCATCTTTTGTTTTGATATCATACTGAATTCGTGGAACTATTTTATTTGGAATTGCCCAGCCATTGTTACTATTATCGGGAAGAGAAAAAATATTTCAATATCATATCTATTACTATATCATTAACAATGGTCCTTAGAGTAACAAGCTTATCCATTACTATTTTTCAACATTTAAACTAATCATCGTTATTTTTTAAATGAGCTTATAGTAAGGGATTTTCATAACTACTCATTGTAAGCTCATTTTGGTGCAATTATATCTGCTGGAGTGGTCTTATGTGCATGTAATGTTCTTCGGTCCTGCATGGAGATAACAAAAGTATGAGAGGAAATGGGTTCTCGCTCCAACGTGGATAAGGGCTCATATCATCTGCTGTAACGAGACTTACAACAGAAGCGTTGTAATCCTTGTTATTATTTTTGTTTTGCAATTTTGATTCCAAAATCCAACCCTTACATATTGAATCTTAGACTAATACTCGACATATCCTTTGAATGTCACTCAAATATAAGATTATTTGCTATTTTATTGTAAAGGATCGTTTCTCTTTCAATGTAATTTAAATTACTTAGATGATGATCGAATCTTTTACCACTAAGATAGAAAAGCAACTAAGCTTTGACTTGAGCGAAATTTAAAAGACATATAGAGTATTAAATCTATAAGGTTCTATGTTGGAATCAAGATCACAAAATATAAGGACTACAATATCTCTGGATTCGAGCCCCGTGGATCGAGGTAAGGGAGCACTTCGTTTGGTTGCAGGATTGGGCATGGTTGGGTTGGGCTGGGGTAACCCTGTGAATAGTAAACTGTGAGGAGGATTGGGATGTTTGGAAGGAGGGGTACCTTGAGTTGGGCCAATCCAACCATGCACAACCCTGCAACCAAACGGAGCCTTGAGGATGAGAAAAAAATGTGTCGGGAGAGGTCGCAATCAAATGGATGACAATAGAGCATTAAAGAAGGCGAGCAGAGAACGGTGAACTTTAGTCTTTTACAATTATTGTGATCCATTCATTCGTTAATCTAATAGTTGTTGGCCTACTCCAAAACAACAACGCATGTAGGGTTTAATTAAATAATATCAATGTATACTAGCCTGAAACACGTGCTTCCCAAATAAATATATAATTGTATAGTATTTCTTTTCTTTAGATATATTTCTTTTCTTTTCGTTCGGATCCAAACTCTATAAATCCGAACCTGAATTTGACCCGATTCGGGTCCATGTAACTTTATATAAATCCAATTAATATCAAGAAAGTCCGGATTGACTCGCAGATGGCAGATCAGATTTCATTCAGGGGTGATTGATTAAAAACCGATCACATTGTAATTCCTGTAGAAGAAAAATTCCGCAACGCAATCCGGATAGCAAGATGAAAGGAGACTATCAGTAATTCTGTCTCGACGAAACAAGACCAACGGAATTGATCTTTTGTCGATCGGAGGTCCTTTGATAGATTTTTATCACAAAATTCAATGATAAATCGGAATTATATTTTGTCGAATTCTAAACTCATCCAATGTTAGAAAAATATAAACATTAGACTCATTTTGATCATCACTCTGAAACAGTCCAAACATACCATTATATACGTTGATCAGAGATAGAGATTTGAAGTAATAACGGTGATGATTTGAGCAATTCGCCATGGATATAAGTAAAAGTAATATAAAATAAAAATAATACACAACACGCGTAATCCATTTTCTCCAATTCTCTTGCACACACCCCTTCATTTCCTTTTATTTTCATCGTCCGACTTCTTTTCTTCCTCCCCTCTACTTCTTCTCCTTCCCCAACAACAAGCAAATCCATATCTCCATCTCCATTCTTCCTGTCATCCAACCCGACGCTCACGGTAAATGATTTGTCGCCGATGCCATGTTACCACGGCAAATCGTTTACCGCGCCACGTAGGCGAGCGGCAAACCGTTTACCGATACATCTTCATTCCGAGAAAAAGTTATGGTCGGTACCCATTTTGGGAAATAGTTTCTCATAGGTACCCATTATGAGAAATAACTCCATCTGTGATGGCTTCGGTGGTGCAGTGACGGCGGGTGAAGGTCTCTTTTTCCCCAACTCACTCCCTTCATTATTGCGACAAGGTACAAGCTAAACCCCCTCTTGTTACCATGCATGTTATTTTTATACATTTTTATTCCATGCTGATGTCTTTTTCTTGTGTAATGTATTGTGGGAGTTGGGGGATTTGTTGGTGATCTACTGCTGGAAAATAATACATCACTATTTAAATATTTGACTGGTTTTTTATTTCGATATTTGGTAAATTATACTCGCATTGTATACATTGTTGACTGCCGGATCACACCAATTCGACTAATTGGAATTAGCAATGGAGAAGTTATACACGATATTTTAATAGATGATTATAGGAGGAAAAGATAAGCATACATGAGTGCATGCATTCAGCTTTGTGTTCATATTATGACATGGATTATGGGGTTTGTAATGCATCAAACATTCTTTATTGTTTCTATCAAATTATGCGAATTGGTTCTGTGGTTGATATGATTAATTATTTAGGTTTTCTGTTATACTTAAATTCTGAAATGTGAGATGACAGTGTACACAGATATTTTAATAGCTCAACTTTGGGTATAGATTCATAGATGTGAGGTTGTTAGTGCATAAGATTATTCCAGGAGCTCAATTTTGGGCATATATTCGAAGATGTGAGATTGTTAGTGCATAAGAATATTCCATGAGATCGACTTTGGGCAACTTTGTTTTGTATTCTCGGGTTCGACTTGCGGGACATGAATGAACTTGAGAGCAATGCAGATGCGCGATTATGTTCTTGAAACTCATGTTAAAGAGCTACTCGATGGGCATTTCCTTATACGAATATCCATAATTATTTATTTATTTATTTTATCTTGACGGTGGTGCCTTTCTTAATATTTTGCGAATTGAAATATTATGCTAGGTTATCGTCTACAAAATGGATGGGTGAGCTTTGATTAAATGCAAATGAGATAAAAAGTAATTGACTGCCCATTGCGATGTTCCTTAGAATACAACTAGGTAGTACTATTTCAAATGTTTCACTCCAACTATCTCAATAGTTTTGCTAATGGAATCTCTGCTTATTGAATATTACTTTAACAAAATCGACCCTCCGCTATAAACATTATAATAATGCATTTTATATTGAATCTTACTCGAGTTAAAGATTGCATCTCCATTGAAACCAAATACTGCATCTTATTGATTATATATTATGATGATTAATTTTCAAGTGAGGTAGATTGGAATAACTTATTAATTGTAAATCAGAATTTATTAAACATGCGATAGATATTACCACTTCCTTATAATTTGGGAACAAACAATATAATTTTTCATATACATCTTCATTCTTGTGTGATTAACGAATGTTGACTCGGATAATTGATTTGATGAGAATCAATGGTGAAAGAAAATTGAGATGGTTGAGGCGCCCTCACACCTGACCCATGCGAGGGTGCGATGACCCTCAATCGGGATGAAGTTAGGATGCCTAGATTGTACAACAGTCGCCTAGTGCACGGGTCTAGGATCCTAGTCTCGTCCTTAATTTTATTACAAGCTCACAGTTTTTCTGCTTCCCTGGGATCCATGTATTTTCACTTGACCAGTTCTGCTAACCCTGAGTTCTATTACGGTCCTAGACTGGAGGACCCTTGATTTTTCTTCGAGCTTCTTTGGCCCGTTCCTACACCAGTTCAGGCAGGAGTGGAGTGACTTGGATAGAGAGTCTCTCCTACACGTCTCAGGGGCCATAGTTGGAGTTTAGTCTTTCTCCCTTCTAGACCACCTTCCACTTTGGGAGCGAGACGGATGAGTCCCTTAGGGGGGCTTCTTCACTGCTTCAAGTTTGATTATTGTTTCACCATTAGGTTATGGTGAGGAAAAAGAAACATGATGTGTAAATCATCATCAATCATCTAAATCATAATGAAATCATTGGAAGGACATAACCTATCTTTAGATCTCTTACTCCCATATCTTCTCATAAATAATAAATGAAATTATTAATTGTTGATCTTTGGGGTATGGTGAGTGAGAAATGGTTAGTATGTTGAGTTATTAGGTAACTTTCTTTTCAGACAATGATGAATCCTCATTTCATCTCCTTTATTCTTTTATTTTGGACTTAAATCCCTAGCTAAATGCATGTATATAGCATTAATTTATATAAAATAATAATAATTCATTGATACATAAATATTTATAAAATTATGTATTAATTCTAAAATAAAAATAAAGGAAATAAAAGAAAAAGAAAGTCATTGTCAAAGACACTGACTGACCTAACCCCGCGACCAAGTCATCATGATGACTTGGCCGATAAGAATTAAAGTACGGGGAGATAAGGTAGTCAAATTATACAGAAAATACATTAAAAATCCTAACTTTATAGTTTAAAATATTACCTCAATCAATAAATTTTGAACATGAATATTCTACATAAAAATATAAAAAAATACAAAATTTATTTCATTAAAAAATAATGCACAATGTGCCTGGGACACAAAATAAAAAGCCGCAAAGAAAACTTCATAGACATGTATCTCCTCCATACATAATCAAAATTGACAAACTCACCTTTATTGTTCATAAAATTAAATTATCTATTTAATGAAGGCGGTTTCATTTAATTTGGAGTTGAGATGCAAAAGTTAGCTTTTGGGTCCTTATTGCACTGTATACATGTATATAATATTTAATATAACCATCCTTTATATTTTTACATTTTTCATATTTCTATATACTTGTAAATAATATTTGATCTATATGTATCTAATAATCATAAAATTAATTCATTAAAAATCATTAAAATAAAACAAGTATTATAATACATTGGTAAAGTATACCTATATAATTCATGTGCATAATTATTTAAGCAAATAAACAAAATAAAAGGATACAATAAATATATTTAAATGTATGATTACGTAAGTTTTAAATATATAAAATATATGTATATAATAATAAAATGTAAAATACAAAATACTAATAATAATATATACCAAATACATGTATATATACCTATGTATATACATGTAAATATTAATATCTAATAAACGGTCTTGTATAAATAAATAAAAAACAGATTAAAATACAACATAAAATTACAAATGATTTTTATGCTTTAACTAACAAGTAATAAAATCATTTATTAATTTTACTTGATTTATTAAGGGAATTTCGCAACCCTATTTTTTGGTTGGTCCACGTGGACCAACCAGAATGAGTTCTTCATTGACCAGCACGTCAGTTGTATGTTCCTTGTCGCCCTTCCTGTTAGACTTCACCAACCCCCCCACCCACGTTTCTTCATTTTTTGGGCATCAACCGAGGCTCAAAATTCCTTGATTCCCATACCAGACTTCTTTATCTCACTTTCCTCTAGTTTGCCATCACTCTATCTCCCACCAACCTCCTATATACTGCATGCAATCTCTTCACCATTTTACCCCTTACGCCATGTATAAATTGAACCCCATCTCCCCCTTTCTCATTTTTATCCCTCGTGAACATCTCTTAGCCCCTCAGATCGAACATGTAGTGTGCCCTTGGTGACAGAAAGTGGCTCCCATTGATTTAAAGCGAGGAGGAGACGTGATTGAACTAATCCAGGCCTTCACCAGAGTATTTACAGTGAGCCAGCTTGCTCCTTGTTCCAGTCTGGTTCGAGCTTCCTTCCTTAACCTTAGTTTACTTTTCGCTCAGTTAGTCTAATTTAGTGTTTAGTTCTTGCATTTAGATCCTAATATAGCTTAATTTATCAATTTATTTTCATTGAAGCTTTAAGCTTTAGCTCGATTTCATCGTCAACCAACTATTCTCGAGTTGGCAAGAGACCACACCCTACTTCCTTGGCGTGTTCTCCACTTTTCCTTCTGCTTTACCACATTGATCCTGCACAGATCAAGTGAATCAAAGCTCCCTCTATAAACCTTGTAGGAGCACACTGCCCCATTCATCTCATTGTGCTATTAGTTTCAACATCGAGTTGAGGTTATTTTCCTTGAGCTCCTTGACCTTTTTACTGCAAGATCGAATTTCAATTGAACCACCTAAAGAGAAATCGAATTCTGGAAACCATTTCCAGGTGGTTCCAAGCGGAGAAGACCCCTAGGTCCCATGCAAGGAAACCTGGAATCTATAGAGACCACCTGCGGATGCAGTGAAGTCCCAGCAATGTACCGAGCCTATTGACTTCATCGGAGGAGGGTCGAGTGCAAGGAAATCAACATTTGGAGTGACACCAGGAGGAGTTCATGAGGTGTTGTTCCAAACACCTCAGAACCATAGGATCAAGTATAACTGTCCAAATCTAATCTGGGTCGTCCATCAGAATCAAAGCATTGTGCCTCCCTCAACCACCCGATCAAGCTATTTGAAGTGTTGAGGGTTGTCAGAAAAAACATTATTGGGTAAATTATTCATAACCCATGTCTCTCTTTAATATTTATAGTTCAATCCAGTAAATATTAAGTGCTGTTTAAAAAATTTTGTATGAATTACGTAGGACCTTTGGAACTTCTAAAGTGCTACATTTAGGTCCTTTGCTAGGTCACCTCATGTGCCCGTGCATGTGAGGGACCTAGTGATTTTGCACATTAGCCCAACCGAGTTTAGGGCTTTAGGGTTACATAGAAAAATACCAAAAAATTAGAAAACCATCTTTGAAAATTGCAAAACATTATAGTATTCTTATTACTATATAATATTACTCTAGATCAAAAAATAAAAAATATAAAAAGAAAATCCTAAAAAATAAAAAACATATCTATCCCTTTAAAAATCAGTAAAAATTCCTAAAAAAATAAAAAAAATCTATCTCTAACTTTAATTTATATTATATAGTATATATAAAAATAAAGTTTGGCAAATTTTGGACTATTTGTCTAGTTTAAAACACAAAACAATTTGTCCAATTTATATATCTACTATTTTGCTATATTTAATACATTAAAGATACCTAGTAATTAGCAAAAATTATCAAAAAACACAAAAATAGAGAAAAATTAGAAAAACACAAAAAAGTATTCTATAAATTTTGATTATATGTATAATCATATATATATATATATCTTATATACTATATATCATATATATACTTATATACATATTATTATTACTATCATTTTTTATAAATATATCGTATATATTGAAACCTTTTAAAAAACCAAAATGATTGTCCCTATATATATTTTCTTTTTTATATATTTATTATATATTTTACATATTACTTTTTATATCTCTTATTAATATATATATTATATCTTTAAAAACAAAAAAAGAAACTAAAAATCTAAAAATAAAAAAAAGAAAATAAAAATTAAAATATCTAAATTATAAAAGAATATAAAGCCATTGAAAATCCATAAAAATTAAATATAATTAAAAACCCACATAAAATCAAAAGGCTAAAAAGTATAAAAAATATTATTATTGTTATTTATTAATAATAATTACTCATATCCCGTAGCTCTTAATTGGTCGACCCTACACTTGATGTATCTACACATCTTCGTGTAGTGTATGATAAATTTCACCTCACATTTCTCCTTATTATTTTATCGATATTGTTGGTTGATTAATGACTTGCTAGGTTTATTGAGATCTGAGTACCATGAGAGTGACCGATACATTGATTGTCAGATCCGACCTATCAGCACCGCAAGCCTCCAAGACCGAGTGTTAGTATCCCTGTCAACCATCTACCATATCAAATGGCACCTTTGCTGGGGAGCAACGCTTAGGAAAGGATTGTACATATCATTTTGCATATATCTGTCTTTTTTTTCTTTTTTAAATAATTATTTATCTTCTTCTGATCATCTTCCTGGTTAACTTCTTTGTGAGGGACCGCAAAGCAAAGGCGGCTTTCTAGGAAGCCAAGGCACTCAAGCTACTTGGGGATCAGCTCTTTCTTTATGAGTTGATTGGATAAAACAAGAATTTCACAGGGATTTGAGAAGAGTATCTTAGCATTAGAATTTCTATTTTAAATTTTTTTTGAGAGAGATAGAGTTTTCATTTTAGCATTATAATTTGTAAATAATACAGGTGCTTGGACTCTTGGACAGTAGAACTCTTCTAGGCATAATTTATCAAGTGTTCGTTTACTTGGGTGTCTGCTTGGTTTTTCGCATTTTCTTCGCTTTCTACACTTTTGTACTCTCTATTTTTCCCGTTGTTTTTATTTATTTTCTGTGATTTGTGTTTTCTGACTCTTTTTATTCATTTTATGTGAATGAGCCTTAAGATTTCAGGTACTGCTTGATCGAGTACTCTAGGTTTAAACACTTAATATTTGCATGTGCCTATAGTTCTCCGTTTGGAATTACATCAAACTTAATATGTTCTTCATGATAATAGCAATTCCTGCTTATAGAGATTTCACCGACTTGCATATTGCATATAGGGTAATTTAAATATCTATCTTGCATTACGCATTGAGAGCGTTGGGAAGCATTGTGAGTCTTCTTCATGAGCATACATCATTCTGACACAATGGTGGGATTTTCATCCTAGTGTCAACTTGCATTTCTCTTTCTCTATCTCATTCTAATTTTGCTAACTTAAGAATTAAATACTATCCAAAAAATCAGTAGGTGCTTTATTATGAAAAATACTCAAAAATTGAAAATCAAAAAATAAAACAAGAGGACTGCTAATAACACATGGACCCTAAATAAAATTTGTAACATACTTTATTATTTTTGGTTCATAAAGCCCACATTATTTTCAAGTACATTTCATATTGAAAGAGGCGTGACCCATAAGTATTATAGCCAATCCCAATCTGTGACTACCTTGATTATCACATGGGCATAATGAATTACCAGTGCTTCTATCGTACGTGGGCTAGTAGAGTTTCCACTCCTTGTAGCCATAGTCTAAAGTATTTGTTAGAATATACCATTCCCGTAACAGTGGACACATATCCACTAAAATAATCATAACTTGAGCAAACATATTCCAAATCACACAAACTCAAGTCCCACAGTTTTTTAATAAAATGGAGAATGTAATACAAGTGATAAACTCACGTTTTAAGGTTAAATACTATGAAAAAATTACATAAAACATAATTACAGGAAAAATGTGATGAAGATTTGCACAACCAAAATTGCACATGGCATCTCAGGTTTATGGATTATATCCGAAACCTCCGACCTGTGGCTATGATACCACTTGAAGGTTATTGGAAGAACCTTAAGTGAATCACAAAAGCGTGGATATTGTATCATATGCGATCAGGAGCGACTAGTTATACTAGTTGCTCGGGGCAGCAAAATTTTAAACAAATTTAACTGATGAAATCACATGATCCCGAGAACACTTCTTGGATCGTTTCATCATAACCACATAAAAGATATAGTAATACATATTGAATCATGGTTGCGATCATGTCTCTAAAGTAAGATATGTCTTATCTCAAGTCTGATCCAACGAAGGAGACACTGCGAGCGCGTTGATGAAATGCGTGCTCCTCGCAATCCAAGTTGAAGAACTATGCAGCGAATCTCTTGATCTCGTCTCACGAGATCTAACATCTTCTTCACAAGCGAGTTGCAGTTAAGGAGACATAGATCCATGAGCAGTCGAAGTGGTGACACAACGGCGTAGCAACGATGACAGTCCTCTCTAGGTTTTAGAGTGGACGACTATTCTAAGGAGAGATGGGACATGTGTGATAAATAGAGTGGGAAAGGGCACTTATAAAAAGTTATGAAATAAGAGATTGGGCTTCCTCTTCTTTTATTGTATTTGGGAGTCTATGGATCATAATTCATGTTAAACACAATATCAATGGTTGAGATTGATTTGTGTTTCTATTCAATGGCCATGATTTTATTGTATAAAAATATAATAATAACTAATTTAAGTTAAATTAAATATATAGAGATATTATCAATATAATTTAATTGACTAAATCAACATCCAACAAAGGATGAGTAAGGTTCTAGCCACCTTCCATATATGGAGGAGACGACCACCATAAACAAGTCAAGGGTGGTTGTCCACCCTCCATATTAGGAAGGTGGCTCCTTTTCCAATTATGTGAGATTAATATATCTCACATAATCCTTTATTTATTTAAAACAATCTTTTGTAGCAAATTAATTCATAAAAATAATTCCAAATTAATTTTGTGAATATTTCAATCATGTCGTTATATAATTGTGAATCATATTCACACATCCAAAATAAATATTGTATTTCTAATTAATTTTCAATATGAATCTAATTCACATCAACAATGAATTTGTAGATACTATCTGCAATAAGCTCTCTTTAATATATTATAAATCAAATTTATAATATATAAATAACATGGATAGTGATATCCATATTATTCATATCCTTGACAATTTTATCACATTTAATTATCTTGGATCATTATTCTCATGCAACTAGATAATATGAATCACATTCACATTATCACGATAATTAAATCATATTTAATTATCAATTTCTCAATGCTTGGATACATGTTATATCAATGGAATTATCCTTATACTCTTTCAAGAATAATATGTTTTCTTCGCAGATACTTGGAGATGAGGATGGGGCAATACGTTCTATGTATAGTGACTTGGATATTGAGATCATATCTCAAATCTAGATCTCGAGGACCTCCCATAGATGTTTGATTAAATCAAAACTGTAAATCTAATATTCTCATTGCATCTAGTTCACATTCAGATCACTTTCTAACATTTGGGCCAATATTAGATTACTTCTCTAGTGAGATAAGTTACTAAATTCCAGACCTATTTCATCACTGCCTGATAATGGAAGCATCATAGTTATATAATCATTTATGATCACATCATCCTTAGGTATTCCTAATACATGTCCATTCTGCATACTGGATGATCTAAGATAAACCCGAAGTTTTAGATCTTATTTAGACTATCTTCTTCAGGATTTTATAATTATGTTTCTTAGTTGATCATTAGGAGTTGGTATCCATCATATAATTTCCAAAAAGCATGTCATACCCAGGTAATGATCATATACTTTCTAAAAACATATATCAAACCTACAAATTCTGTCAAGCTTCCAAAGAGAGATGACTGTGCACGAAATTTGATCCCAATTTCTAATGAGTGAGCTCATGTCTTCTAGTTCAATAATGAAACTGTATGATCCCTTTGAGAGATCGTACTACTCATATGCCCTTGTATGCACACTAGCATGTCGGTGTATAGACCTTGATTAGGCCATTAACCTATCAGTTTGCCAAATACACATTAGACATATAGTAATACATCTGTCTTCTGTCAGAGGATGTGTGCCTATATTATGATACAATACAACATAGGTCTTGGTTATCTCAATCTTATTAAGCCAACTCTTTGACCTAACTTATCTAACACTTCCAAATCTCTATTCCTGTGTAGAGGACCTGCATCAAGAGGTCGGTTAGATATTGGTTTTTAGAGGAAGGATTGACATCTCCTTATCAGGATGGAGATCCTCTTTTAACAATCACATGACGATGATTGATGAGTCCTCAATCTAACTCTTTAGATATCATCCAAGCACCAAGCCTTAATTATGATTCAACATTTGAATCAATAGTTGTATGATCATTAAGGTGGCCATGATACGTAATCCTAGTTGTACTAAGGGACCTATTATGCAAATTAGCTATTCTTCATTTCAGATTAGGGAATGATTTCCAATAACATTTATTGCATAATGACTCAACGTAGGCTCGCATGTAATCAAGAGATAACCACTGTTCTAAAACGTCTAGAAAAGCATGTTTGTTACTTTAATTCCGTTGTAAATCAAATTATCAAATGCAGAAAATTTGTTGTTCTTTATTTGAAATTTATTTGCTCAAGATTTGTTAGTTTCAGTAAACAAATGTCACTGTTGGAAGCTTAACAAATTGGAACAAGAATCTTGTGATTGTCATTCAATTAATTCATGAAAATGAATGGTTATTCTCCTGGAATAATTAGTTGTCAAATATTTATGAAAATTTCATAAGTATAATATTTTTGGAATGACCATAACCTACACGATAATATAATCGAGCTTGATCGATTTGGTTATAATGAACTTTCCAACAAACATTAATACTTGAATGGAAATGGGGATTTGTTTAGAAAATCTTCTTATAATATTAATCAAAATAATTTTGATAAATATTATGTGGTATAACTTCGGTTGAAAGATCGAATATCATCTAAAGTAAAAAATAATCATATCTCATTATCCTAACCTGAGGCAGATATGGTGTCTAATTGAGGATCGTTGTGGTAGCAGGTTGCTTCGTGAGTAGTTGCCCCACATCTTATGCATACTGGACATGATAACGGGTAAAGAAATGATAATGCTTTAAATTATCATGGTGTATTTTTCTAATTATTAAAACTTGAATAATATGTATTTAGATACTGATTGGATCATTAATTTAATATGATTAAACTAATTATTGAATAACTATCACAATATATATTTATATATAGATTAGATTTCATTTTAAAGAATTAATTATGTGAATATGATTCATTATAATTAATTAAAATTTGAACATGATATGGATGATCACATAAGTGACATCCATGGTCTCACATCAAGGAGAAGGATTCCGTCACCATGGATTGTAAGTAGGAGACGCATGTCTGAAGTGAGAGCTCTAGTATACAAGTACACATGGATCAGGCACTTTGCTTCTCGAAATAGGAAGGCCGTACGCGTAGTGACCCCAATACCGAGTCCTCATATTATTGAGGCAGTATTGGATTGCATATAACGAGTGTTATTTTTGTTGACGGTTGATTCAATTAACAATGGATCAACACCACCTTAGTGGTCGTTAGCTCAAGTGTTAAAGAACGAATTGGAAAATGCAAGTTGGACTTGCAAGGCAGAATCAGTTCCCGTTTCTTTTAATCTGAGTTATAAGTTCACATATTATTGGGATGTAACAAAGGTAAGAAAGGAAATCCCAGAGCATGCTTGAGATATAATGGTAAGTATATCTCTTACATTGAAAGTGAATAAGGGAATGAACTTTCAGAGTTGACAATGCAATACAACTTTGATATAAAAATCCTAAATTAAAGTAAGATATGTATTTATTCGTGGTTAGATAACTCTCACGACGAGACTTGTAGCTACGGCTACTGGCCATGACGTGTTGTGGCCAAAACCCAATTCTATGACTACAGGTCCGCATCCGTGGGCATAGTTCTGTAGCCACAACTTTTTTTCCTTGTATTGTATGTCAATTTCCATAATTATCTAGAGCAATAATTCTTTAAATTATTGTATCTCAAATTTAGTACATCTAATAAAATAGTTACGATGTTGAATAAAAATCCAAAATCTAAAATATAACAGGCTTTCTTATATTGCAAGATGAATGATGGAAATACGATTATTGAATTAGCACCACAATAGAATGAATGTATTGAAATGTATAATTCGATGAACACACAATATCATGCGATATGTTAAATTTATAACAGTCAATATTAATCATTTTAAATTGATATATTATTTAAAAAAAACACAATGAATATTACATTCATTGTTTATCATATATATAATTACTATAATTTCTAGCCTTTTCTTTAAAATTAGCATCTGTTTGAGGAAAAGTTCTTTAATAAACTAACACTACAAGACAAATGAGTTGTGGTCACGGAATGTGGCTATAGAAACTTGTCACTAAATAATTTCGTGGCCACTAGTTTCTCGTAATTACAATTCCGTAGTCAAAGTCTTCATATAAGAGTTGTGGCCACGACAAGTTCTGTGGTTCGTGGTTAGAGAACTCTCGCGACGAGACTTGTATATACGGCTACTGGCCACGACGTGTCATGGCCAGAGCCCAATTCTGTGACCACAAGTCCCACATACGTGGGCATAATTCTGTAACCACAATTTATTTTCCTTGTAGTGTAATGAACGACAGCTGTGATATGATTCATCTAATAATTTAGCAACAAAGAAATTTTTGTAGTTATAATGTTAGTATCGATTACAAGGTTCAGGAAAGCGGTATGCGTATGCGTTCGGACAGGTCACTGAATAGCGCTTAAGCGGTATGCGGGGGCATATGCGGGGTATATGCGGTTCTACGCGGTTTCCTAATTTTTTTATTTAAAAATAAATAAATATATACAAAAGTAACTACAACAGAACCAAACTTATGTATAATTGTCGTCCAACAGAAGATCTAAGAAAAAATAACTTTCATATAGAGTTCAAAACAATCTCTATCAATCAAATATCAATACTTCACTAGAACGGTTAGCACAAAAAATAATTGATAACAATCAACAAAATAAAAAAGTTAGCGCACAAAATGCCTCTATTGTTGAATATAATGTCATTTATCTCTGTCGTTATATTTATAATTGATCCTCCATCAAAAGTATCAAACTTTACATATAATATATTACATTCATAATAACTATTAATTGACTAAATTAGTTTGCAAAATTATTAGTATATTATTCTTTTTCTTCCTTGCGTGTTTACTCCAATCTCGAAGTACAACTACTTTAATGATGGATTCAAATAATCATGTAATGCTTGGTTAGCATGCATGCAAAAGTAAGGATAACATGGCATAAACAACCCAACAAAACATGGCACAAATAAAAAAATAAAAAATAAATAAAAAAATGTGTACGCGGCCGCACAGACCGCATATGCGGCCACATAGCCCGCATATGCGGCCCGCATAAGCGCACAGGGCGCATAATGGGGGGCTTCAGGAAAGCGGTGCGTTGAGGGCACCGCATACGCATATGCGGCCGCATAAGCGGCCGCACGGGCCGCTTTCGTGAACACACTATCGAAATAAGTTCCAATAATTTCTCAAATTATTCATTATCATAGCATCGTTTTGTTGTAATGTCACTAACATAAAAAACGAATGAGAACACTTTCTCTCTTTTTTTGAGATGAAGGAGGGTGAAATCCGGAGTTGGAACTCACCACCAAACGAAACATGAGAGAATACTTTCTTGTAGTATTAATATACATGAAACATGAGTTTGATGGGTATGGAGGCGTGCACCTTCTTAAAATAGTGTGGGTCCACCCATGTCTACAAATGGATTGTACTTGTATATGAGACATCAAATAGGCAAGTGCTAGGATGGGGCTTCTTTATAGTATCACGGAAACGTGGACCAAACCAGGGTTTAAAAAACCGGCCGGACCGGCCGGTCGGACCGGTTGGACCAGGAACCGGCCCCGACCCGGTCGGTTCGGCCGGTTTTAGGTGACTAATTTTTTTAAAAAAAGAAAATAAAAAACCGGGTCAGACCAGTGGTCGGACCGGGTTGACCCGGGCGGTTGGACCGGGTTGACCCTGATTGACCCGGATTTGATGGTTTAGTATATTTTTAAAAAATAAAGGTTTAAATAATGAAATGATAGGGTTTTTATCACTTGTACCCTTCTTAAATTCTACAATTTCAGTTACGTCCCTCTCTTTTTTGGAATATAACTTGTGCCACTAATTTCTTGGGGTAATTTTCTAAAAGCAACTATAAATAAATTATTACAATATTATATTCATATATAATGCTAGAAAATGTGACTACCTTTGTAGAGTTTTATTCAAAATAGATAATCATGTTTTTATATTGAAAGATTTGACATTTTAAATGATTATTTCATTGATGTATAAAGACATATTTACATATATCTATCCGGTTTTATCGGTTCAAAAAACCGGTTCGACCGGTCCGACCAGTAAATTAAGCCCGGTCCGATTTTTTCCGAGTCGATATGAAAGATGACGTCATGCTGACATCATCACCGGTCCGACCGGTTTGGACTAACGGTCCGACCCGGTTGGACCAAACCGAAGACTAACCGGTTCAATGTCCGGTCCGATTTTTAAAACCTTGGACCAAACAGTAAACTATAATATAATATCTTATAACATGACATCTCGTTTTAGAGGGAAAAAAAAGAAACGTGGCTGAAGGCCAAGGTTAGGAGGGGTGTGCACACGTCCAGCTAATTCCATTCGGAGATGTAGCAGTATGTTTCAAAGGTTCAGCTGATGACATCGAGAGGAATTTTTCATTTATTTCAAGATTTATTTTCCATAAATCTCATCTTTTACATTCGGATATGATTGTTACAAATCATGTTATATCTTTGGCTCGATTCGAAAGCACTCTGTCTAATTGACTGTTGGGTTCCTCATGTAATTACTCCTCAAAATTAGTATTAACAGACACACACAAAAAAAGGCAATGCTGACTTTCTAAACTGAAGATGGATTGGGAGAACAATTTCCTTCGTTATTTAGCAATGGTGTTATTATTCTAGCAATACAAGCATGGGGATCAACTTAGCCATTTCTACGCATATGGCTTCTTATTACATAACGTGGTCTTCCTATGCAGAGATTTACCAACGAAACTACTCATCGATAGAGAACACACGCTGCATAAACGGATCAACTTGGTGAGGCATCAAGCCTAGAAAAACGTCCACATCCCCCTTCTTCCGACAAGAGGGTACTACTAACAGCATGCCATTGCTGGCCAGGCATGGCGGAATCACATGTGCCGAGGGAGGTCCGTTTCCGAAGTCTATTGCATGGAAGTTGAAGCCCAGCCAGCTAGTAGCTTTTGCATACACGCTCCCCTGTGGTGGATGGATCACGCCATGGTCGATGAACGATTTGAAATAAACGTCGTCGATTTTTACCACCGCATCGTAGATCACGTCGGAGACCTGTGTATAACTCTGTTTCATAAGCTCTCCCACCTTCATCGTGGGGAAGGCATGTAGCACGAGGTTGCCAAAGAACTCATTTGGAACAGGGGGTCGTAATCTTCCTCGCCCATTCACGGCAATCTTGAGGATGGCAAGCTGCTCCTCGTGCAGGCCACGCACCGCTGTGAGCTTTTTCCATAGGTGGGTGACGAGGCAGACAAAGGTGCTGCGCCGTCTGGACGGGTCGCCGTCTATCACCTTCGCTTTCAGCTTTGCTATGAAGTCCTTAGAGAACTGAAGGGTAAGCGTGGAGACGAGGGAGTCGGAGAATGGCGGCGGAGGTGTCTCTTTGAACTCTATCTGGTCGTGGTCGAACATGCACAGAGGTGGAGAGCGGCTCCTTGCAGCGATCATGGCCGCCCGATCATGCAGGGGAAGGTGCTCAATTTGTAGACCACAAACCAGCCTCGCCCACGCTTCCGAGAAGAAGCTCATGGAGTGGCCGTCAGCCACGTGGTGGTTGATTCCATGGCTAATAACAAGACCTCCACAAGCGAAGCGATTGAGCTGGACGTGGAGGAGCTCCTCCTGGGCATTGAAAGAAGGCGGGAAGAGGTCGTCCACGTTGCGGATGGTGGAGGGATCAAGAGGGAGTACCTCGTCCAGAGTGAGGGAAACAGTAGCCTCGATGAGACGGATGCCGGCGTTGTTGAGAAGCAGAGAAGGGGGATTTTATAAGAGCCTGCCGGAGAGTTGAGGGAAGTAGGAGAGGGTCTTGGAGAGGCCCTCTATGATGGTTTCGTTGCTGGGCATGGGTGGCCTGAAGGCTAACAGAAAGCCGACGAGTCTATCGTCCTGGTCGATGTGGTCAAAGATGGTGAGGGGCACTACGAGACTACCACCATCGGCATCGGAACCGTGGAGGTGAGCCTTCAAGGTTGTGTTGCTTGTTATGGTTAATGGCAGAGTGGATATCGCGGCCATCGGGATCCTACAACTCGTTCTGCCTGACTAGAAGCGGGTACTGGGAGATGGTCTCGCTATGTTGCAGGACTGTTTGATTACCTTCATCTTATATAAAGCTCATATGAGATCTTACTCGTGATAACTGATCCGTTAGGTGTGTTATGTGTAGGTATGCAAATAATACCAACACCGACACCGTTATTCTTTTTTTTATATATAAAGAAGGGCGGAGTCCCAACTTGCAACCCACCGCAGCGCATTTAATTATGTAATAAGAGTGTTTTTGGTGCGTGCATCACGGCGGATTGAACTCGTAGAAGATAACACGTTTTTATATTTTGGTGTTTGGATGGAGGGTTAAATTAAGAGTAGGTTTGAAGTGGGTTTATTGTGATATTTGATTGTCTTGAAGTTTGAAAAAATGTGTAATTATTGTGATGTGATTGTATTGATGTTTGGAGAAATGAGTAGAAGCTGAGTAATTTATAATTTTTATATGATATGATGGTATAATATATTATTTTTTGTTAGAATTGATAAAAGAGAATTCATTTTTTATTGTATTAAAAAGTATAAAAAGTGAGACCCAAATAGGGAAGAGAATGAGTGGGTTATGGCAGTGTTTACCCCTACTATCCGAATGCCCCCTTAAGGGATGAAATTTACAATATATTACTCTACACCACAATATTCCAAGAACTACATAGCACCTTGCAATGCTCAATAACATTCTTGGAGTAGAACCTCACTCCCTTAAATAGTGTATCATTCCTACCACACCAGACCACCTAAAGGATTATGAAAGGATAAGACGCCTCCGCATGCCCACTCCCTCATTCCGATCTGATATAGTTTTCAAAACTGGAACTATTTTCCACCCTAATCCAAGGAATACCAGCAACAAATCAGACTCGCATTGAGTGCGAACATGAGAAGAAGAGATGGTCCAGATCTTCCACCCCATGCCCGCATCTATCACATTAGAAATCATCCACCCCTAATTATTGGCTATGCCGGTTCTTAGTAAAGGCTGAACAACCACATGAATACCATCATCGTTATTCTGACATTCGTATTCATTTTAAATTGCATACAGATATGGAATATCCACAAATATCTCTGTCGGTATCAGTTTTAATATATAAATATAATTGTACATTTATTTTTAACCATATATAAGATAATTATATACCTCCTTTCAAAGTATTTGATATATATTTTTATAATATAAGCACATTTAGTATATTTATATCATGTATTTTCCATTCAATTCATATACATTTAAGCGAATCTATATAGTATTTATAACATTACTTGTATGCGATCAATATTCATTTTTTAAAGATATAGTAATATGATTTTAAATCATTATACGTATCCATATTCGTATTAAACAGATAATAATATGGTAACACCTATATTTGTATCTGTGTTCGTCCATTTTCATCTCTAGTCAAGAGGATGTATGCAGTTATAATCAATTAAATTAATTTAAATTCACATGGGCTAATTGACTCTGAAAACTCTCTCCTACAATATGACCCATTGCATCTCTATAATTACGTCATTGATGAATATGTGATTCATTACTCTTAAAGTTGAAAATAGAGTCTTGTTCTCGAGTAGTTAGAATCATATTTCACCAATATTGCATAATTAGCATTCATGCATGCATTGATAACATTTGCATTTGAGCATTTGCATCTGCATGAAATAAGAAGCCAAATTCATCTGTAAAAATCACCTATCTGTATATATTTTAAACTAACCCTAAACCCTATAAATTCGCTCTATACTGTAGATATATTACTAACAATAATACAAAAAAATACCAGAAAAATGGTAACTTGTAAAATTGACAAATAAAATCTCAAACCAAGTTGGAGACTTTAGACCTTAGAATGCACATATCTCTCTCATATAGCCTCTAATTTAGGTCTACTTACTTTTAAATTAATACACATTCAGAGACCTTCAAAATGAGACCAATTTCGTTTAAATTGGAGCTTGTATGCAAAACTTGGGTTTTGGGCCACATTGTATATATTATATGTATATATATTTATACCCTTATATTTTACTACCTTAATCGACCTCGTTTTCGTTTTTGGTTAACATGAAACTTGTAGATCTCATTGAAATCTACAACTTTCATGTTTTGAGTTTTTCTAAATTCAGCCATTTTCTTCCTCTTATTCTACATTCTTTTTCGACTCATCAGATTGGGCCACGTGGCACCCGCTGGTTGCGCCACGCGGCTCTACTCATCACGTGCCAAGTGCCCCTTTTTCTCCACCGTTTGATGGCGCCTCTTTCCTTCATATCCAAATCACTCATCCCCGCATTAATTGCAACCCTTGGATCATTATCCAGATCTCATCCAAGCCACTCATTTCTGCCTCCCCTCCTTGCGTCATGTGGTTCACCATGTGCCACCCGATCATAACCCCGATGATTCCATCTGCACCGTTCATTCCGATCAACCAACGCCCTTCGATCACACCGCTAGGATCTAATCCTAGCCTATCTGTCGCGCCCATCTTCTAGCCGTTGGATCACAAGATGTAACAGTCCAGAGCTCGTCTTCCACCTCCAGCCGCCTTCCTCGCGCATGTCACCCCCCTCGCGTCGCCTCTGCCTCCTTCCTATTTTTGGCACCACCATGACCACCATCTCTATCCATGGAGTGCCCCACGACGTAGCTCCAACATCCCTCGTCTTCGACAGATCCCACAACCACCATGATCCCCTTCCTCTTCGCTCCTCAAACCCCACGCTTCCATCACTTGCACCTCCATCTCTTCCCTATAAATACTCCCTCTCCGACCAACTTCCACCCCATCCACCATAGAAAGAGGAACTCTAGTGCTCTAATATACCCATTGGTGACAGTAATTGAGTACGAGAGAGAGCGAAGACAGTGGTCCACCTCCGGCGAGATCCGCGGCGTTTCTTCACCGCGTAGAAGCTCCTCCAGTGAGCTGCTTGAGATCGGGCCCTCTACCAACCCTCGAGTGACGACCGGGGGCATCCTTCGAGCTTCCAATTCCCAGGTATATCCCTCCATTTATTCTCCAATCTTCCTTTTCTTTCTGTTGATTTTTCTCTAAATTTTTTCACCGTCCTCGTTCGATTCCATCCTCCACCAACCATCGTCTGAGCTCTGATGGACGAGATCTATCGAGGGTCTAAATCTGTCGCTGTGGCGACCCACAATAAAACGCGATCAATCAACAATGAACCCACAATCAAATATCAATCAATGAAAAATAAGTGTGGAGTCAAATTTATTTTTAACTCTGCACAAATGATGTAAAGGGCAAGTATGCAGAGAGTTCGAACACAGGGAGCAAGCAGGGTAATCTAAGCAAATGAATGCACAAGTGTGTGAGTGTGTGAAGTGTCTACACTAAGCAAGCAAGCAACTACAATTTTTGTGGGTTTTTAATTTTTTATAATAATCTTTTTTTTATATTTTTGAATTTTGTATTTTTGTATTTTGATTTTTAATTTACTGATTTTTATATTTTATATTTTATATTTTTCTATTTTCTTTTTCGATATAGGAAAGTAAAGGCAATATAAGACAAGGCAAAGTGAAATATTTATAAAAATGCACAAAAATGCTCAAAAATTCAGAAAATAAATGTTTTTGGGATTTTTAAGATTTTTTTACTGTTTTTATGATTTTTGGGGATTTTTCAATATGTTTTTGATATTTTTAAATACTGAAATAGGGCAAAACAGTGGAAATAGGGCTGGCTGTGAATAAAATGTAATTTAAAATTATCAAACAGCAACCAAAATCTTTCACACTATTTTTCTAATAAAGAGAACAAAATTAGGAATAAACAGAAGCTGAGTTTGCTATTTTTGGGTTTTTCTACTATTTTATATATTTTTTTGAAGTTTTTGAGTGTTTTTAATTTTTTTAGTGTTTTTCTTTTGAGATTTTTAGTGATTTTTGGACTGACACTAAAATAGAGTAAAATAGACACTAGGTGAATTTTTGGGAATTTTTGGAGGTATTTTGAGATTTTTTTGGTATTTTCTAATGTAGACAGTACACAAAAAGGTTGTTTTTGATTTTTAATAAATATTAAAATAAAATAAAATCAAGAACTAATTAGATAGCGTTAAAGTACACCTATCCAGGAACTTAAGCCTATTTTTGTGGGATTTTTGGAGTTAAAAAGATATTTTAATTAATTAGAACAAGACTCCAATCATCAAACAGTGCTGGCAAGGGCATACATGCAAATAGTGAAACATCCAGGGGCATGTACGCAATTTTTCCACAAAATATTACTCTGAAACTTGCATTTTAAGGATTAAACACAAATATCCAAACCCGCAAGGGTATATCTGCAATTTACCCACCAGGGCGCGTGACTTGCACGCGCCTAGGAGGGGTATTTTTGCAATATTACAAAGCTCAGGGGGTTCGATGCAATTTCTCCAAAATATTACAACTTGACATAAATGTTCATGGACTTAAACGAAATGCACAAACAACCGGGGGTATCCTTGCAAAATGCCCACCCCCTCACGTGTACAGGTCACGTGAGGTGACGTGGCGAAGGACCCAAACGCAAATAAACAAAGCCTAGGGGTTGTTTTGCAAATATTACAAAAATTTTTAAACTACAGACGAAAGTTTAAATACTAAAAAGTAAATACAAAACGTGCGAGGGTTGGGGTGCAAAATACCCTCGCTCGAGCGCTCTGCAGGTGACGCGTGGCGCGCATCCAACGGCTGGCGGCGATGAACGATCCAACGGCGGGAAGCGGACCACTTATCCACGTGGCAGCACGGAAGCGGTCGATGACGGTTGGCGTCGACGTCTGAGATTAGATCTCAGAAAGAGATCTGACGGTGGCAGGGCATGGACGATCGGACGGTCGAGGCTCGAACTGGAGCTGCGGCTCGATCTGACGGTGGAGAAGCGAGGAGGAAGAACGGGGAAGAAGGCCGGCGGAGGCGAACTTCCCCGACTCCGATCTCGCTCCTTCGGCGGTGGACGGGCTCCAAAATGGAGCTGCAGCTTCCTGGAAGGTCCCTCTGTGGACTGGACGGCTCGGATTCGCCGGAGGGACGTCGAGATGCGGGCGCGAAGGCGGCGGAGCTTTACGCTCCAGGTATCTCCGGCGAAGACTCAAAATGGCCCTCCAGGTGCGTTGACTGCGCTTGGACCTGCAAAATAAGGTGAGAGGGTCCAGGGCAAGTTGCCTGGACCCCGCGGTGGCGACGAGGTGGCGTTGAACGGCGGATGGGAACTCGGCCGGAGTTGCGCTCCGGCGAGGTTGACGAATCGGGCGAGACAGGCGATGGGACTTCGAATTTTTTTGGGGTTTTTGATCCTAAGACTAAGACTAAGCTAATGCACGAAAAAGAAAGGTGTGAAATGGCATCCTCGACGGTGTAGACCGGAGAGAAGGGTACCTCGACCGCCGGAGTTGCGGGAGGTGGTGGAGACGCCTCCGACTTCGCGCGCCTTGGCTGAAGGGCTGGCGGTGGAGCTGTCACCTCCACGGAGCTCAGGAGCACGGGAATGGCGCTGAAGGGTGGACCGAAGGTGTTCAAACTTGGGGAGGAAGATGGGGGGTTGGTTAAGTAGGTGGCGATGGCGTCTCCATCAAGCGAGCTCCACGCGCGAATGATGGGGATCTGGCGTGATTTGAAGAGATGGCGTGGGAGAGGGATGATCAGAGATGAATTCCCAAGAAGGGATCGAGGCGTGAGGATGGACGGATCGAGCTCGGAAATTGGGTGAAATCGGGGCGAAATCGGGCTGTCAGAAGGTGGCAGGCTTTGGTCGGGGGAGTTGACCGAGGTCAACTCCAGACCGCACCTGGTTGGTCCACGTGGACCAACCAGGAAATTCAGAATGGAAATTATTTGTAAAATCAAATTAAAATAGTAAATGAATTTATTGATTTTAGGTTATAAAATAAAAAATGTTTGTTATTTTATGAAGAATTTTTTAGTGATTTTTATTTATTTTTCTGAGATGTATTTTTACAAGTTTGCATTTATGCCCTTTATTGTATACCTATATATTTTAATACTTTTATTTTTATTTTGTATTTTTAATTTATTTATTTTATGTTTATTATTTTCTAAAATTACAAGATGCTTTTATATACATAAAGATATTTTTATTTTATTTTTCTGATATGTTTTGTATATTTAATAAAATACAATTATATTCTATACAGGTATAAGTGTATATAGTATACCTATGTAGTCTTTGTACAAGTATTTTTATTTTTATTTTTATTTTGCATTTTATTTCAATTTTAATGCATATATATAGTATATGTAATATTTACAAAATTATAAAAAAGATAAAAAATGAATAAATATTGAATAAAGAATAAATTGAATATTTTATGCAGTACAAGTATACAATGAGGGTCCAAAACTCAACTTTCAAACCGTAGCTCTGCCAAATGCGAGACCACCACCATTGGATAGATTATTTTATTCTATATACAATTAAAGGTGAGTACACTGCATTTGGAGTTGTCGTTTGTGAGATACGGGTCTGGGAAGTTGGGATTTTGGATTCTTATTCAGACCATATCTTTTTGTCTGTACATTCTTTTCCTGTGAAATCAATTTTGTATTTTTCTTTATTAAATTATCTACAACTTTCATGTACAAAGTTTCTTTATTTGATGAATAAAAAGTGAAACCAAAAATAAGTCCCAAAATGAATAAAGAATGAATAGAATGAATAGGTATTTTGTCTGTATTTCTGACCTTATCTCCCCCTACTTTATTCCTTGTCGACCTATTCATCAAGATGCCTAGGTCTCGGGGGTTTTGGGTCATAAAATATTTACAATATTTTATTCTTTTTCTTTTCTTTATTTATTCTAAAATTTTGGCCTTAATTACAGTAATTCACACACTGTTGAGATGCACATGCATGAATGCTAAGATGCTTGATTTAAGGCTATTCTACAGGTATTTGCTAGGGTTTTAGGTGCCAAAATGATAGAATAAAGATGATGAAATGTGGATTCATCATCCCCCTATACTTTACCTTTGCTAGTCCCTAGCAAACACTTATGCAATAGGTGCAAAAAGAAAAGAAAGAAAAGAAAAAGAAGAAAATTGGATGAAGTTTAATTATCAAACTTGTCTTCGCAAAATCGAAGTTTGGAGCTTAAGTCGGACCTTTGGAATTTAGTGCGGTCGGAACCTTAATGAGAACCAAGTTTGAAATCCAACAGTCCTTGAGAATCCCAAAACTCTGTCCAAGTCTCCTCAATAGCCAGGTCAGAAATACTTCAACTCATACGCAAACTCTTACGACTATGAGTCTGACTCGTACAGTGTAAGTGATATGTAGCTCCCCACCTCAGAAGTGACAAAGAAACAACCTCCCTCAACCTGGTAACTCTAATGCCTCGGTCTAGCAACTCTTTCCTCGAGAAGCGGGGTATTCCCTTCTAAGTTCAAGTGCAACCGGCTCAAGAAGAGGGGGAAGAAGTATAGACTTTCGGAAGCTCAGCCAGTGTAGCTAAGTCTTCCGCTGCAAGCTTCATGAGGTGTAACATGGATACCATAAGCTTTTGCTTTATTTGACTATATACACTCCAGTGGGGTTATTAAATTTTCAATCCGACCCACCACTTTTTTGGAGTTCTTTTGCATTTTTTTTTTCAATTGCATCTGTACAACATATCTACATGGTGCAGCATATATACAAGAAATTTTCCTCTTGAGCCAGTAGACTATCCCTCTTTTGAAGCTTTATTGCAACCCACGGCCTCTGTCTTTAGCCTTCATCACCACTAGACCAAGTTGAGGTGCACTTCCTTCACTATAAGAAGAAGAGAGGTTCCGCCTAGAAGTACTACCCTCATATGCTACCCCAAGCTAAAGGAAGCTGCCTCTTCACCACCTCTTCCATGGAGAGCTATGTGAATGGTGCAGGTGTCCAAGTTAGGTCATTATCAACAAGAGTCGTGCGTGTGCTCCGAAATACTCTGCTTAGGCGGTCAAGAATCCATTGAACTAAGTCTCGTGATCCTCAAAGAATTAAGTCAACTAGACCTGAAGTACCTCAAACCCAGTTCCTATAAGGTTCCTGTTATTAGGTAGATTTTAAGGTCCAATCAAGCTCCAATCTCCGGATTTTACTTAGACTCGTTCAACTATCAAACTCAATCCGAGAAATGCGAATGCTATGCAAATGCAGAAAATATTTTTGTGATGCAATTTTCAAAGATTTTGAACTTTTTATGGATTTTTGAAAAGATGATGCATGCAGATGCAAATGCATTTTTTTTTTCAAACAGATTTTTCAAATGTTTTTGGATTTTAATTTTGCAAATGTTTTTGGGAATTTTGAAAACAAAAAGATTTTGGCTAGAAACTAGGTGAAAATATGTACACGGGAGTGCTTCTTATATTTACAAGAAGTGGATTTTAAGAATTTACAGGGTAAGTGGTCAATTTTATACATATATACATAAGATGGATTTTTTTTTTTTTGTGATGTGAATATTCCCCAAACTTATTTGAAAATAATTTTCACACAATTTTTGAAAACTATAGTCCAAAATAATTTTTACAAACATTTTACACACATTTGAAAATCATTTTGCAAAGGCTTTTCAAACAGTATATATAGGTTTTTCAAATCATTTTTGCAACCATTTTTCAAACCATTTGCAAATCATTTTTCAAATCTTTTATTTCACACAAAGAAAAGAAATTTTACAATCCACACATTTTTACAAAGGTTGAAAACACGAAACAAAATATTTTCACCTGATTTATTAATCAGTATATACAAAAAGAATTTTGAGGAATAACCACATCTTTTTATTAAGAATTTTTAAAGAATTTTTAGAGAATTTTTAGCCATATTATTAAGAAAATACGAAAGTACGAGTTATGCTAACGTATATACGTAGTATATACGACCCCCCTATACTTAGCTTGAGCTATGTCCTCATAGATCGGAGAGAAAAGAGAAGACATAACTCGTACTAAGTATAGACAAGTCTAAAGAATCAAGAAATGAGGCAATGAATCAATGAATGAGAAGTTGACCGTCCCCCCTATACTTCGGATCTAATAATCCTAAGTATAGCAGACTGTACACAACGCAGGGAGGGTCAAGGGTGGGAATGAACAGATCGTACTCGGGTTGTCTCCCCCTATACTTAGGGTAAGATATCCCTAAGTATAGACAAGAAGAGGAGACAATGGAGAGGATCGAAAAGAATAGAACAACTCGGGGTGCACACCCCCCTATACTTAGGACAAAGTACGTCCTAAGTATGGATACTGTCTACAAGGGCGGCACCTTATTGATAGATGAAGAAGATAGAAAAGGAAAAGAAGAAAAGAAGAAAATAAATCAACAGACGAAAGAGTGATATGAACAGCTGATCTGTACAGCGGAAGATAGAAGTGATCACCATGTATGAGATGCAGAATTATATGAGTCAAAGAACACCTCTCATACCAAAAGAATGGGGGCAACGTCAATGGTCGGCGGATCATGATCTCGATATAGCTTCAGGCGTTGACCATTGACGCGGAAGGTGGACGAAGATGACGGTTCGGATATATCAATACTGCCATTGTCATGTACCTTCCTAACCACATACGGACCTTTCCACTTGCTCTGCAACTTCCCTGGAAATAATTTCAGCCTGGAATCAAACAACCATACTCTCTGATCTGGCTCAAACTGTTTATGGCTGATATGTGAATCATGCCATGTCTTCACTTTTTCCTTGTACCGTAGGCTGTTGGAAAAGGCTGTGTCTCTTAGTTCTTCCAGGGCTGCCAATTCTGCTCGTCTCTGATCTCCTACACTCTCGGGATCTAAAAGTAGCTCAGTAACTGCCCAAAAAGATTTGTGCTTGATTTCCACTGGCAAATGGCACGGCTTGCCATAGACGAGACGAAAAGGAGATGTCCCCAATGGATTTTTGAAAGAAGTCCGATAGGCCCATAGGACCGAGTCCAAAAGTTGTGACCAATCCTTTCGGTCTGGGCGGACAACTTTCTGCAAAATCGTCTTTATCTCCCGATTCGATACTTCAGCAAGACCATTAGTCTGAGGGTGATAAGGAGTGGCAACCCGATGGTCAATACCGAACTCGTCAGCAAGGGCCCTAACTTTGTCATTGATGAAATGAGACCCCCCGTCAGAAATCAAAACTCTAGGTACCCCGAACCGTGAAATGATATTTTTCCTCAAGAATTTGCAAACGGTTTTAGCATCTGCGGCTCGGGCGGGGATGGCCTCAACCCATCGACTGACATAATCTACAGCGAGCAAGATATGCTCGAATCCCTGACTCTTAGGAAATGGGCCCATGAAATCAATCCCCCATGCATCAAAAACTTCACAGAAGTGAATAGGTTGCATGGGCATCATGTCTCTCTGTCCGCAGGTTCCCATTTTCTGACAGTCAGTACATCTCTTCACGAATTCATCAGAATCCTTGAAGAGAGTAGGCCACCATAGGACGGATTGAAGCACCTTCTGTGCTGTCCTTTTTCCAGAATGATGTCCTCCTGCCTCAAGCTTGTGGCAGTATGTGAGGACGCTATGCTGCTCTTCCTGAGGAATGCACCTTCTCCAGATGCTATCCCCTCCTTCATGATAAAGGACGGGATCCTCCCAATGGTAAAACTTGGCCTTAGCTAGGAAGGTCTCAAGTTTCTGCCTGGGCCAACCCTGAGGGACTGTCTTGGCAACAAGATAGTTTACAAAGTCGGCATACCATGGGAGAGAGGTGACAGCTAAGATCGCCTCATCTGGGAACGTTTCCGTGATAGGTGCGCTGGGCTCAGATTCCTCAAGATTCTCTAATCTGGAGAGATGATCCGCCACCACATTCTTAACTCCAGGCTTGTCCTTAATTTCAATATCAAATTCCTGAAGTAGAAGGATCCATCTGGTAAGACGTGCTTTGGCATCCTTCTTGGCCATTAAATACCGGATGGCGGTATGATCGGTGTAAACAGTTACTCTAGATCCGAGAATGTAAGATCGATACTTATCAAGAGCGAAGACTACGGCCAGCATCTCTTTCTCAGTCACAGTGTAATTCCGTTGCGCAGCATCTAAAGTCCGGCTGGCGTAGTGAATGGCAAACGGTAAACCATCCCTCCTCTGTCCAAGAACAGCCCCAACGGTAAAATCTGAAGCGTCCGTCATGATCTCGAATGGGAGAGACCAATCGGGTGGCTGAAGGACAGGAGCTGAAACGACCATATTCTTGAGAGTCTCAAATGATTCAAGACACTTATCATTGACAATAAACTCGGTGTCTTTGGTTAGCAAGTCAGTTAACGGTCGGGCAATTCGACTGAAGTCCTGAATAAACCGTCGGTAGAAACCGACATGCCCCAGAAAAGACCGTAACTGACGCAAATTGGACGGTGGATTGAGTTTTCTGATGATATCCACCTTGGCAGGATCGACCTCCATGCCCCTGTTGGAGACGATATGCCCAAGGACCGTCCCTTGAGTCATCATGAAATGACTCTTCTCCCAGGATAAGACTAGATTGACCTCTATGCAGCGCTTCAGCACACGATCTAGGCAGTCAAGACAAGCATCAAACCCATCGCCATAGACCGAGAAGTCATCCATGAAGACCTCTAAACAGTTACCCACCATGTCCGAGAAGATGGACAACATGCACCTTTGGAATGTCGCTGGAGCGTTACATAGACCAAAGGGCATCCGTCTGAAAGCATAAGTCCCAAACGGACAGGTGAATGTCGTTTTCTCCTGGTCTTCGGGCGCAATGGCCACTTGATTATATCCAGAGTACCCATCAAGAAAACAGTAATGGCTCTTCCCGGCTAACCGCTCGATAATCTGATCAAGGAAGGGCAGCGGGAAGTGATCCTTCTTGGTGGCCTCATTTAATCGTCTGTAGTCCACACAGACCCTCCAAGAAGTTGGTACTCTGGTAGCGACCTCTTCTCCGAACTCGTTGACAACTGTTGTGATACCCGTCTTCTTGGGCACCACATGTAACGGACTTACCCATTTTGAGTCGGAGATGGGATAGATGAAATCAGCACTCCACCACTTTGAGATTTCTTTCATGACAACCTCTCGAAGATTCGGGTTCAGCCGTCGCTGGAATTCGCGCGATGGCTTAGCGTCATCCTCGAGATAGATGTGGTGGGAGCACAGCTTCGGGCTCAGCCCTTTGAGGTCAGCTATATTCCAACCGATTGCCTTGCGGTTTCTTTCAAGAACCTCCATCAGACGAGATTCTTGTTCTCCAGTCAAGTCCGCTGAGATAATGACTGGGTGCATATCTGGCTCACCTGCAAGGAATCTATACTTCATTGACTGCGGCAGAGGTTTCCTTTCAGGGCAACTGGGAGGTGGTAGATCTGGCTTCTGATATGTCTGGGTGAATGCTACCAGGTCTGCATGAGAGAACTCTCGCTCGGCATGAATTTCTGACGAAAGGCGGCTGACTGAATTATCAATGTACTGTACGGGCTCGCACTCTGTCATGGTTGCTGGTTCAGAATGAATCAGACAAGACAACGGATCATCAAAATAGGCCCAATCAATGTCTGAATACGAGGGATCAGAAATAGAAGAACAGGAATTGAAATCATCGGCACCACTCGTCACGATGCTGTCAGCCTCAGGTGTATCCGTATCCAGGAATGTGCTCTCCCGACTTTCGATTGCCATGAGCTTGAGGTACAATGATTCGGTAGGCAAGGCGAGAGTCGGTGCTACAGGGTCTTTCCAGTTAGATTCATCTTCAGTCATCTCGAAATCACGAACCTGGTGGACGTCTAGCTCTTCCTCTATCATTGATGCGGCTTCGCTTGACTGCTCCGAGCATTCTAACTCTCTGGCTCTGGTCTCCTCGATCGTCTCTATTTGTATGGTCTCGCCCTCTACGCGAAAACATACCTTCCCGCAATCATGGTCGGTCACTGCCTTGGCTGTGGCCAAGAATGGGCGTCCGAGTATGATGGGGGCATCAGTTACCGACTCAGGGATCTCCATGTCCAACACAACGAAGTCCACAGGGAATTTCAGGCCCTGAATGGTAACGACCACGTCTTTCAATAACCCCTTCGGCCTCTTGATCGACCTGTCAGCAAACTGAAGGACTGTTCTGCTTCGATGAAGAGTGCCGAACTCAAATTGCTTGAGTAAGGCTGCCGGAAGGAGGTTAATTGAAGAGCCGCTGTCTAATAGAGTACGATCAAACTGTTGCTCTTGAATCTCGCATCTGACATAGGGAGCTCCTGCATCTGGTCGCTTGGCTGGCAACTTGTTCTGAATGGTGCAGCAAGTATCATGCGTGAGCATATGGATCTGATCTCTGTGCCTCCGTTTTCTTCTGACAGTGGTTGTCTCTTTCAAATTCTTTTTGAAGAAATGGATATGCTCAAAAGCTTCACGTAGAGTCAGCTGAATGTGAAATCTGTCAATCATCTGATTGCCGAACTCTACCTCCTGGTTCTTTTTTGGATTTTCTTTTTTATTCCCCTTCGCTCGGCGAAGTGCCTCTGGGAAGGGGATTGTGGGGGCCTCCTCAGATGGAGGACTAGAAATAGGTTCCTGTGTCTGTGAAGAAGGAGAATCCATACCAACATCATCATTCAATACATATGGATCCGTAATTTGGACAGAAACCTTTTCTTTATTCATATTTTTGTTGTTTTTGTCGTGATCACAGTCCAAAGATACAAAATGTGGTGACACCACAACTGGAGTTTCAACAAAAGGAGATGTGGTGGCCTCAGTACCACCACTGGCACCTGACTCTGCGGCATCAGCACCGCCTTCATGTTCTGTATCAAAAATGGTGGCATCAGCACCACCGTCTTCTATATCATCATTAGCGGCATCAGCACCGCTCTTCTGCTCTTCTGGCGCTCCTGGTTCTGCATCCGGTTGTCGCTCAGAAGAGACGCCGCCGGCGGGTATCCTACCGCTCCTAGTAGTAACAAAATCAGCATCATAATAGATATTATTCACATCATTCTCATAGTCACTAGGAGGGGTATCCTCTGAAAACTCTACCTGCTCAGGCTTCCTTTTGAAATTATTAGGGTTTGGTTCGATCTGAGCGGGTATGGCGGCTTTGCCTTTGATAATATCCCGCATCTCCTGCCGGAACTCATCCATTTCTTGCCTGAAGGAGGCTTGCTGTTCGGAAAGCAGGCGGGCAAGATCATCAAGAGCGGGGTTCTCAAAGGAATGGGGCTGAGAACCGGATGAGTTTCCCTGCTGGAAACGAGGCTGCTGCTGCTGGTACTGGGGAGGCTGGTTCTGAAAACGCTGAGGCTGCTCGCGCTGCCTCCACTGCTGTCCCTGATAGTTGGGACGGGGACCACTGTGATATTGCTGCGGTTGGGCATACTGGGGCTGCTGGTGTTGCTGCTGTGGCTGGCTGTTCTGGTACCCTTGGGCAGGGTTCTGCTGTTGGGAAGAGGATCCACCGTTGCCCCAACGGAATCCGGGGTGATCCCGGCGAATTGCGGGCTGAGGGTACCGGTCGTACCAAATCCCATTGACTTCCATCAACGGTTCCTGCTCAAAGGAGGGTGGAGGTAGAACTGCCAGTGGTTGCTCCGGTTGATAGACCACCATCTGCGTGTCCGAAGATGGTGGTTGCTCTGGATGGTACTGCAGCAAGGGAACCGGCTCTGCCTGAATATGGTTTACCTGACGGTATGAGGTAGAGGCCTGGTTGGAGTTGCTGCTGCGGGATGCAACCTGTGACCTGGGAGGCTGTTGGGAGTGCGATTGGGCCTCCTGAATGCACAACATTTGAGTTTTTAGGTCACTCATGGTTTTGGCAATCTGGTCCATCTGGGCCATGCCTTGATTTTGTTTCTTCTCAAGGATCTCCATGCGGTCCAGCTTTTCACTGATGATGCCCATGTCGGCTGCGGCTGATTCGGCTTGGGCTGCGGCTACCGACACTGTGTTGGGATCGGCATCGATGCGAGCGATCCTCTGAAATGATCCCACTCCTTGCGGGGGCTTCTGCTGTGTATAGACTCGGGCCTGGGTCATCACTGTGGAGTTCTCTGCCATGCCTTCGTAGATGGCCCAGACGTCGTCTTCTCCCTTGGAGAAATAAGACCCACCGCAAGAGGCGTTCACTAGCCCCTGCAGCTCCGGTGTCAGCCCGCAAAAGAAACTCTGAACGAGATTGGGCTTGGAGATATCATGGTGGGGACACCGGTCGATGAGCTCTCTGAATCGATCCCAGGCTTCATGGAATTGTTCATTTGGGATCATGACGAAGTTGCTGATCATGGCTCGAGCTGCGTTGGTCTGGCCGAGAGGATAATACTTCTTCAAGAATGCGAACCGGAGGTCTGCCCAAGTGTCGACGAATCGCCCAAGGTGTTTGAGCCAATATGCGGCTCTGTCAACCAAAGAGAACGGGAAGGCGATCATCCTGATTGTGTCCTCGGTCGTCAACCGATCATGGATAGTGCTGCATATCATTTCAAACTCTTGGAGATGGAGGTGCGGCTCTTCGGTCGGCAACCCATGGAACTTGGGTAGCATCTGAATTGTGTTGTGCCGAAGCTCGAAGTCTCCATGGATAGGTGGGAGTCGAATCCATCGGTGAGTGAGGGATGAAGCTGGGTTATGCAGTTCCCTCATGATGGTCTGTGGCGGTCTCTCGCCGCCTGGATTGTCTCCTCCTGCATCGGGTCCTCCTCCTCCTCCACCTTCTCCGCCAGCACGGTCTTCTCTCATCTGCGCTATCTCTCGCATGAGATCACCCATAAATGTTCCCTGGTCTCGGATTTGTCTCTGCATGGTCTCCAGGGATGCTAGCAACGAATTGTTGATGGCCGCCTGATCAAATCCAAATGGATGGTCATCTGGGTGATCGCCTCTGTCTTCCATGACTGGATCTTCTGTAAAAGCAAAAGAGGCCATCTCAGGTGCTGTAGAATGATCTGAACTCTGTGATGCACTGAAATCTGAAATAATTGGACTGAGAGAGGGAGAATGGGAAGAATGGTCGAGGGGGAACAGGGCGGATGTATATTCAGGCTCGGAGAGCGGACTCTCCGAGGTAGTCCTAGATGAATAAGGAGGAGTGCGGGATAGCAGTGCCGACAGGGTCGGCCTAAGAGATCTCCGTCCCATCATCTTGATTATTAAGAAGAGTAGAGGAAAGGCAAGAGAAGAAGAAGAGGAGTAAGAGTAAAATGCAACAAAATTGCGCACAACTGTGCTGTGTTTTTGATCTTGACCTAAACAAATCTAGCAATCAAACGCAAAGCAAGGGTGAGTTCACCAACTCAACACATGAAGCCGTGAAGGTTCGGCTTTTATCTTTTCAATTTTAACTTGATTCAGAGATTTATCTTTTAACGAGTCCTTAGAACGCTACGCCTATAGGAGAGAGAGTACTGCCGGAAAAGTATCCCGTACTTGTCCTCCTCCTGTGTAACCTGTAGCTTGTGCAGTTGAGGTCCTTGTAACCCTTCCTGGATCCCTACTCAGCCAAAGAATAAGAGAGGAAGCCAATAGGCGAAACCGATACTTCGGAACTCGCTCGCAACGGAATCACCCGTGAGCGTGCAAGAACCTACTCGGACGCAAGACGATGAGACAGACACCCCCGTGAAGGCGTGGCCTATGCTCGATACTTCGGACAAGGTCGATGCTCTCACAATAGAGAGTCACCAATGTTGACCAGGCCCTACTCGTCTACGTACGATAGAAGCGCCAATACTTCGGTAATCCAGGCGATACACAAGGCAGCCACAAGCTGGGTTTTTGGCTCTAATCCTTACGAAGCGCTCACCTCACTTGGAAGGAGACCTTCCCATGCAACCTGAATACAAGTGAGGGTATTACTCACCCCAAGCAATGAATCCAATTACCTTTTTTATTTTGGTCAAGTTTTCTTAGCAGTCCCTTTTTTAATTAAAAATTTTTTTTTTTTTGGTGTTATCGCTTCTTTTGAGTAAATTCAAACAAGCGCCTAACGTTTTTGTATTTTCTTTATCCTACTTTGTTCCAAAAACAGAGGGAGAAAAGAGTCGGAAAAGCCGTGCAAGTCGACACAAAGATGGAGATCTCACCTTTGTGCCTAAATGATGCGTGCAAAGTAAGAAGACTTACAGTGAATCCCAGCTCTCTCCATGCGGGATGCAAAGCAGAAATTTATAAACCTAAACTACATGCCGGTATGCACACGGAAATCGTCCTAGATTAGGCAACTGCTAGCGTGAAGAACCACAAGTTGATTATCAACTCCCAATCCGAGTGTCCGGTCTTGGCTTACCCCTCCTCTTCTCGACACACTCGAGTTCAGGAGTAGCGCTTGATGGGGCTTGCTCACGGCGCGTGGATCAAAAGTAGATAACCAACTGTTTAATTAGTCTAAGTCCAAATACGCACTATAGGAGCATGCAAACATAATTAGGTGTTTGGACCTATTCTAATCGAGTCAAGCAGGACCTAAAACTAAGAGCTCAATCCACAAAATAAATGAAAAAGGAAAACAAAACCGGAAAATGACAAGCGATGAAAACTCGTCAAAAACCGCGGTGAGCCCCCAAGTGAACAAACACTTGGAAATTGGGCCCGGTAGTGTCCAAGTTCAAGTCCAAGTGTACCTGTATTATTACAAATTAATAGTCTCTCTCTCTCACAAAAATAAATGCAAGCTAGACTACCACTCAATCTCACTCCTCCTGCTCTCTACTGCCGGCTTGGCTAAAGAATAGCCGGCTCCGCGTCCCAAGGTTGCTTCGGGTCACCTAGGCGATCCGCCTTGCTCCGCGGTCCCTCGCAAGAAGACAAGAACAGAGAATGGTCAGAAAGCTCAATCAAAATATACTAAGAGTGTAAGAGAGGTAAATGCAGCTATGGTAAACAATCAACACACAATCAATAAAGAAATAAACTACTCGCTGTTGCTCCCCGGCAACGGCGCCATTTGATGGACGAGATCTATCGAGGGTCTAAATCTGTCGTTGTGGCGACCCACAATAAAACGCGATCAATCAACAATGAACCCACAATCAAATATCAATCAATGAAAAATAAGTGTGGAGTCAAATTTATTTTTAACTCTGCACAAATGATGTAAAGGGCAAGTATGCAGAGAGTTCGAACACAGGGAGCAAGCAGGGTAATCTAAGCAAATGAATGCACAAGTGTGTGAGTGTGTGAAGTGTCTACACTAAGCAAGCAAGCAACTACAATTTTTGTGGGTTTTTAATTTTTTATAATAATCTTTTTTTATATTTTTGAATTTTGTATTTTTGTATTTTGATTTTTAATTTACTGATTTTTATATTTTATATTTTATATTTTTCTATTTTCTTTTTCGATATAGGAAAGTAAAGGCAATATAAGACAAGGCAAAGTGAAATATTTATAAAAATGCACAAAAATGCTCAAAAATTCAGAAAATAAATGTTTTTGGGATTTTTAAGATTTTTTTACTGTTTTTATGATTTTTGGGGATTTTTCAATATGTTTTTGATATTTTTAAATACTGAAATAGGGCAAAACAGTGGAAATAGGGCTGGCTGTGAATAAAATGTAATTTAAAATTATCAAACAGCAACCAAAATCTTTCACACTATTTTTTTAATAAAGAGAACAAAATTAGGAATAAACAGAAGCTGAGTTTGCTATTTTTGGGTTTTTCTACTATTTTATATATTTTTTTGAAGTTTTTGAGTGTTTTTAATTTTTCTAGTGTTTTTCTTTTGAGATTTTTAGTGATTTTTGGACTGACACTAAAATAGAGTAAAATAGACACTAGGTGAATTTTTGGGAATTTTTGGAGGTATTTTGAGATTTTTTTGGTATTTTCTAATGTAGACAGTACACAAAAAGGTTGTTTTTGATTTTTAATAAATATTAAAATAAAATAAAATCAAGAAATAATTAGATAGCGTTAAAGTACACCTATCCAGGAACTTAAGCCTATTTTTGTGGGATTTTTGGAGTTAAAAAGATATTTTAATTAATTAGAACAAGACTCCAATCATCAAACAGTGCTGGCAAGGGCATACATGCAAATAGTGAAACATCCAGGGGCATGTACGCAATTTTTCCACAAAATATTACTCTGAAACTTGCATTTTAAGGATTAAACACAAATATCCAAACCCGCAAGGGTATATCTGCAATTTACCCACCAGGGCGCGTGACTTGCACGCGCCTAGGAGGGGTATTTTTGCAATATTACAAAGCTCAGGGGGTTCGATGCAATTTCTCCAAAATATTACAACTTGACATAAATGTTCATGGACTTAAACGAAATGCACAAACAACCGGGGGTATCCTTGCAAAATGCCCACCCCCTCACGTGTACAGGTCACGTGAGGTGACGTGGCGAAGGACCCAAACGCAAATAAACAAAGCCTAGGGGTTGTTTTGCAAATATTACAAAAATTTTTAAACTACAGACGAAAGTTTAAATACTAAAAAGTAAATACAAAACGTGCGAGGGTTGGGGTGCAAAATACCCTCGCTCGAGCGCTCTGCAGGTGACGCGTGGCGCGCATCCAACGGCTGGCGGCGATGAACGATCCAACGGCGGGAAGCGGACCACTTATCCACGTGGCAGCACGGAAGCGGTCGATGACGGTTGGCGTCGACGTCTGAGATTAGATCTCAGAAAGAGATCTGACGGTGGCAGGGCATGGACGATCGGACGGTCGAGGCTCGAACTGGAGCTGCGGCTCGATCTGACGGTGGAGAAGCGAGGAGGAAGAACGGGGAAGAAGGCCGGCGGAGGCGAACTTCCCCGACTCCGATCTCGCTCCTTCGGCGGTGGACGGGCTCCAAAATGGAGCTGCAGCTTCCTGGAAGGTCCCTCTGTGGACTGGACGGCTCGGATTCGCCGGAGGGACGTCGAGATGCGGGCGCGAAGGCGGCGGAGCTTTACGCTCCAGGTATCTCCGGCGAAGACTCAAAATGGCCCTCCAGGTGCGTTGACTGCGCTTGGACCTGCAAAATAAGGTGAGAGGGTCCAGGGCAAGTTGCCTGGACCCCGCGGTGGCGACGAGGTGGCGTTGAACGGCGGATGGGAACTCGGCCGGAGTTGCGCTCCGGCGAGGTTGACGAATCGGGCGAGACAGGCGATGGGACTTCGAATTTTTTTGGGGTTTTTGATCCTAAGACTAAGACTAAGCTAATGCACGAAAAAGAAAGGTGTGAAATGGCATCCTCGACGGTGTAGACCGGAGAGAAGGGTACCTCGACCGCCGGAGTTGCGGGAGGTGGTGGAGACGCCTCCGACTTCGCGCGCCTTGGCTGAAGGGCTGGCGGTGGAGCTGTCACCTCCACGGAGCTCAGGAGCACGGGAATGGCGCTGAAGGGTGGACCGAAGGTGTTCAAACTTGGGGAGGAAGATGGGGGGTTGGTTAAGTAGGTGGCGATGGCGTCTCCATCAAGCGAGCTCCACGCGCGAATGATGGGGATCTGGCGTGATTTGAAGAGATGGCGTGGGAGAGGGATGATCAGAGATGAATTCCCAAGAAGGGATCGAGGCGTGAGGATGGACGGATCGAGCTCGGAAATTGGGTGAAATCGGGGCGAAATCGGGCTGTCAGAAGGTGGCAGGCTTTGGTCGGGGGAGTTGACCGAGGTCAACTCCAGACCGCACCTGGTTGGTCCACGTGGACCAACCAGGAAATTCAGAATGGAAATTATTTGTAAAATCAAATTAAAATAGTAAATGAATTTATTGATTTTAGGTTATAAAATAAAAAATGTTTGTTATTTTATGAAGAATTTTTTAGTGATTTTTATTTATTTTTCTGAGATGTATTTTTACAAGTTTGCATTTATGCCCTTTATTGTATACCTATATATTTTAATACTTTTATTTTTATTTTGTATTTTTAATTTATTTATTTTATGTTTATTATTTTCTAAAATTACAAGATGCTTTTATATACATAAAGATATTTTTATTTTATTTTTCTGATATGTTTTGTATATTTAATAAAATACAATTATATTCTATACAGGTATAAGTGTATATAGTATACCTATGTAGTCTTTGTACAAGTATTTTTATTTTTATTTTTATTTTGCATTTTATTTCAATTTTAATGCATATATATAGTATATGTAATATTTACAAAATTATAAAAAAGATAAAAAATGAATAAATATTGAATAAAGAATAAATTGAATATTTTATGCAGTACAAGTATACAATGAGGGTCCAAAACTCAACTTTCAAACCGTAGCTCCGCCAAATGCGAGACCACCACCATTGGATAGATTATTTTATTCTATATACAATTAAAGGTGAGTACACTGCATTTGGAGTTGTCGTTTGTGAGATACGGGTCTGGGAAGTTGGGATTTTGGATTCTTATTCAGACCATATCTTTTTGTCTGTACATTCTTTTCCTGTGAAATCAATTTTGTATTTTTCTTTATTAAATTATCTACAACTTTCATGTACAAAGTTTCTTTATTTGATGAATAAAAAGTGAAACCAAAAATAAGTCCCAAAATGAATAAAGAATGAATAGAATGAATAGGTATTTTGTCTGTATTTCTGACCTTATCTCCCCCTACTTTATTCCTTGTCGACCTATTCATCAAGATGCCTAGGTCTCGGGGGTTTTGGGTCATAAAATATTTACAATATTTTATTCTTTTTCTTTTCTTTATTTATTCTAAAATTTTGGCCTTAATTACAGTAATTTACACACTGTTGAGATGCACATGCATGAATGCTAAGATGCTTGATTTAAGGCTATTCTACAGGTATTTGCTAGGGTTTTAGGTGCCAAAATGATAGAATAAAGATGATGAAATGTGGATTCATCAAGCTCCGCCTTGGAGCTCTGGTCTTCGCGCATCCCTTCGTTCGTCCCTACGATATGTTGCACCTCCTCTGACTAAAGCTCTGCCTTTACTGCAGAGGAAGATCATCGGTCGCCCATCGCTTCTCTTCCAGGCCTGACCACACACACATGCACTCCCAAGAACACGGACTCCTCTCTTTTTGGCACGAACTAACCTTGCGGGCACATTATCTTCACTGATCGGATGTCTCTCCAGAGCAGTATTCGAGCTCCATTGACCCTGGCTTCCAGACCGCCCCAGTTTCATCCAAGACTGTTGGTCGCTCCACCACGTCTCCACAACCGATCCAAGCTAATCAGTAGTCACCGACGAGCTTCACCAGCCACGGGGGAGGGTGGCAGAGCCAGGCCCCCTTTGCCAGAGCCCCTTTACCAGTCACAGGAGTCTTTCTTATATTGCAAGATGAATGATGGAAATATGATAATTGAATTTGCACCACAATAGAATGAATGTATTGAAATGTGTAATTCGATGAATGCACACAATATCATGCGATATGTTAAATTTATAACAATCAATATTAATCAATTTAAATTGATATATTATTTTAAAAAAAAATCATAATGAATATTACATTCATTGTTTATCGTATATATAATTACTACAATTTATAGCCTTTCTTTAGAATTAGCATCTGTTTGAGGAAAAGTTCTTTAATAAACTAATTTTATAAGAAAATGAGTTGTGGTCACGGAATGTGGCTATGAAAACTTGTGACTAGATAATTCTGTGGCCACTAGTTTCTCGTAGCTACAATTCCGTAGTCAAAGTCTTCATATAAGAATTGTGGCCACGACAAGTTCTAAGGTCACTTGTAGTGGCCACGACATATTCGTGGTTAGAGAACTCTCGCGACGAGACTTGTAGATACGGCTATTACCCACGATGTGTTGTGGTCAGATCCCAATTGTGTGACCACAAGTCCCACATACGTGGGCATAATTCTGTAACCACAACTTATTTTCCTTGTAGTGAATGAACAACAATTGTGATATGATTCATCTAATAATTTGGAAACAATGAAATTTTTGTAGTTATAAAGTTAATATCGAAAGATGAACCGATAATTTCTCAAATTATTCATTATCATAGCATCATTTTGTTGTAACATCACTAAGGTAGAAAACGAGTGAGAACACCTTTTTTTTGAGATGGAGAGTAAAATTCTGAGTTGGGACTCACCACCAAATGAAACAGGAGAGAACACTTTCTTGTAGTATTAATATACATGAAACATGAGGTTGATGGGTATGGGGGCGTGCCCCTTCTTAAAATAGTGTAGGTCCATCCATGTCTATAAATGGATTGTGCTTGTATATGAGACATCACATAGGAAAGTGCCAGGATGGGGCTTCTTTACAGTATCACGGAAACGTGGACCAAACAGTGAACTATAATATAATGTCTTATAGCATGATATCTCATTTTAGAAGGAAAAAAAGAAACGTGGCTGAAGGCCAAGGTTAGGAGGGGTGTGCACACCCCCAGCTAATTTCATTCAGAGATGTAGCAGTAGGTTTCAAAGGTTCAACTGATGATACTGAGAGGAATTTTTTATTTATTTCCAAGATTTATTCTCCATAAATCTCATCTTTTACTTTCGGATATGATTGTTACAAATCATGATTCATTTATTTTTATTTCTCCGTTATTGTGGAGGTTTGTAAATGAAAAAATATTCATCGTAAAGATTATTTTTCTCTAATATCTTCCACTTTGACCATTATGGTCAAGTTACTGCTACACTCCTACTATTCGCGAGACGTGTTTCACTTAACGAAGAAAGAATCTGAGACTCATTCTTCATGAATGCCTCACTTGACTCAAATATTCCTGATTCCAGTCAAACAAACATGTTTGATATAAATTCCTACTTGTATTGCTTTTGGCATGGAATTTGCAACCATATCTTCTGCAAAGGGTTTATGTGTGCGTTAATGTCTTGCCTTTTCACTATATCTCTTATATAGTGGTGATATTGGATCTCAATGGATTTCCCCTTGGAACTATTTACACCATTGTTAATTAAGCTTATGATTTCCTGATATCACAGAATATTTCGATTGGTTCTTTTGTCAATCCGAGGTTTAAATTATCTAAGAAACGTCTAATCCATACCACATGTGTAGAAGTCATACTACATGTGAAATATTTGGCTTCTTGTATGTGTGTCTCAATACATAGCTTTGTTTCTTTCTTCCGCAAGAAACAACTGAATCATCAAGACTGAATAGATAACTTGATGTGGATTTCTCGTCTCCCACATCCCTTCCGAATCTAAACATTGAAGTTTCCAACCACTTCAAGTGATTCTACTTGATGGGCAAGTTCGAGGTTAATACTAACTTTTAAATACCTTAATGCTCCTTTTACAGCTTCTCAATCTTCTTGTCCAGGGTTACTTTAGTATCTACTCACAAAATTAACTAGAAAAGTTAAGTCAGTTTTGATGTATTATTTCATACAATAAACTTTCTACCACTTGAGCATATGGGGCACACAACCAATTTCTGACCTTTATCCGGGCATTAACTTTTACTTAATCATTTCCTATAACTAACACTGTAGGAGTACGAGTACTATTCTGCATTCCAAATACAATATACAAATATTTTTCTTGATCCAAACTCAATGCTAATGAGTTTCTATCTCTAGTTATCTGAATCCAAAGAACATAATATGCTTCCCCCATATCCTTCATCTCAAACTCATCACTCAATTTATGTTTTACATAATTAAGCACGGTGTGTGTGTCATTTTTGACAAGCAAAATGCCATCCACATATAATGTCAAAGTATGAACTTGCTCCCACTATTCATGACAGTACACACATTACTGGATTGACATCTTACTCAATGGTCAGTAATCGTCAAAAGTAGCATTCATACGTCGAAAAAGAAGCATCTAGAAAGGGTGCGCTGCAAAAGATATTTGTGTCGATCATTAACTACTTGTCAAGTAAATCGATTGCCGCAAACAGATGAACCGCATAAAATATGTATCTTCCAATGGCGGTAAACTACTGCTGAAAATATATTTCTTGACGGACCATACAATCACCAATAATAAATATAGTCCTTTTCTCGGTGGTTGTTTGACTGCCAAAATCATACCCTTCAATCAAGATTCATACTAGTAGATATAAGATTGCAAAGAAACTGTTGGGAGACGGGCAATAAGTTGTGTCGCCAATCCCTTTTGGATGGCAAATCCAATTCTTCGGAAACACAACATCCATAGACTTGGGAACTATAATATTACTATGCATAATTTTCACCTCTTAAGGAGCTCTACAGCTTCAGACGCCAAGAACCCAAAGGTATCAAACCCGAAAGGGATGAAGACATGTTGATTGTCAATACAAGCCTTCTCATGTTTAGCAACTTTAGCTGAGGCAGCTTTCTGTGCAGTGTATCCCGCAGTAAAATCATTTTTTATCAGACCAACTAATGGAGACACTCCAGTTAAATCAACACATGCATGTTTTCCTCCAACCCAACCAAAAATTAAAACACCCGCTGGTCTGAGTGTGGATCTGCCCTCATGTGGATCAGACAAAAAATTCACAGGTGCATGTGTGAAAATACAGTAGCAACTACTCATCATCGTCATCATGAACCACTCCTTGTATTAGTTTTCATAATTGGCATTAGCCTATAACATCACTAAGTACTCGTGGATCACACTACATGACTAAGAAGCACATGACTAACATATTTCTAAGTAGCTAACATAAGAAGCACTTGACTAAGTACGGAACAGAACTTTCCAACAAGCTAGCATAAGAGCTTACAACATTTTCATTTTAACAAGCATGTGAAACATAACATAACATAACTATCCAAACATAAGAAGTGCATGACTAAGTAATAATCATTGTCCATCCTTTCCTTTAGTTGATCGAACTCCTGCTATGGCCGGCCATCATTGCTTCTCCCTAACCAACTTGACTTGGTGGAGGATGTACCACCAAGAAGAGCATGTCCTGAATGTTGTGACAAGGGTGCAAATACATGTCGAAAAGCACTGTCACTCAATTGGTACAGAGTTCCTTGATTTGAAGTTGCTTTGCTCTAGACAAAGTTCACCATGTGACCCTACAAATCGAGATGAATATTCAACCAAGTGTCTTATTTAGTACTTTCTCATATACTTAGCCAAAAAAGAGTTATTTACTCGCACCTACATGAGATTATGTGTAACTCTCATGATTAAATATCATGTTTCCCTCCTTATCTATCGTTTGTTGCGTAATCTCAAAGAGTCTCACTCTTCGAGTGAATCCCATAACACGACCTACATTAATTAGGTCATAATCTGTTGGAGGATGCGGGGAGGAGGAGGCGGGGAGGAGGTGGTCAGAGGGGAGTAGGAGGAAAATGATCTACCACGCATGGGTAGGGAGGAAGGAGAAGGATGCACGTTTGGGAAATTATGTCATAAGGGAGTGGGCCATAAATGTTTGGTGTTGAAGTTTAGGTTCATATTTTTCTGGTGGTCATGGTAACTGTCAAAAATGCTTTTACATCTGTATTTTCAGTTTGGGTAGTTTTGCACTCGATAAATTTACCTTTGTCATGAATTTTAAAAATATAGTCCCATATTTGAGGCAGCTTATAAAGCTACCACCGAAAAATACTTTCTATCGATGGCTCTAGCCTATCGCGTCCTGATGAATCCTCACTTCATCACCTTTATTCTTTCATTTTGACCTTAAAATCCTTAGATAAATGCATGTCTATATCATTTATTTGCCAAAACAAACACTCTGAAAGTTGTACAAAATATTGTATAAAATACTACATAATTATTGCATTTAATTCCAAAATAAAAGAATAAAGGAAGAAAAAAATAAATGAAGTGTCAAAAACACTGAGTGACCCTGATGCCCGAACCCAGTCATCATTATGACTTGGTCGATAAGGAATAAAGTAGGGGAGATACGGTAGAAAAACTGTACAGAAAATACACAAAAAACCATACACAAAACCCTAATTTAATTGCCCATATTTTTATTTTGGGACCTATTTTATTTTATTATTTTTACAGTTAAAATTCTCAACATGAATATTATAGATAAAAATACAAAGAAAAATACAAAATGGAGTTCACATAAAAATAATGCATAGTGTGCCCGGGACGTAAAAAAAAGGCAGAATAAAAACTTCACAAACATGTATCTTCTCTATACTGTATCAAAATGGATAAAAATAATCTTTAATTGTATGTAACTTTTAATAACCTATTTAATAAAGTGGTTCCATTTAATTTGGAATTAAGATGTAAAATTGAAGTTTCGGGCCCATATTGTGCAATATACTTGTATATACTACTCAATATATTTATTCTTTATATTTTTCAAATACTTTTATTTTTTATGAAATTGTATATATTATTTGAATAAAATTTATATCAATAAATTAAAATAAAATCATAAAAAAATAAAATAAATAATACATCTTAATACATTGGTAAAGTATACCTATATATACATATAATACATATGTACATAATTAATTCAGTGTACAAACAACTTAAAAAATATAATAAAAAACCTAATGTGTATTTAAATAAACTAACTATTTAAAATACATGTATAAAATAATAAAATGTATAATACAAAATAAAAATAAAATTATCAAAATACATGTATTTATACATATACTTTACATGTAAATATTAAATTCTAATAAATGATCCTGAAAAAATAAATAAAAATATGTATTAATACTACATAAAATTAGAAATATTTTTCATGCCTTAGCAAAAAAATAATTAAATCATTTATTAATTTACATTCATTTTCGAAGGTATTTTTACCATACAATTTCCTTGTTTGTCCACGTGGACCAATCATGGGTGTACATTAGTCGACCGCGGGTCTACTGTACTGGCCAGACCCACAGTCCCTATCAGAGCCTCGTAAAGGACATTTTCTCTAATTTTTTGATGATGATTCAAAGCTTGAGGAGCCTTGATTCCTTCAACGATATTGTTCACCACTCCTTCCTGATCACTGCCCATGTTTCTGATCACCCAATCCTTCATTCCATCATTTAACAACCCGTGATCTTTCCAGTCGTTCACACTGTACTAAATTCAACCCACTTAACCTTTTTGAGGTCTGATCACTCCTAAGATAATCTTATCCACTCAGAACCCTAAAAGCCTCGCACCCTTGGTGTCAACAAGAGCCTGGGAGGTTCTGCAGTGAGAAGGATAGGCAAAGGAGCCTGATCTACCATCACCAGAGTCACCTCTGGCAATTCAGCTTCGTCAACCTTGACGGACCTGAGGCCATTTTATTTTGCTTTTTAGGTAATATGTAGGATCTAGTTGGGACCTTGACGGACCTGACTTGCTTTTTGTAGATTAGTTTTTATTTTTATCATGTAATTAGGTGCAATTTTAAATTCCCCCAATTTGCCTAGAGCTTTGATGACCCAACAATTCCCACAATCCGGGTTAAGGTGTAAGTCAGGGTCGTTGCGACCCGAACCGTGAGGCTAAGTCATTATGGTTTCTAAATCTATGAATGTTGCCCGTCTCCCATCAATTTCTATGTAAATTACTTAGATATTAACCAAATCTTTGACCACTAACATAAAATAGCAACTAACTTCGTATTTGAGCGAAATATAATATGTAGAAAATTAATGTAAACTTAGATCCATAAAGCTTGATTTTGGAATCGAAATGGCAGAAAATAAGGAATGCAGCACCTCCGGATACGGACCTCGTGGATGGAGGTAATGGAGCATCGTTGGAGGATAAGAAAAATGTGTCGAATTGTGGTTGCAATCAAATGGACGACTTGTACAACTGAGCATTAATGGAGAAACTGTGATCCACTTCATTAATCTAATAGTCGTTGGCCTACTCCAAAGCAAAAAGGTTTAATTAGATAATATCAACATATACTAGCGTGAAACACGTGCTTCGCTTCCCCACGGTCGTGTGCGACTCTTATGTAGTTAGGTTGAGAATCTTACTGCAATTAAGAAGTGTGAGAAAAAAGATACATTTAATTCTGGATAAAGTGAGTCTTCGGTATGATTAATCTGAATGAAAAGAATAGAAGGGATGTCCACCCACCTCCATTAGTTGATGTTTTTGAAAATTCCATTTGTGTCTTTATTTATTTATTAAGATGTGAAAATTCCATTTGTGTCCTTATTTATTTATTCAAACGTGTGCTCCGTTTAATTGTTGATGATTCATACCCAGCTTTTTGGTTGTATCACGTATATACATCATTCATTTTGAATTCAAAACTTAATTGATTTTCCTTACTTTTCGTTTGATAAAAAAAATTATTCCCATTGTTTGGCTCAAAATGAGTAAACTAGATGCCTTTAAATATAACTTCCTCTACTTTCTAAGGTATTTTTATTTTATAATAGAATTTCTTGAAATTTGTGTATGTACATTTCCTTAGGAGACATTCGATTCGGGAATAAACATGAATGAGGGTGAGAAATAAGCTAAAATAAGCACTATTCCTATTTGACTAGAAGGATAAAAATAAGGGAATAAGGTCAAGTAAGGATAGGTAAGTGATATTCTCTGTCCAGTTGTCAAATGAGGGATAAAGGAAAAGGATTACAAGTTAGTAGATAAGGATGAATAAGGGAAGAGGGGAAGGGGAATAAGGAAATGTATAAGGAGAAATAATGAAATATGATAATAAGGAAAGGGGAATAAGGAGGAATAAATGAAAAGAGAAATAAAGACTTATTTCGATCCGTATTCTCCTATCAAACATGTTCTAGAAAAAAAGCATCTTCCCGTACACGGGTATCAACTAGTATAGTATTAACCATCGGCTCTGTGCGGATTACATGTATGAATTAACTTAAAAATTATACACTTTTTTTATCATTACACGAAGGACAATCAATGGATAATGATGGATTTCTCCACTTTCACCGGCGACTAAACAAGGGATATGCCCACCATTGACCCTCAAAGTTGTCTTATCTTACCTGAAACAAATTGGATCACTTCCTGCAAGATTGATAGCACATCAAGTGCATCATTTCTATCTTTAATTTTTGATATCTGAGGATTAACCTTCACTTGTTCATTTGGAATATCTTGACATGGAGAAATTGACCCTTTGAATTCTTCGATGAGTGCCAAAACTGAGCGTTTGCTCTTTCTTGTTTTTTTCCTAGTATGTTTATAGTAGCTTTTGTTTTTTTTTTTTTGTGATTTTCTTAAACAATGTTTACGATTTAGATAATGGTTTCTGTTCTCTTATAATTGATTTGAGCGTTTAATGGCATTTGGTTGATTATTTTGTTGTTAGATGCAGAGTTCATCTGCAACCCAAAGAAAGCCTATCATTGATCAGAAGAATGAGATGCAAGTCACTCCACCCCGACCTAGGTAAATATTTTGTCCCTTGCTTCAGCGAATACCTTATGTTATTATCATGAGATTCACCATAGACTTGTGGCAGCTTCCAGGTAAAGGTTAAAGCACATTTTGATGTTAACAATTGGATTATTTTCTTTCTATTCCTCTGTATTCAATGTTAGTTTCATATAATCTATGGAATTGTTTTGATTTATTTATCCTATTAGTGTTTCAAATGATATGTCTTTTTTTTTAAAGATCCAAAAGAGACTATTAATAACAGTAATCAAATCTATCAATTTCTCTGGAAAAAATTACGTCAAAGAGTGAACGTTGACCCAAGGTGCCCTAGAAAAAATCAAGAGAAACAACAAATTCATAGTAGAGCATCACTCTTCCCATTACCTTGATATACCTTGTCTTTTATTGTAAATGACACATCCGTTTAAGATGTCAAAGACCTTCCCTTCCCCACGGCCTGCGTGCAGCCCTTTCGCCCAACCTGTGTGCAGCCCCTCCCCGCTCCGCCTTCCCTTCTGTTGTCGCTTGCGCGCAGCCCCTCCTCTTCCACCCAGAGACGGATACTGGGGGGCGGGAGGGGGCCTGTCAACCCCCCCCCCCCCCCCCATCTCCCAATTAATTCGTTCTATGTATTATATTTTATTATAATAGAATACAATTTATACACAACATAATTAACTATGAAAAATAATAAGTTGTATATAATGCCCTCCTTCTCCCTTTTACAAGTTGTATAGATATAGATATATCGGTATTTGATCCGCCATCGTATCAATATCATACAAATTCTGATATCTGTATCCACATTTGTTTCAAATTGATACGAATACCGATATCACATTCATATCAACAAAAATATATATCTGAATTGATATATCCATTTATATATAGGGGTAAAATGTGGCTTCCCCCTAGGGATGCTAACTTGTCTCCCATCATCCTACTTTCCTTATTTTTTCATTTTTTTAGATACTATCGTGATTTTCATCATTATATCTCTATATTATGTCATTCAAATTTTTACGAAACATAGACTCCTGTGACCTCCATCCAGACGAGACCTTTCAACAATTCTACGACCACTAAAAAATAATTGTCTAGATGGAGGTTGTGGGAGCAGTTTAAAAAACTATACCAGTTGGATCGAGAATCGGCTCCAACTCGGTCGGTTCGGCCGATTTTATGTAATTAGTTTCCAAAAATAAGAAAATAAAAATTTAGGTCCAACTGGTGGTCGGAATGATTTGACCCAGGTAGTCAGACCGGGTTGGTCTGGATTGACCCAATTTTGTTGATTTGATAAATTTTAAAAAAAAAATAAAGGTTTAAATAATTAAATAATAAGGTTTTATCACTTCTGCCCTTCTTAACTTCTGCAATATCAGTTATGTCCCTCTCTTTTTTTTGAAATATAAATTGTGCCACTACTTTCTTAGAGTATTTTTCAAGAAGTAACTATAACTAAATGATTACAATATTGTATTCATATATAATACTTGAAATTGTGACTAATTTTTGTACAGTTTTACTTGAAATAGACAATCATATTATTCTATTGAAAGATTTGACATTTTAAACTATTATTTCATTGATATATAAATACATACTTACATATATGTCTCCAGTTTTATTGTTCAAAAAACTGATTCACCCAGTCGGACCAGTAAATTAAGCCCATTAGTTTTTTCCGAGTTGATAGGAATGATGATGTCATGCTGACATCATCGTCGGTCCAACATGTTTGGATTGACGGTCCGAGCCGGATGGACCGAACCGAAGACTGACTGATTCAATGTCCGGTTCAATTTTTAAAACCTTATGTAGGAGTCTCTATTTCTCAAGAAACTTTTTTTAATGTTATAATATATTGATATAATGATGAATTTTCATGGATTCATTTTTCTAAAAAATAAAAAATTTGGGAAAAATGTTACGGGGAAGCCAAGTTAGCTCCCCCTAGGGGGCTGCCCCCATTTTACCCTAAATATAGTTGTACATTTATTTATAACTTTATATAACATAATTGTGTATCTTCTTTTATCATATCTGGTATAATTGTTAAAATATAAGCACATTTAGTATATTTATGTTATTTGTACTCCATCCAATACATGTATATTTAAGCTAATATATAGAGTATTTATAATATTGTTCATATGTGATTGGTATCCGTTTTATATTGATATCCATCTTTTACGGATATGGTGACATGCTTTTCATATGTCAATCTATATATGCATTGCATTCGTATTTAAAAACATATACGGATATGGGAACACATGTATGCATATCTGTATCCGTCTGACGACATCCCTAATCCCTCCCATCTTCGAATAAAAAAATCAATAATATAACATGAATGCAATAATAAAATAATTAACATTTGTATGTTTTACATAACTAGATGTTGCACATAACCTGAATAACAAAGTAACTATATAGTGATCTTTTTTAATTCATCACCATAACGTCCCTTTTTAAATTGATAATGACATATATTATTTCGGTGTGAAATTACCTTTTTATACCTGAAATTAAGGATAAACGTAATACATATTATTACATCAATATTGGTGATCCATATAGAAACGTTGAGCTACCGCAATTTTTATAGCGACGTTTAGTTCAT